>JAJKFI010000242.1:240413-277404 GCA_029204185.1 Lerista edwardsae | reverse complement strand
TGCCCTTTCAGCCCAATCCAATAAAGAGCTTCCAGGGGTTTAAACATCCTCCTTTTTGATATTTGAAGACTAATCTGTAAATCTCTGTATTCAATGCCGATCTGATCCGTTGCGTGTGATGTGACGTATTTGTATTTGATATATCGGTGTAAAGAGCAAACAAGAAAAAGCTAGGTCCTGGCTCGACTTTATTTTGAAAGAATTGTAACACAAGCAGGATTGAGAGAGCTTATTTCATTGGTTGTTTGCAAAGGGTGTGAAGTTATAGCTGGGGTCAGGAATGCAAGCTATTCAGAAAGGTTACATGTAGCTTGTGCTGAAAACAGGGGATGGCCCCTTTACCCTGATAGGCTAATTGATTGAGCCTGAGGGGTGTGGCAGCACAGCCACCACCAAGACCTTCCAAACTGCAAGACTCCTCCAGATCATCCTCCAAGATCATCAGACCTGATAAAGCTTGCAAACCTGCAGACTTCCCTTTGCAAGACTGGAATTGCTGTCTGAGGAACAAGGTGAACAACTAGGGCCTAGTCAGCGACAGGACCCTAGTTTTCTTTGTTTTATAAGGTATCTCTGTTAGTTCTAGTGTGCTTTCTTAGTTGTGTAACCCTGGTTTATCAATAAATTACAATTAAATTTACTAGAAGCTTTGGTTGTCTTTGGAACCAGATAAGATTCAGTGGCTAAAGTGGCACGCTTACCAAATTTTAAGTTACTCATTGGAAAAAGTCCCTGTAGTTGGGACTTGTTTAGCCTGGGGAATTTTAAGGTTAAGGGGAAGTATTCTTAACTTTGGGCCCAGACTAGTAGCAGTGGTTGTGAGCCTTGTTGTGCTTAAGGTCACACGCTGCTGAAAAAATCACAGACTCATAGGGGCCCGGAACTGATTAAAGGGCATATGAGCCTGTGATTTACACTCGGTACAGTGCAGCGAGACGCCATTATGAAATGCATGCGCTCCGCACGGGAGACCTTGAGAGAGCGCACCGCGTGCAAGTGGCTTTGTTTACTCACCGAAACACGACACGGCACATACGCACGCAGTAGACTCACGGTAATTATTTCTTTCTTTCAGTGAATATTCAATCATACACAGGTAAGCACAATTCACGTTTTTGTAATTCATTATCTATTTAATAATTTCCAAATATGTATAATTTTATTTACAAGTTTATACAACCCTGTTGGCATGTAAGCATAATTACAATATAAAATGTTACAAATGTTTTTATTATGCATTTATCATATTATAGTGTATTATTGTTGCAATGAATAAAATGTTTTATTTACAATATTTTTTTCTTCAATTTATTTGTGTCCTCCTTTTCATTGTAAAAAAGTTGGTCACCTTATTAGTATCCACATAAGACTGCAAGCCCTACCACAAGGCTTGCACTGTATGTTTCTTTGTGGTGGCTCCAGGAATTATTTCAAAAGCTGCAGACTCTTTGAGACAATGGTTTGTGCAAATTAGGCCCCATTTGTATTGAAGAGGCCTTTGGAGTCTGTCACGTCCTCCAAGGCGGCTATGAGAGCAGGGGGGCTGGTACTCACGTTACGCGTGATCGGCAGCCCGTCCACTCACTTCTGCCTGCTCGCTGGGGGGGATGGGTGGGGGTCGTGCCAGGTGCCTGGGCGAGCAGGCGCCCCTCCGAGGCCAGGGAAAGCCGCGCGGCGAGCAGGAAGAAAATGGAAGTGAGTGGATGGGCTGCCAATCACGCGTAAGTCCCGCCCAGCGTACCGTCTACTGGAGAGTAGATGACACCACTGCGATGGGTCCAAATTTGGGGGTGTCGCGAAGAAGCAGGCTGGAGGCAAGCAAGGGTCCGTTGTACACGTTGTTCATGTAAAGGCCTTTACATTCATGGTCGGGGAGCGCCCGCAGGGGGCCTTGTTCCACTCACAGGCCCCCCCTTTGTCCTCGGGATTCAAAGTGAGCGTCAGTGGCTGCCCGCAGTTGAGACCCTCGGGGGTCTTCACTGGCGAGGGTTCAGGCGTTGCGGCAACAGAATTGCTGAGAATGGTGCCCCTTGGTTCCAGGAGTGCACCTCGGCGTACTGTGGCAGCAGGCGGGCGTCCGTGCTGCCCCAAGTGTGGAGGGGAACCGGGGCTCTGGCCGAAGCCCCCGGGGAACCAGCCCAGGGGGTCAGTCCCTCAAGTCAGGAGAGAGTCCAGGCGGTCTGCCTGTCTCACTGGGTGCTGCTCCTCCCCTGGCCCTCCAGCTCCAGGAGGAACGTCCTCCCTCTTTGCTGCCTGAGCTCCTTATGAGTCTCTCCGGACTCCTCCCCTTCTGGTCTCACTGCCCGGCCCAGCTCTCGTGAAACTGGGCTGGTTCCTTGCAGGATCTCATTTCTCCATAGAGTGTCACCCCCCGTACTTTCCCTGATCTCGGCCAATCTTCCTTAACCACCTACCTGTGGCCCCCTATGGCCAGGTAGGTCCCCCATCCTTGGTCCGAGGCAGTGGGGCAGTTGCAGGGATGACAGCCGGTGTGGGGTCCCCCCCCCTCAGAGCATCCCGGGGGGAGGCCGGGCCCCAGGTGACAGAGTCTCATAGAAATTCTTTGTTTTCACTTTGCAAAGTCTGCTATGAGGTAGAAATGCAGGACTACTCATGTAATCCAACTGGGCAATGGTGTGGCCAACAGGTTATGTTTTTTTTTTCTTCAAGGCATGATCCTGGTATATTGACAAATCTCAAACACCTCTTTGTATCTTGCCAGAGAAAAAATGGAACTGCCAGAATCATACAAAGCCAATCTCCCTGTTAAATCAGATGTCAAAGAGAAATTTGAGTTCATCACTGTTCTCTAGTCCACAGTTCCATTCTTATGCTCCTCTTTTTCTAACCCAGGGAGAAGGAAGAGGAAGAATAGAGGAGCGTGGACAAACCAAGGAGGTTTAAGAACAAGTAGGCGGCATGATGTCATTTTCTTGAAGCCTCATCGGGGCACCTGCGGCCATATTTGTTCACCTAGTCAGATCATTGCCGCCAAGGAGGATTGCCAATGAAACTCTCCCTGCACATGTGTAAAAATTAATATCAACCTCTTTAATCATGCCTGCGTGTTCTGCATACGGGTGTGCGAATCACTGTCAGAAAAATGGGATTTAATTTCCACGGAAAGATTCATGTATTCACATTACATCGGTTCAATAAAACTACAATTCACTGAAATAGTGCATTATTTTTGAAGCTGTGTAATTTCTTGTTGTTCCTATCAATCTTATTCACCATTTTCTGACACCCACTGTTAATGGTCTAGAAGGTAAAAAAAAAATTCCCCCCCTCCTTTTTTTCCCCTTCCCGTTAACAATTTTTTTCCCACCTTCCATTTTCTACTGTAATATTTTCAAAATTCTGAACATTAACAGAATTTGTTTTAGGGGCGGGGGAGTGTAGAAGTTTTAAAAAAATACTCTTAATAGTCTAGAAGTAAAAAAGAATTACTCTCATATTGACAACATGTTATGAAGAGATTTTAATGTAATTTTCCTATATATTTATCTAATTTTTCCCCACCCTCCCCTTTTTTTTTCTTTCCTTCCCGTTCACACTTTATTTTTCCGCCTTTCATTTTCTACTGTAATATTTATGAAATTCTTAACATTAACAGAATTTTTTTTATGGGGCATGACCGTTTTATTTTTGCTTGTGTAGATTTCAATAAAGTCTGTCAAAATAGTGCAATCTGAGTTTAAATAGACAGCAAGTAGCATTTCATCAGGGATGTTCAGTAATATAATTATGAGGAATTTAACCTTGTAATTGCATATAAATCATAGTAAGTTTACCAATAATGTGTCTACATGATCACATGTTTTTATTTTCGTAAGTTTTTATTTCAGAAATAAACTACTAAATCCTAAACAGTACGAGCAAAGCAATCTGAAATGCTTGGAATGAGGATTGTTTTGAGTTACCTAACATGGCGGCTAAGCCCGCCCACTGGCTTCACCTCACGAGCATTAGCGCTTAAGGAGGGTGCCTCCTTGTTGTTAAACCCCCTTGGGACAAACAAATCTGGCCAGGAACAGCCCTCTGTGAGTAGGAATGGGTATTACACTGTGTAACAAAATTTGAACAATTTTGTGTTTCTCTGAATATTGTGATATTTTGGTATTAATTTTAGTATTTTTGGAATAGTAGTATTTTTGCATACTAGGTATGCTTACTCTGTGCCAATGCAGTGTATAATAGATGTGTATAATAGATGCATTAAGCCAGGGGCATCAACTTATTAAATATATTGGGCCAAATAGCATTCTTGGCTCCTACTGAGGACCGGCAGTGACATGATTAAACAGGAAGTGATGTCGTTAAGCGGATGATGGCCAGAAAGAAGATCTGTGTCCTCGCATAGAAATATATTAGGTGCAAATGACAGAAGAAAAATTTTTGCAAATTTGATAATATTTTCAAGATATGAGAGCTGGGCGAGCCCAATTATCACGTGGGGCTGCCCTTTCAGCAGCACCACTTTTCCCACAGTGTCACTTCGCAGCTCAGCAGTGAGGGGTTGTCTGCAAATCAACTCCTCGCAGACGCTGAAAAGGCAGCCCACATGATAACTGGGCGCTTCCAGGGCCTGGGCAGTTTCTCCTTCTCTCACCCCTCGGACTTCCCCTTCTATTCCCCCGCAATGCTCCTTGCCTTTTGAGGCAACCTTTTGGCACTTCCAGAGCCTGGGCAGTCTGGAAGGTCTACTGGAAGGTCTGGCCCAAAGGCCTTGACACCCCTGTACTGCTTTAGGCAGGAGGATGAATACAAAACCAAAATGTAAGATACCTAAAAAATTTTGAATAATACAAACAAAGCCAAAATTACTGTTACTGTTGACAACAACAAAATTACTGTTGGAATTAGTGCCTCTGAATTGTGTAAGATACATCAAGGACTTCTCTGCAAATAGAGAACTTCTTGCTTCCCTAATCTCATAATATTGGAAAGGTAATTTAATGCAGAACGCAATGAAACAAACCGTGCTGGAATTCTGCATTCTGTCAAATGTTATGGCCAATTAACAAGAATATGTTTTATTTACTTACATAATTTTTTTTATGGGGAGCTACAAGATCTTCTTTGACTCTGGGTAGCAGATGCTCTAGCTATGCTATTGGGAGGGAAGCTGGCTCACATCCAGCCAGTTGGACTGAAAGTCCAAACCTTTGTGCCTGCACCAACCTGCAAAAACTTATCAAGATTTTCACAATTTTGGCCACTAGTGCCAAGCTCAGCTTTGTTGCCCCTCCCCGAGCTTATTGCCCCATGCAGTTGATACCCCCTGTACCCCGTTAGCTAGGCCACTGTCTGTTCCTCAGTTGCTCTCTGGTGCAAGGTCCTGGCAGGTCCTGGCTTGGATCCTTGGCCTTCAGATAAAACAATTGGTGTGGGTTTACAGGGTTTACTGCCTACACCACTTGCAGGGTTTGGCCGCAAGGGTTGCCCCCTCTTGCAAGGGATGTGGCTTTGATTCAGGGTCTTTAGTCCACCTATGGTCAGGCTTTGCCCCTTCAGCAAGCTACCTTTGTACCATTCTCTGCTTAACTACTGTAGTTGTGCTTTTCCTCCTCAGTATCTCTCTGAAGTAAGGTGGTCCTTTCATTCATATGCACCTGCCTCGCAAGGTTATTGGAGAGTGCAGTGGCAAACTACAAAATGTATTTTTCCACACATGGCACAAACTGAGAAAGGACACAGGATCATACACAATATGAGGCCACCCTGCAATAACATTTGTTGCAAAAGAAATAAAAAGAAAATGTGGGTTTCATCTCCCCCACCACAATATTTTGAATCGGGATGAAAGAATCTGGTTTGTAGCATTCATGATGAAACCGATTTGCATTAAAAAAGCCACTAGAGTTTAATTGGCAGTTTTTTGTGGGGAAAAATGGAGCTTGTTTATATTGCATTGCAAACAATAAGTATAAAGATGGAGAGCAGCATTTTGTGCATGTATCACTCCCGTAATAATAATGATTGTATAAATCTGTCCCTTGGATGAGTTGTAACATTTTGTTCTGTCTCATAGATGTCTTAAATCTTGTGCCGCTACTAATAATCCATTTTGTGTATGTGCGCAGTTGAAACGCAGCCTTTTGGAGGCATCTGTGGAATCTGTGACATACCCTGCTTCTAAATATCTCACACAGCTTGGTTGGGCTTTTTCTCTTTTTTGTGGTCTCATTGTAATGCGCACACCTTGGTTAGAGTTAAAAGATGTTGGTGTTTCTTTCAGTAAATAGTGGATTCTCTGTATCTGTAAATCTGCAGTTCTGTATCTGCAGATTTAACCATCCGCAGAGAGCCCACATGGGTGCCTTTTGGGGGTAACTTCTGGGTTGATCTACAGGCAATTCTGAGGTATGAGTAGTTTGGCCCCATGTGGCCCAGAAGATGCCTCTGAAGGGATGTCTCCGAAGGTAAATAATTGTGCAAGCTTTGGGAGTGGACCTCAGCATCTGTGGAATTTCTGAATTGGAGGGAACTTTTTACCTCACAAGAGCACTTGAGAAGCATGGTGAGGAGGGGAATGATCTGAGAGTTGGTTTGTAACGGAGAGCTGGGGACCCAAGAAGGCATTCAGTGGCATTCTGGGTCACACTGCCCCTGTACCGAACAATAGAAGTATGCTTGGAAATAATGTGGGCATTGATTGTTCGGGCTTCTCTGATATCAAAATGACTCGATGCAGAACTTTCTGAGCGGGTTGACCTGATCTACTGTGGGGAAGGCCTGCCTGACTACCTGTTCCTGGATTGGTGTCAGAGCTGGTTGACCTCAGCTGGGCTGATCAGGAGCTTTTGGCAAGACAGAAACCACATGTGGTTGCTTGAGGACAGGCAGAAAACACAAAGTTGAACTAAATTTATGGAGGCAAACAAAAAGGAATTCAGCCAGATATAATCATAACTTAACACCACCGGCAGACTTCAGGTTAGTATTCTGACCCGAATCTCTCCTTTTATATGTTCTTGCTGTGATTTCGTTTATTCTTCCCCATTCTTACAAAATAGCATTAGCTAGCGTGCAGGGCCATAGCCCAAGACTTGGATTGCACCATGTCTATTTACTGCTCTACACTGATGATGCTGTAATTCTCTCCCAGACATGTCTGGGAGTGAAATGCTTGATAAATAGTTGTGTGGAACACTTAGATAACAAGTTACAGCTAAATTATAATAAATAGAAGGTGGCTGTTTTTGCAAAAAATGGAAAAAGTTTCAATGGACATTTAAAGGAATTGATATTGAGCAGGTTAAGCAGTACAAATATTTGGGAATTAACTTACATTATAAGCATTCTTGGGCTCCCCGATGTAAAGCAGTGCTGCATGCCCAGTCCATAATACGCTTCTATTTTAATAGTATAGGGGTAACAACTATGTGCCAGCAGCACTCCAGGTCTTTAGGGCAAAAATCATGCCTCAAGTACTTTACGGTGTTCCAGTTTGAAGAAATGCATTGAACTACTCTATAGAACGGGTACAGTCCTCCTGCCTGTGTAAAATATTGGGCTTACCTGGTTGGTGTTCTCTTCAGAAACTGGCCAATCTCTGATGGAGAGCTTGGCTGCACTCAATTAGATTTTGGCAAGAATAAAAGCAGCTATTTAAGTTTCTAGGTGCAATTTTGGCCAGTTGGCTGGATGAGGCCAAGGTTAGGTTTGTCCTATCTACAGAGGTGGCTGATATAGTGGAGAGACTGGCAGCTTTCCTGTGATCGTTGTTGGATTAATGAATATTAGAGATAATTACAATAATCAAGGGCAGTTGGTAACAAACCTATGGAATATACTGTGTATTGTCTATGCCAATAAAGGTTTTATCTATCTAGCTATCTACAAAATAGCACATCGGAATCTGCTAACATAGGGATCATATTTGAATGGCAAGACATTATTCCTGTTCTCTTGTCATTTGCTTATTGGAAGTAAAAAAAAAAAAAAAGACAGAAGCAGTCATCCATTCTGCAGTGCCCATAGGTCAAGATATTTTCCCCTACCTTTTGAGGCACATGACAAAAATAACACAATATTTATTTATGGTGAAATATGTTTATTTCTTGCTGGTTACTTACATCACAAACATGGGATAACTTAACAGGATCGTATACTCTCTGAAGAAATCCAAGAATAAATATGAAAAAAAGGAAAAAATATTTTATTCCAACTGTCTCTGAAGATTTATATCTTACATTTTTAAACATACTCTTGGTTTTATGCCGAATATATAGAATCTTATCCCCAAAGGGTAAAAAAGTCCATCTGAATTGTGTTACCACAAAATAAAAGTAAAATCCATTCATTGTCCAAAGCAAAGATTATCTATACATTAATGATGCCTCACAGGAAGTGCTCATTGTCCAAGAAAGCAACTTATCTGTAGGCCAACAATTCTTTCTTGGCTGAAGAAATCACAGCGGTTTAAATTCACCGGTCAACACTCTACTGATTCTTCAAGCTGCAAAAGAAAAGAAGAAGGCATGTCTTACTCACTAGACAAAGGTTGCCAGATCGCAGATTTTGGGCCACAGGTTTTCGAGGGTCACCTCAGGTAGATTTTCAACTGAAGCTATTCCTGAAATTCTCTAATGAGCTTTCCTTGCTCAGTTCTCACTGACCTGTTCTTTCTTTTTAGAGGAACTGAGGCTTTGTAGTTGAAGTTGTCATAAAGTATAGAGTTCATATGGGATTTCAGACCACTTCAACAGACATGGATCTTCCTGACCGCTTGCCCTCAGATACGTAGGATAAGGGCTGGCTCTAGGAGTGGTGGGGCCAGTGCAGGGCACTCCAACCACCCTGTGGGGGCACCAAGAAAAGTGCTTGTGGTCCTGTGCGTGGCGCCAAGAAATAGGTGTTGATGTGATGACATCACCGCCAACTGCTTCCAGGAGGCCCATTTTGGGCAGTTTAGAGGCTGGGGCAAGTGGGAGGGCCCAAGGCAAAGCTGCTCTGCTGGCCCCACTGACTTATAGTTTCATAGAGATCCTGTTTGCAGGCAAGATGCTCTCTGCCACACATTGGCTCAAGGCTGGCCCAGTGTAAGACATTGTCTTATTGTCCAAAAGAAGACACTTGAGATAAAGAAATTACTAGGAGCAAAGATGTACAATTGCTACATTAAAGCAGAGTAACACACTTAAAACCAAATGTTCCACAACTAAGAATGGACTATGGCGAATCTATGACACATGTGTCAAAGCTGACACAACACAACACTTGGGGTGACACACCAGCATTCACCAATGCCTGACAAAAACTGAGTTTATTTTACTCATTTTTCATTTTTGTAATTATTTGATGTTTCTTTATATAATACATAGCACCAGACATGATTGGACTGTAAACAAATAAATGAATATAAAGCATTGTTTCTCTCTTGTTTGGGAGGGAGGTTGACACACCAGCAGAGTCAAGATAAGCATTTTCTTAAGTTTTGACCCGCCGAGCCCAAAAGGTTTGCCATCATTGGACTAGGACAAGACTGGATAATTCAGGTTACCTTTCTTTTACTTTTTCCTTTCAATTTACAAATTTATTTCTGCATTCCTAGGGAGTACTCTGAGACCCCCAATCCTGAGGGTGGAGCAACGTGTTTGCTATGAGTGTTGCACAAGTGGTGCAATAAAAATGGTGTCCTCCCCCAACCTGATGCTGGTATTGGAAGCCCTGGTGGAAAAAATCTTACCCTGGGTTCCCCATGATGCCCGCACCCACCCCCTGATGGTGTGGTGGGCACTACCACTTGAACCAAAGGTGCACAGGTCAACCCCTTTGGATGAGCCATCTGTTGGGTGTGGGCCAATACCTAATCTACACAACCCCTAATACCACCCTGGATTAAAGGCTTCAGTGGGCCAATTCTGTCCCCCACCCCGACTTCATGCTTCACTCTCACTTTGTTCCAGTGCTCACCTCAACATTCTATGGTTCCCCTACCCAACCCCGTACCTTCCTTTGTTGTAATACCTTTATCTGTACACAATAACATAAAAATTTAAAAAAAATTATATGGTTCCTGCGGGTCACAGAATATGCTGGATTGCATTGGGCTGCATTTTTAGAATGGGCGGGAGGCAGTGATGTCATGCACCCACTACGCACCACTACGCGAGTACCGGTTTCTAGAAGTTGAGCTGGCCTAAATCATTATTTGTTTGGCATTTGGACAAGTGCCAATCAAAAGTGAGTACCGGTTTCTAAATCATTTGGATGACACCACTGGCGGGAGGTGTATTTTTTTTCCCCCTTTTTGGTTTGCAAATGGATACACATACCTAGGCAGTCTCTTGAATGTGTAGAAGACACAACTTTATTTGGGAGGAGGCTCTATTTTGATTGTATACTTTCTTGATATTCAACTATAATTCATTATTTGTATACAAATGACAATGAAGATGCTGAAAATAGATTAATGCCTCCTATAGCAGTGAGTCCTTTAGTAGTGATTTGCCACTGTGCTTCTCATTCCAACTTATCGACAGCCATTATAACTAATGAGAGCAGTTCATTCTAGAGCAGGGCCAGTCAGCTCCCATTTACCCCAATGGCATCTCCTAGGGAGGTGGTGGGTGGCAGGATGCGGGTGATATAGGATAGCCCCGTGGGCAGGGTGGCCTGGGGAAGAGGAAGGAGTCTGGATCCTACAGTTATGCGGGATCCAAGTTCCCATCCCCAGGCTGCGTAGCCCTAATGGGGGCCACTGCAGGCTGCTCATACTTGTGCCCGTTAAATATCAGCCATACATCCGAGCAGCCCCATAGGGGTTGTTGGCACTTACCCAAAGGTAATGGGACAAATGTCCGCTTCCAATCTGTGCTGAATACACCATAGGCCTGCCAGCCTGTCTATTCCTGTGCACATTATCAATCAATCAATCAACAGGTACTTATATACCGCTTTTCAACACGAAGTTCACAAAGCGGTTTACAGGCAAATAATAATAATAATAAAATTAAATGGGTCCCTGTCCCAAAGGGCTCACAATCTAAAAAGAAAAAAAGGCAAACCACCAGCAACAGCCACTAGAAAGACTGCACAGGGGTGAAGAGGGACAATTACTCTCCCCCTGCTAAATATAAGAGAAACACCACTTGGAAAAGTGCCTCTTGCCCAGTTAGCAGGGGTAAATTGCATTAGAATTGCTCTGTCACAGCATAATCCTATGCTGCACATAGCATCAACGCAACATCATTGTGTTGTTGCTACGTCATTAGCACTATGCGAGGGCGCAGAGTGGCACCCCTGCATCGGTGCTGAAGCTCCGAAGCTGGTCGGTGCAAGGGATGCTCCGTCCTGCTCCGGACAGGGATTGGTGGGAGGGAGGGAGGTTGGGAGTGGGACATGGGAGGGCTTGGGAGGTGGCCATACGGCTGCATCATAAGTCCGCTCAGGAGGCCACATGGCCCTGATTCAGGCTGCGGGGTCTCCTCAGATCTGCGCCTGCTATTTATTTGTTTATTTGACTCTCCTAAGCAGCGCTTCATATGGCATAGGCCCGTCAGCCTCACCAGTCCAACGCTGCTTAGGATTGCGCCCTCAGTCATATACACCGAAGAATATAAATGAAGGAAAGAACCCCCCCCCCAACTCAAATTGAGAGTGAGGCCATGATTCTCAAACAATGATCCAAAGCCTTAAGCGTACTGAAGTAACAATTTCCCCCTTACACCAAAAAGGAGTAGTGAAATCTTAAATCTTACAATGACGGAAATATTATACCCTCCCGTTTTAGAGGCTGTGTAATTATTCAGTCTTTCGAACAGCACTGAAGTAATGATATATTAAAATGCCTTTAAGTCCCACCAAGCTTTTATAATTACTCATCTGCTAGAGTTGTTATTGCGCTACAGACCTCTTTCTCATTTATTAGTTCCCGGCACGACACAGAAAGCACACAGAATAAACGTGTGGCTATTAATAAATTTTGCAACCATTCTGAGTACACCAAGTATCTTTTTTTAATTTGGGACAGATGTGCTTTATTACTCTGGTGCTTAACGAAATTTCCTGGAGTTTAATGGAAATCTAACCAGGGAGAGAAACTCGATCATCTCTCCAGAATACATGTTGATTATTCTGCGGATTTTGTGACTATTCTGTGGATTTAAAAGGGGGGAATAGACAAATGCAGCTGAGGGGAACGTTGCCTGCTGAGATTGTATGCCATAAAAACCCAATGAAGATATCTTGTTTAGTGGCTCTTGTAAAGGCACATTTGGAAGCTTTGCCATGAAGGACCATTTAAAAACAGTGCATGATGCTCCAAGAAGGGTCTGGGAAGCATTGAGGAGAATCGCAGGACAAGATGCAGGACAAGATGGCCGAAGTGAACAACCCAACCTGCCAACTCCAGAGAAATGAAAGCTTAACTCCAGCCAGATCTTAGCCCAGAGTGCCACGCTGGAAAACGGAACCCGTTCCACGAGTATATGCCCATTGGCCAATGGGATGCGCCCAACCTGACCAATCCATTTTTCTCATTATTTTTGCCTTGCCAATTGCTGGCATTGAAGGGTCAGTAGATTTGCTCACTGGGGTTTTCAAGGGCATCAACGGGGTTACCTGGCTGCTATAGATCTTACATATAGTATGTGTGTGTAAACATTTGCTAGACTCTCCCTACAAATAGAGTTCAAAGATTGTTCCCCCAAAATTTTACAGTCATTCTAGAGTAACCAGTTGACTGAACAGGAGAGCAAAATGTGCAGTTAGGGACTTCTAGGCCAGACACTATGTTAATATGTGATCTATTGCACACCGATTACTTGAGAAAAATCAGAAACTGTGACATTTTGATTGGAAGGAATTCATTTTAATTTGAGATTATCTCATACCAATTCCAGCTAACAATTTTCTTCTGCAATCCAAGCAAGGGTGCTTGCAATTTTTTAAAAAAGTTTCAAAAACTTTTCATGACCCACCAAAAAACTGGCTCTTGACCCACAGCTTGGGAAACATAGTCTAGATCAGCGTTGCTCAACCAGTGGTACTAGTAGTATCATTAGTGGTACTTGAGGTGGGTGGTGGTGGTGATACTCATAGTTACCCTCGGGCCCCTGCTGCCTGGCAGTGAAACTAGCAATACAATGTGACAAGAAGTGATAAGAGGCTCAGCTCAGGAGGCAGAGCTCCAAGCATGTATTTTTTGTGCACTCAAAAAAGCCCTCCTGTCTTCCCTGAGTCACTTACCAGTGTTGCTGCATCATGTCTGGCCCAATCTGGGCTTCCCAATCTGGAAGGAACTGGCAATGGCATAGAATCATAGAGCTGGAAGGATCTGCAAGGTCATCTAGTCCAACCCCCTGCCTGTAGCAGAAAACCCTCCTAGAGAATCTCCAGCAGGAGCCTGTAAAGCCTCTGCTTGAAGGTCTCCAGTGAGGGAGAATCTACAACCTCCCTCTACTTGTTAGCATGACTAATTCATGTTGAGTTCTGTTAATCACAAAGGTATCCAAGTGTGTGCAGACTGTATGTTTTATCATTTGTTCCAATATCTTCCCCAGTATTGAAGTCAGACTGACTTCATGTCTTCCTTTTTCCCCCTTTTGAAGCCTGGGACCACATTAATCCACCTCCAGTCTACATGATTACGGGGCTGGAGCACCTCCCTTATCAAGAAAGACTGCACCAGAACCAGGGGGCATTCGCTAAAACTGAGGGTTGGGAGAGTTAAAATAGATAAAAGGAAGTACTTTTTTACCCAGCGGGTAGTTAATCTGTGGAACTCTTTGCCACAGGAGGTGGTGGTGTCATCTGGTCTTGATGCCTTTAAGAGGGGATTGGACGGATTTCTGGAAGAAAAGTCCATTGTGGCGTATAGGCCATGATGGATTGTGCAACCTCCTTACATTAGTAGTAGGCTACTTCAGAGTACCGGGTGCAAGGGAGTGGCAACAGGATGCAAGAATCTTGTTGTCTCGTGCCTCCCTGGGGCACCTGGTGGGGCCGCTGTGGGATACAGGAAGCTGGATTAGATGGGCCTTGGCCTGATCCAGAACTTCTTATGTTCTTATGTTACAGTGGGGGACAAATTTTGAGAAATGCTGGCCTAGGCAACTGATCCTGTGCAGTTCATTGCCTCACCGCCATGATGGACTTCTTCCCATACCATAACAACAGAATAAATAAATTGTTTAACCCCCATTAACTTTATTTATTTTAATATTTAACAGTACAGTATTTTAATATTTAATAGTACAGGTCACCCAATAAATCAGTAATCAACAAATCTGTGGCCAACTTGATGGCATGCACATAACTGATAAAAGTTCTAGTATTAGATCAGATTCATGGAACTGAGAGCTGACTCATACAAACTTTGTTGATTCCCTGCTGTGCCTCATTGGCTCTCAGAACAATCAGTCTCATTGGTTTGTTGTTGTTCAGTCGCAAAGTCGTGTCAGACTCTTCGCGACCCCATGGACCACAGCACGCCAAGCCTCCCTGTTCTCCACTAGCTTCCAGAGTTCGCCCAATTTCATGTTCATCGCTTCGGTGACACTATCTAACCATCTCATCCTCTGTTGCCCCCTTCTCCTTTTGCCTTCAATCTTTCCCAGCATGAGGGTCTTTTCTAAGGAGTCCTCTCTTCTCATGAGGGGGCCAAAGTATTTGAACTTCAGCTTCAGGATTTGTCCTTCCAGGAAGCAATCATATGTGATTTCCTCCATAGGTTTGACTTCCTGGAGGATTGACCATCTCCAGGGGTCTCTCAAGAGTCTTCTCCAACACCATAATTCAAAAGCATCTATTCTTCGGCGCTCTGCCTTTCTCATGGTCCAGCTCTCATAGCCATACATTGCTACTTGGAAAACCATCGCTTTGACTAGGCGAACCTTTATTGGCAGGGTGATGTCTTGGCTTTTTATTAAGTTGTCTAGGTTCGCCATAGCTTTCCTCCCAAGAAGTAAACGTCTTTTAATTTCATGGCTGCAGTCACCATCTGCACTGATCTTGGAGCCCAGGAAAATAAAGTCTGTCACTGCTTCCATTTCTTCCCCTTCTATTTGCCAGGAAGTGAGGGGAGTGGTTGCCATGATCTTAGTTTTTTTAATGTTGAGCTTCAAGCCAATTTTGGCACTTTCCTCTTTCACCCTCAACAGGAGGTTCTTTAGGTCTTCCTCACTTTCTGCCAGTAGAGTGGTGTCGTCTGCATATCTGAGGTTGTTGATCTTTCTCCCAGCAATCTTGATTCCAGCTTGTGAATCATCCAGCCCAGGCTTTCTCATGATGTACTCTGCATATAAATTAAATAAGCAGGGTGACAGTATTTGTCGTACTCCTTTCCCAATTTTAAACCAATCGGTCGTTCCATGTCCAGTTCTAACTGTTGCTTCCTGGCCCGCATACAGGTTTCTCAGAAGACAGATAAGGTGGTCTGGTACTCCCATCTCTTCAAGAACTTGCCACAGTTTGTTGTGATCCACACAATCAAAGGCTTTGGCATAGTCAATGAAGCAGACGTAGATGTTTTTCTGGAACTCTCTTGCATTTCTCCAGCAAATGTTGGCAATTTGATCTCTAGTTCCAAAGAGGCACTTCGGAAACCAGCTTGTACATCTGGTAGTTCTTGAAGCCTAGCTTGCTGAAGCCTAGCTTGTAGGATTTTGAGCATCACCTTGCTAGCATGTGAAATGAGTGCAATGGTGTGGTAGTTTGAAGGGCATTGCCCTTCTTTGGGACTGGAATGTAAACTGATCTTTTCCAGTCTTGTGGCCACTGCTGGGTTTTCCAAATTTGCTGGCATATGGAGTGCAGCACTTTGCCAGCATCATCTTTTAAGATTTTGAGTAACTCAGCTGGAATGCTGTCACCTCCACTAGCTTTGTTGTTAGTGATGCTTTCTAAAGCCCACTTGACTTCACACTCCAGGGTGTCAGGTTCCAGCTCAGTGACCGCACCATGGTGGTTATCAGGAACATTTAGATCGGCCTTATATAGTTCCTCTGTGTATTCTTGCCACCTCTTCTTAATCTCATCTGCTTCTGTTAGGTCCTTGCCGTTCTTGTCCTTTATTGTGCCTACCTTAGCATGAAATTGTCCTTTGACATCTCCAATTTTCTTGAAAAGATCTCTAGTCTTCCCCATTCTATTATTTTCCTCTATTTCTTTGCATTGCTCATTTAGGAAAGCCTTCCTATCTCTCCTTGCTGTTCTCTGGAAATCTGCATTCAGTTGGGTATCTCTTTCCCTTTCTCCCTTGCTTTTTGCTTCCCTTCTCTCCTCAGCTATTTGTAAAGCCTCATCAGATAGCCACTTTGCCTTCTTTACTTGCATTTCTTTCTCTTTGAGATGGTTCTAGTTGCTGCTTCCTGTACAATGTTACAGACCTCCGTCCAAAGTTCTTCAGGCACTCTGTCTACCAAATCCCTAAATCTATTTGTCACCTCCACTGTATATTCGTATGGGATCTGATTTAGGTCATACGTGGAGGGCCTAGTGTTTTTTCCTACTTTTTTCAGTTTAAGCCTGAATTTTGCAATAAGAAGCTCATGATCTGAGCCATAGCTCCAGCTCTCATTGGTTAGCTCTGTGTTAAAAAAAATGACGAAGGCAGTTTTGTTTTCCTTTTCTAGACCTTTAGCTATACCTTTTGATAGAATAAAGATATTTCAGCACAGTGTTTTACTGCATTCTGCATTAAATTCCACATCGAATGATGGTATTATTCAAACAAAAATTTTACCATTGTGGCTAGTAGTGGTGTAACCCCGCTGAGAGCATTGCCTGGTGCTGTCCACACACCTGACACCCCCCAGCACTGTCACTGTGCCATTCAGGATCCATAAGTGTGCAATACTTTGTGCAAGAAGCACCACTTTCATTGTCTCTTTTCCGCCACAGAAACACAACAAGCTTTCTCCAAGACCTTTCTCTCCACAGCTGAGAACAAGTGATTTGTGCTTTGAGAATCAACAGCCCCAGCTGTTCATTGCATCTCTCACTGACAGTTCCTCCTAAGGAACCACCTCCTAGCTTTTGCTTGGGCACCTCAAGCTCTGACAGCTTCTTTTCTACAGGGGGATGCATGGCTACAGAACAAAATAAATTGATTCCTTGGATTTCTCCCTGGAAGTAGAGCCTGAAATCTCCCCACCATGTAATTTTCCCAAGTAGAATCAAAGCACAACCATTGTTGGTGTTAAATATGAACCTGCAGTCGTGGCTGCCAGATCAAAAAAACAACGTATGAACAGTGGCGTTTCTACAGGGATGGCAAAGCTCTAAGTTTTGCAAGAAGCCTTACCTTGCAGTGGAAATCACTCCTCTCCTGCACCGTTTTAGCCAATCCTCACAGGGAACAGCAACATCTTGGCGTTGCTTACTGGCTACAGCAGCAAGGGAGAGGATGGTAGGAGTCTGAAGTGTGTTCCTCAGGACTCCTACCATCTAAGTTCTTGCAACACTTAGAGCTTTGCCATCCCTGTAGAAACGCCTCTGCGTATGAATTGGCCTCAATCTTTGAAAATGATCAGGTTCTGGGTCCCTGTGGAATGAGAATGAGGATCTGTTTGAATCTTGAAATGGAGGCATTGGCCAGCTGGCTTGCTAACTGAACATTTGAAAAAAGTTTCCTTGCTGTTTATGGGCTCTTCTGGGCTTTGACTGGCTCTTGGCCAGTCAATTGGGCCAAGAGTAAAAAAAAAGTCAGTCTGGATTTCATCGATTTCAGTTCATCCTGTGCGGCAAGCAAGATTTACCCATCGCCATCTGCCTGACCTATATTACCTGACACCAGTTCCGTTCCTCGACAACAGAACATTCATCATTGTCTGTGAAGGGACATGGTGTGGCCCCTGCAGATTTCACCTCACTGCCAATCCCTAGATGATATCCACAACCACAGGATTGCCCAAGAAGACTGACAAATACTTTATTTGAGATCTACATACGGTTTTGTATATAGTAGAACCTCTGTATCTGTGGATTTAGTTTCCCCAGTTTTGGTTATTCATGCTTTACTGTGGCCCGAAATGATTAAAATTCAAAAAATATTCATAAGTTTCTGATTACGTATCATTCTAATATGGTGAAACCTTTATGCCTCATCTCTCTCTGTCCTCATTACCCACTCTGGCCTGCTTTCCTCACGTCCAGTTAGCCTCTAGCATTTTGCTTTACGTATTTGTTGCCACATTATCGCAGTGATAAAGTTATGAAAATAACTTTATCATAGGTATGGATGAAAATGACTCAAATATAAAGGGTTTTGGGCATCCACAGCAGGTCTTGGAATGTATCGTCCACAGATATGGGAGGACTACTGTATTTACCTCAACTGAATTAGCAATTGTATATATCTCCTTTCCCCTGGTAACAAAAGCAGGTGCCCAAGGCAGGTGCCCAAGGCATACATATACAACATGTATAGTGCAGCCAGGATGGTGCAGTGGTTTGGGTCTTAGACCAGGAAGATTCAGTTTCAAATCCCCACCAACCCATGAAGCTTCTTGAGTGCCCTTGGGCCAGTCAGTCTCTCTCAGCCTGACCTACCTCACAGGGTTGTTGGGAGGACGAAAGGAGGGAAGGAATTATATACACCACTATGACCTCTTTGGAGGAAGAGTGGTATAAAAACGTGAAAAATAATAATACGTAATAAAAATACATAATAAAAGGGTGATGCTAAAGCTGATGCAAACTGCATTGGTCCTGTGGTGCTGCGAAAGTGCCATAAAGCACGTTTGTACCAGTGCAAGGCGCGCAGAGCTGACGCAAGCAGTTGCATCTGGTGCTGGAGCACACCTGAAGTAAGCTGCTCCTGGCGCCTGCAGAGTACAACTGGTGCAGGGGCTATTCTGGGTGAGGGAAGGTGGGAGGGAGGGTGAAATGGGGCAAGAGGAGGGCGTTCCAAGGGGTGGGTCAGCCTGGGGAGGGGGGTGGAGCCAGGATGCAGCATTGGCCGCATCCAAATGCCTGTACCCGGGCCATGCGGATATGGGTCCTCTATACAGAAGGCGCAGATTCAAGTAGCTCATAGAGGTGGCTGGCACCTACCCTGGGGCAAGGGGACGAACGTTCCTTTGCCCCATGGAGGCTCCAGCCTGCGCTGGATACAGTGCAGGCTCAACAGCCTGCCTGTTCCAGCGCAGGTTAGGATTGAGCCCTAGTACTGTGAAACAGTACTTGCTTATAAAGGTATAAAGGCTCAATCACAGGAATTGTCATGCTTCAGATGATGGCAACAGCAAAGAATCAGCCAATAGAGTCTGTCAGCAGTCAGTCAACAGAGACTGCATGGGCCAATCAACACTCTTTGGGAGATTTGCTGATGAATCCCAAGCAATAACAAAGGGGACTTTTTCAAAAAGGACACGCAATCACGGGGAGGGTGACAATTCCTTCAGCATGATAAATATAGTATTTTGATTAGCGCAGATCTCAGGGTGACAAAGCAGCTTATGTTAATACCAGCTCTAATTAGGCATCTGCGCTCACAGTCTAAATAAAATCAGTCGTGATACTGCAGCATGCATTGCAGCATGCATACTGCAGCATGCATACTAGCTGCATTAAGTCATCCAGGCTTCAGCTGCAGAAGTCATAACTGCTGGGTGATGTGCCAAGGAGACAATCTCCTTATTTCCCAGCACCCACTGGGAAGGGCTGTGCTTTCTCAGTATCTAATTGGAGTCATGAGGTCTTCTGGGGCAACAGGGAAGTGACCGGAGGAAAAAAAGTAAGCACAAACACGAATGAGAGTCAGAACTTCAGCCAAATTCGGATGATGACTCTTTTCCAAGACACTGCCTTGAGTTCTGCCTGAGTCAGTGATGTCCATGACTTGAGTCCAACGCACGCTGCAGAAAGCAAACAATTTTGTGATTCAAGTGCCCAGCCCCAGTGCTTTTTGTTCTGCACTTGATTTTTGGCCTCCAAAGGGGGGATTTTCAGAGAGATGAAATCCCCTCATTTCCCTCCTTTTTTTGTGACTGTCAAGATTCACAGCTTTTGCTTCCAAACCTCATAATTACTCCTTTACTCATTTACTTCCTTTTTTTTAAAGAGTTTTCTTCTTCTCCCAAACTTCCCAGCTCATAAGCAAATTGCACAGGAAGACACAAATTGACTTCCCAATGCCACAACGTCTATCACAATGGTATTCAAACTCTTTAGACCAGGACCCACTTTTTAGAATAGCACTCATGTCAGGATCCACCGGAAGTGATGCCGTTAACCTGGAAGTGATGTTGTGGCAGAAAGTGATGGAATTAAGCAGGAAGTGCTGTCATTGTAACATAATAAAATGACACTCCTGAAATGCAAAGTGGCGTTCTTGGACTGTAGCAATTGCACAACCATGAAACATCCCCGACAGAAAGCAAGATGAGGGTCTTGTGCTCATATGCTATTTTTTTTGCCATTTTTACAATGATATTTGTCTGTTTTACTTAGAGTTGATTCTCTCAAAATTTCCAGGATGCTCTGACAAGTCTGCCCTATAGCATTTGTTGCCTACTATCCGAAAAAACTTTTATCAAACTAGCAATAGAGCTCTCCCACCATTTAACCAGTTGACAAGAACTATCAGAAATTGGGTGATACAAGTACCACCAACACACCATAGTTAACATTATGTTGAGATGATGCCTCTAGTATGGCTGCCACGCCTGTCAGCTGCGCTGGTCAAGCTTCAGCATCTCTCTGCCAGTGCAGGATTGTGTCATGGGGCGGAGCTATGGGCTCCTAACCCATAGGATATGGGTTATATCTTAACCCCAGTCCCCGGGCTGGGTGGCCCCGATTTGGGCCGCTCCTGGCCACGTGGACCTGTGCCTGCTATTTTGTGGGTGCAGATCCGAGCAGCCCTATAGGGCTGGCTGGGGCTTACCCTGGGGCAAAGGGAAAACATTCCCTTGCCCTGCACTGAGCTGCTGCCGCCTCCTAACGTGCCTAGGAAGCAGCCTAGCTGTGCTGGCCTGGCTATTCCAGCGCAGGTTAGGATTGGGCTGTCCATAAGCAAGTAAGTAATGATAATAAATTTATTTAATGCTTTTTAACAAAAAAGTTCCGAAAGCAATTTCCAGAACAAAAAGAGTTTGCTATCCCAGATGGGTTCCTATGTTAAAACAAATGATCAGGACAAAAGGGAAACACCAGCAACAGCCGTTGGGAAGGACACGATGTGGAAATGGGTACGGAAAGTTGCTCTCGCCCTGCTCAACATCAGAAAACCATCACTTAAAAGCAGTGGTGGAATCTAAATGATTTAAGAACAGGAACTACGACCAGGACTCACTTTTGATTGGCATGTGTCGGGACCCGCCCACCGGAAGTGACGTCATAAGCTGGAAGTTTTACCGTGGCAGGAAGTGACATCCAGAGCATGTTAAGAAGGCCTGATATCATGTTAAACTGACCCAACAATTCCAAAAGTATTCCACTCACAGGGGACAAAGACAGACACACAAGCAGGTAGAACAGGCTAAGCTGCTCCACAGAGAACTTAAGAGCCAGTGGATTTTCCCCAAGGAAGGGAAAAAAAGGAGATGCAGGTTGCCAAGTGGCCCCACCCTCCACCTTTAAGGGAGGGCAACAAAAAGTGCTAGTTTGTCAAAAAAGGTTCTCAACTAATGCAAAAAAGAGTCAATACCAGGACTTGAACTGGGGGTTTGAGTGAGGCCGGGTCCGTCCTGTGCATCAAGGAAATAAAGGGGATGCAGAACGAGTCCGACAGGTGGCTCACAAAAGAAAAACGGGAATCCAAAATGCAAGGGGGGGGGAGAGATCGCGTTAAGTGGACAAGGAACTGGAAGGAAGACAGGACAAGTGCCCAGGGGCCGAGTTAGCAAAGGTCAGGCAGAAGGCGATTGAGCCTAGGGCACATCGTGTCGCAAGTGGGGGGGGGGAGTGGAGAAGGGGAAGAGAAGAGGGCTTGGGGGCGGGGTTGCTTCTAACACGTGCGTCTTTTAAGTGCTTCCTGACTCTCTCTCACACACATAGCACCTATAAGAGCTGACTGGGAGTGGGGTTGCTTCTGAGCTGCCTTCAGACTCTCTCTCTCTCACACACACCCATAAGAGCTGGCTGGGGGGTGGGTTGCTTCTGTGCAGCTTGCAAGTACCTTCAGACTCTCTCTCACACACCTATAAGAGCTGGCTGGGGGGTGGGGTTGCTTCTGAGCAGCTTGTAAGTGCCTGCAGTCTCTGTCTCACACACACACCCAGAAGAGCTGGCTGGGAGGGTGGGTTGCTTCTGAGCAGCTTGTAAGTGCCTTCAGACTCTTTCTCACACACACCAATAAGAGCTGGTTGGGGTTGCTGCTGAGCAGCTTAACGGAGAGGCTGGGGACCATCCTGCAAGGGGGGAGGGAAGTCTGAAAAGGAACGCGTTTCTAGAAGCCCGCCAACGTCAGCGATGAATGGGCGGAGCCAGCCCTAATTTCAACAAGTGGGACGCCGTTTCGGGGTGTTCCGGCTACATTATATCACTGCTTAAAAGGTGCCCTTTTGCCCAGTTTGCAGGCCATCTACTGTATGTAACCAGACATCGATATTATAGTGAGGCTGCCCTGCACTAAAAAGCATTTGTTCCCAGCAATTAATGCTCCAAAAATCAAAATCATTGTTTGCTTGGACAGCAACATGTCAAAAGCAATCCCTGATATGTTTGGGTATGCAAAACCTGCAATGCATTACAAAGAGAACAAAAACCTGGACTGGTCATTTCCTGGCCTTCAACCGTGTCCCAAACCAGTTGCCTGAGGAGGCTGAATCACCCCTTTAAATGGGAGGACTGGTCCTCTGGCCCACAGCTGTGATTCAGGTTGGATTTTCATGCACTCCTGCCCTGCCCTGGGACTGTGCCGCCAAGCAGGAATTGGAGCAGGGCATTTGACCCTGCCTGCCTGCTGTCAGACAGGAAGGAGAGGTTGACATGTGATTTCCTCCAACTATTTTGATGCTGCTCTGACCCCATTAGTGGAGTGCCACATCACTCCATTCACTTACCTCTGGTCCCCATGGAAACCAGGCTGCTTGTCAGGGTTGAAAGAAAAAAAACGGCTATTCAAAAGTGTTACAAGGACTTACAGGGCCTTATCCCTCACATAGCTCACTCAATTCTGACACAGAAAAGTCAGTGAGTCAATGGCTAGAGTTGGAACACGGTTTTATTATTTGTTTTTGCAGTTTTCAGTGTTTTCCAAAGTTAAAAAGTGGTTTTTATTCCAAGGGCAAATGTTTATACTGTATATTATTGTTGGGATATGGGCAACTCCGTCTGCTGTCCAGAGGGGGCAGTCTATAGCATTAATAAGGAAATATGTAACCTATGTGTTTTTTCCCTTCTATCTGTTCCTCTCTGTGATTTTATACAGTAGGTGTGGCCCATGAAGGTAAGATAACAGGAGAGGACATGCCTTAAGAAGAGATAGCAGCCGAATGAGGCCAGGGGGCGGGCTTAGCAGCCATGTTGTTTTACTCAAAACATTGCTCATTCCAAGCATTTCAGATTGCTTTTCTGGTACTGTTTAGGACTGAATAGTTTACTCCTGAAATAAAAACTTACCAAAATAAAAACGTGTGATCGTGGAGAAACATTATTGGTAACCTAATTATGATTTAATATGCACTTACAAGGTTTAATTCCGCATAATTATATTACTGAACACACCGGACAAAATGCTACATGCTGTCTATTTAAACTCGGATTGCACTGTTTTGACAGACTTATTTTTTGAAATCTACACAAGCAAAAATAAAAAGGCCATGCCCCATTAAAAAAAATTTCTGATAATGTTCAGAATTTCATAAATATTACAGTAGAAAATGAAAGGCGGAAAAATAAAGTGTGAACGGGAAGGAAAGAAAAAAAATGGAAGGTGGGGAAAAAAAGTGTAAATGGGAAGGGGGGAAAAAGGAGGGGGGAAATATACATTTTGTATCCGAAAAATCACTGCTGAAGGTTGTGTGTGAATTGAGTTCCTTTTACTTCTTCATACCTACTTCAGTTTGTGAAGGGTTGCATACTTTAGGAAGTAATATTTTTCAGTAGCAATTAATCACAATGATTTTAAGTACCTGTGAAAAGTAATCTCATTTTTCATACAGCGATTCATGCACCCATATGCAGAACACGCAGTGATTATTAAAGACGTTGAGATTAACTTTTACACATGTGCGGGGAGATTTTGATTCGTGAATGCGCGGCAATCCTCCTTGGCGGGAATGATCTGAGTCAGCCATATTGTTAAGTCCATGGCTTCAAGAAATTGATGTCATGTCCTCTCCTGTTATCTTACCTCTATGGCGTGGCCTTAACCTAGAACTTATTTCCTCTTCCTCCTGGATACACTGTTGCCTTCATTCCATCTGTCCCATGGAGTTATTATTACATGGAGGGGCCATGACGTCACAGACTTGAAGCCATGGGTATATCTCAGATCATTGCCGCGAAGGAGGATTGCCGCTGCGGCGTCACGAATAAAAATGTCCCTGCCTGTGTGGTAAAGTTAATCTCAACGTCTTTAAGCATGCCTGCGTGTTCTGCATACGGGTGCACGAATCGCTGTACGAAAAATGGATTACTTTGCACAGGTACTTAAAATCATTGTGATTCGTTGCTACAGAAAAATATTACTTCATAAAGTATGCAGCCCTTCACAAACTGAAGTAGATATGAAGAATAAAAATAAAAATAAATTCCCCCCTCCTTTTTTCCCCCTTCCCGTTTACACATTTTTTTCCCGCCTTCCATTTTCTACTGTAATATTTTTGAAATTCCGAACATTAACAGAATTTGTTTTATGGGGGGGGGGGTGAGTATAGAAGTTTAAAAAAATACAGCCTAGAAGTGAAAAAGAACTACTTTCCTATTGACAACTACTTGTGTTATACATTGAGAGATTTTAATGTAATTTTCCTACATATTTATCTGATTTTTGCCCACCCTCCCCCTTTTTTTTCTTTCCTTCCCGTTCACACTTTATTTTTGGTTGTGTAGATTTCAAAAAATAAGTCTGTCAAAGCAGTGCAATCTGAGTTTAAATAGACAGCAAGTGGCATTTCGTCCGGTGTGTTCAGTAATATAATTCTACGGAATTAAACCTTGGAATTGCATATTGAATCATAATTAGGTTACCAATGATGTTTCTCCACGATCACACATTGTTATTTTGGTAAGTTTTTACTTCAAGAGTAAACAAATAAGTCCTAAACATCATGCGAAAACCCATTTGAAATGCTTGGAATCAGCTTTGTTTTGGGTATATTTACGTCACCGCTAACCCCGCCCACTAGCTTCACTTTCTGCTCATTCAGATAACAAGAAGGGCCGGGGGTTGGTCTGTCCCAAGAAGGTTTAATAACAAGGAGGCGGCATGACGTCATTTTCTTGAAGCCACATGGGGCACCTGCGGCCATATTTGTATACGCAGTCAGATCATTGCCGCCAAGGAGGATTGCCGTGAATTCACGAATGAAAATCTCCCTGCATGTGTGTAAAAGTTAATCTCAACCTCTTTAATCATGCCTGCGTGTTCTGCATATGGGTGTGCGAATCGCTGTCCGAAAAATGGGATTTAATTTCCACGGAAAGATTAATGTATTCACACTACATCGGTTCAATAAAACTACAGTTCACTGACATAGTGCATTATTTTTGAAGCTGTGTAATTTCTTGTTGTTCCTAGCAATCTTATTCACCATTTTCTGACACCCACTGTTAATAGTCTAGAAGATAAAAAAAAATATTTCCCCCCTCCTTTTTCCCCCCTTCCCGTTTACACTTTTTTCCCCACCTTCCGTTTTCTACTGTAATATTTTTGAAATTCTGAACAAAATTTGTTTTATTGGGGGGGGGGTGAGTGTAGAAGTTTAAAAAAATACTCTTAATAGTCTAGAAGTAAAAAAGAATTACTCTCATATTGACAACTACTTATGTTATGAAGAGATTTTAATGTAATTTTCCTATATATTTATCTAAATTTTCCCCACCCTCCACTTTTTTTTCTTTCCTTCCCGTTCACACTTTATTTTTCCGCCTTTCATTTTCTACTGTAATATTTATGAAATTCTGAACATTAACAGAATTTTTTTTTATGGGGCATGACCGTTTTATTTTTGCTTGTGTAGATTTTAATAAAGTCTGTCAAAATAGTGCAATCTAAGTTTAAATAGAAAGCAAGTAGCATTTTGTCAGGTATGTTCAGTAATATAATTATGAGGAATTTAACCTTGTAATTGCATATAAATCATAATAAGGTTACCAATAATGTGTCTACACAATCACATATTTTCGTAAGTTTTTATTTCAGGAATAAACTATTAAATCCTAAACAGTACGGGCAAAGCAATCTGAAATGCTTGGAATGGGGATTGTTTTGAGTCAACTAACATGGTGGCTAAGCCCGCCCACTGGCTTCACTTCACCAGCATTAGTTCTTAAGAGATGCCGCCTCCTGTGATTAAACCTCCTTGTTAAACCTCCTTGGTCTGTCCTTTAAGCAGTGAGGATGTGCCATGGAGTTATTATACACTGGAGAAGCCATGACGTCATATTCTTGAAGCCGAGGGTATAATAAGATGGCTGACGCAGATCATCGCCGCGAAGGAGGAGGATTGCCGCAAATTCACGAATAAAAATCTCCCTGCACGCGTGTAAAAGTTAATTTCAACCTCTTTAAGCATGCCTGCTTGTTCTGCATACGGGTGTGCGAATCGCTGTACGAAAAATGGGATTTAATTTCCACGGAAAGATTCATGTATTCACATTACATCGGTTCAACAAAACTACCGTTCAGTGAGTACTGAACATTAACAGAATTTGTTTTTTTTCTTTGGGGGGGGTGAGTGTAGAAGTTAAAAAAAATACTCTTAGTAGTCTAGAAGTAAAAAAGAATTCCTCTCATATTGACAACTACTTGTGTCATGAAGAGATTTTAATGTAATTTTCCTACGGTAATACTTATGAAATTCTGAACATTAACAGACTTTTTTTTTATGGTGCATGGCCGTTTTATTTTTGGTTGTGTAGATTTCAAAAAATAAGTCTGTCAAAACAGTGCAATCCGAGTTTAAATAGACAGCAAGTAGCATTTCGTCCAGTATGTTCAGTAATATAATTACGAGGAATTTAACTTTGTAATTGCATATTAACTCATAATAAGGTTACCAATAATGTTTCTCCACGATCACACGTTGTTATTTTGGTAAGTTTTTACTTCAGGAGTAAACTATTCAGTCCTAAACAGTACGAGCAAAGCAATCTGAAATGCTTGGAATCAGCATTGTTTTGAGTATAAAAACATAGCCGCTAAGCCCGCCCACTGGCTTCATTTGGCTCCTATTAATTCTTAAGGCAGGGCCATGGGTTGGGATGTGCCAAGAAGGTTAGATAACAGGAGAGGACATGCCTTAAGAAACTATAGGAGCGAATTGAAGCCAGGGGGCGGGCTTAGCAGCCATGTCAGTTGACTCAAAACAATGCTGATTCCTAGCATTTCAGATTGCTTTGCTCGTACTGTTTAGGACTGAATAGTTTACTCCTGAAATAAAAACTTACGAAAATAAAAACGTGTGATCGTGTAGAAACATTGTTGGTAACCTGATTATGAGTTAATATGCAATTACAAGGTTAAATTCCTCATAATTATATTACTGAACATACCGGACGAAATGCTGTCTATTTAAACTCAGATTGCACTGTTTTGACAGACTTTATTTAAATCTACACAAGCAAAAATAAAACGGCCATGCCCCATAAAAAAAATTCTGATAATGTTTAGAATTTCATAAATATTACAGTAGAAAATGAAAGGTGGAAAAATAAAGTGTGAACAGGAAGGAATGCTGAATTTCCAGCATTTCCTTCTTACCTTCTAAAGCCTACAAAGACTAGGGAAATGCGCTGCTTAGAAGGTTGTGGGCAGTGATTATTCGGATGCGCATCGGAATAATGTACCTATATTATTTGGAAGCATGATCAAATGTGTAGTCTTATTGACATGCACATAACATTTGGTGTAAAATTCACAATAACAACAGTTCCGCTATCGGTAATGTAATGTATTCAGATGAGTGGCCAAATGTGTAGTCTTACTGGTGTGCAAACCAAACATTTTGTATCCGAAAAATCACTGCTGAAGGTTGTGTGTAGATTGAGTTCCTTTTACTTCTTCATACCTACTTCAGTTTGTGAAGGGTTGCATACTTTATGAGGTAATATTTTTCAGTATCAATTAATCACAATAATTTTAAGTACCTGTGCAAAGTAATCCCATTTTTCTGACAGCGATTCGTGCACCCGTATGCAGAACATGCAGGCATTTTTAACGAGGTAGATATTAACTTCTACACACATGCAGGGAGAGTTTTATTAGTGAATCCGCGGCAATCCTCCTTGGCGGGAAAGATCTGAGTCAGCCATATTAGTTGACATGAGGTGGCTTCAAGAAAATGTCATGTCATCTCCTGTTATCTAACCTCTCTGGGATGTGCCCACCCAACCCCCGGCCATCCATTTAGAAAGGATAGGAATCGAGGGACGCCAGGGGGTGGGCTTAGCAGCCATGTTAGTTGACTCAAAACAATCAGTATTCCAAGCATTTCAGATTGCTTTTCTGGTACTGTTTAGGGCTGAATCGTTTACTCCTGAAGTAAAAACTTACCAAAATAACAACGTGTGATCGTGTAGAAACATCACTGGTAACCTGATTATGAGTTAATATGCAATTCCAAGGTTTAATTCCGCGTAATTATGTTACTGAACATACCGGACGAAATGCCACTTGCTGTCTATTTAAACTCAGATTGCACTGTTTTGACAGACTTATTTTTTGAAATCTACACAAGCAGAAATAAAACGGCCATGCCCCATAAAAAAAATGTCTGTTAATGTTCAGAATTTCGAAAATATTACCGTAGGAAAATTACATTAAAATCTCTTCATGACACAAGTAGTTGTCAATATGAGAGGATTTTTTTTTTACTTCTAGACTACGAAGAGTATTTTTGAAAACTTCTACACTCAACCCCCCCCCCACAAAAAACAAATTCTGTTAATGTCCAGAAGTTCGAAAATATTACCGTATAAAATGGAAGGCGGGGAAAAAAGTGTAAACGGGAAGGGGGGAAAAAGGAGGGGGGAAAATATATATTTTTTTCCTTCTAGACCATTAACAGTGGGTGTCAGAAAATGGTGAATAAGACTGCTAGGAACAACAAGAAATTACACAGCTTCAAAAAATAAGGCACTCACTGTTAACCGTTAAGGTTGCTTTATTGAGCCGATGTAATGTGAATACATGAATCTTTCCATGGAAACTAAATCCCATTTTTCGTTCAGCGATTCGCACACCCATATGCAGAACACGCAGGCATGCTTAAAGAGGTTGAAATTAACTTTTACACGCGTGCAGGGAGATTTTTATTCGTGAATTTGCAGCAATCCTCTTTCATGTTGATTATCTGCGTCAGCCATATTTGTTGACCCGGAAGCTTCAAGAATGTGACGTCATGTCATCTCCAGTGTATTATTCCTCCAAGTGCCCACCAGAGCGCTGAAGCAGAGCGGCCATCTTGATCACATTACCATGAAGCTCTGAGGGAGAGCGGCCATTTTAAAAGCCACACACTAGCATACCGATTATGCAGCTACTTAGGGCATGATCTTATTAAGTTTCAGGCATACCTCTGACCTGATGTTAGAAGCTGTAAATAAGTTACAAAACGAAACATTGTGAGTGAACTGTTGCTGATTGATACAAAAGCTTTATTTTTGCCTGTGTCTTTCTTTCACTAGTGATCAGCCTGAGTGTGGGAAACATCCTGAGGTAATTTCTGAGGGGAATCCGCTGAACAAAAGACTCTGCTTTCCCCATTACCAATAAGGATTTAAAAACTCCATTAATTATAATCATAAATAATAATCACTTTAAAAGAGCACTAGGTAGGTGATATAGTATAGGTGGTGTAGTGTCAGCAGATGCAGCCACATACAAGTATTAGAAGTGTTAGAGAATGGTTGCCTTTTTCCAGATTTGGTTTTTTTTGTTTTGCTTTATCACAGGGAAAACAACAACACCCCCCCTACCAATGGCTCAATTTTGGGCCTGCACAAGGCTGGTGCCTGAAAAGGCATGCCAAATGTTGCCCCCTTACCCAATGATGGGCCAGCTTCTGCGCCTCCCACTGGGTCAGAACTCTATGCCCCTCCACACTTCCTCTTCCTCTCTCCCAATGCAAGGAGTGGAAACCATGGAGGTATTATATTTCACTGGAGGAGCCATGACGTCACAGACTTGAAGCCATGGGTGTATCTCAGATCATTGCCGCGAAGGAGGATTGCCGCCGCGGCGTCACGAACAAAAATCTCCCTGCCCGTGTGGTAAAGTTAATCTCAACGTCTCTAATCATGCCTGCGTGTTCTGCGTCCGGGTGCGCGAATCGCTGGACGAAAAATGGGATTACTTTGCACAGGTAATTAAAATCATTGTGATTCATTGGTCCTGGAAAATATTACTTCATAAAGTATGCAGCCCTGCACAAACTGAAGTAGATATGAAGAAATAAAATAAAAATAAAAATAAATCCCCCCTCCTTTTTTCCCCCTTCCCGTTTACACATTTTTTTCCCGCCTTCCATTTTCTACTGTAATATTTTTGAAATTCCGAACATTAACAGAATTTGTTTTATGGGGGGGGGGGCGGGGTTGAGTGTAGAAGTTTAAAAAAATACACTTAATAGCCTAGAAGTGAAAAAGAACTACTCTCCTATTGACAACTGCTTGTGTTATACATTGAGAGATTTTAATGTAATTTTCCTACATATTTATCTAATTTTTGCCCACCCTCCCCCTTTTTTTTCTTTCCTTCCCGTTCACACTTTATTTTTGGTTGTGTAGATTTCAAAAAATAAGTCTGTCAAAGCAGTGCAATCTGAGTTTAAATAGACAGCAAGCGGCATTTCGTCCGGTGTGTTCAGTAATATAATTCTACGGAATTAAACCTTGGAATTGCATATTGAATCATAATTAGGTTACCAATGATGTTTCTCCACGATCACACATTGTTATTTTGGTAAGTTTTTACTTCAAGAGTAAACAAATAAGTCCTAAACATCATGCGAAAACCCATTTGAAATGCTTGGAATCAGCTTTGTTTTGGGTATATTTACGTCACCGCTAACCCCGCCCACTAGCTTCACTGTCTGCTCATTCAGATATAATAACAAGAAGGGCTGGTGGAAACAGGAGGGGGAGCCGAGCAGTCTGGCAGATGGTCAGAGATGGGTGACCCATCTCCCACCTGCTGCTTGAGGCAATCACTTCAGTTTGCCTCATGTATGGGGCGGCCCAAGACCCACATCCAAGTCTCTTTTAGCCTTGTTCTCTGCAGCAGATGTTTTAGGGCCCAGAGACCATTTAATGCAGAAGCATGCAGATATCCTGGGTATTTATCCCAAGCTGCAGCCAGCTTGGTTTTTCAGTCGCAACCTATGGTTTTCCCAAGGATAGCACACAAATATCTGATACAGAGCATCACCCAAGCAAAACTCCTTCTCCTCTTGGAAAAATGTGGCCATTTAGAGCGGGGTGCAGAAGAAGGTACTATGGCGGCGAGGCCCCCTCATCTCCCAGTACCATCTCCTGCACCCTCTTCCTGATGCCTCACTCCCCTGCAGGCCTGCAGCCATCTGCTGGCACCCTTTCCAGCATGGAACCCAGGGCTCTGTACTGCTCCTGTTCCTCTTAGCTAGGCTAGTGCCTGATCAACAGCACAGCTTTGAAAATGAGCACGTCTGCACAATCCCTGTTACTTACTGGCTAGAACATCGTCCAAGGTAACCTTTACCACTTTAATTTGCTTTGGGTCATGGAGAGCAAAGGGCACCTGGACTTTTATGGCCGGCAGTAGGATCTGCATATTTGCCGCTGAGCAAATGGATGCTTCACCTCTTGCAGTCCTTTAACCCTTGCCTGTGGTGCTCTGCCAATTCAATTCTCGAGTTCAAATTTATTTTTGATAATATTAATGAGAAAATAAATTGGACACATATTAGAGGCCCCCTTAGCGAGGCTGAAGAGGCTGTCTGTTGGAAATGCAAAGCAATGGAGCTCAAAGCACCAGCACAGAAATCTGATCTGGCCAGATCTGGCTCGGACAGACTTCCAGCAAAGATGATACGATGATACATATCATCATGATACATACAATGGGACTCTTTCCTCAGAAAGGGACATTGGATGTCGTGGACCAGAGCCTGCCAGGCACATCACCAGAAATGTTAGGTGTAGAGCCCCAAAAGTACACAAGTGGGGTACAGGTTGTGTGCAAACTATGCAGAGATATGGGGAAGGGCAATGACTCAATGGGAGAGGACATATGTCCCATGCAGAAAGTCTCAAATTCAATCCAGAGAAAACAGTCAAGATCAAGCAGAGAAAAGAAAAATCCAGTTCTGAAACCTTGGAGATAGCGTCACTAGGGGGTGCATGGCCAATTAAATAGAAAAATAAAACACAACTGCCTGGAACAACTTCTGGATTTCCTGAACTCAGAATTGACCAATGAGACTGTAACAGCCAGTGCAAGGCCTAGCAACTGTCTTCCATCAGTGTGCCTATCAGCAGTCTTCTGTGCGTCTCTCAGAGGCTGGGAGTTGCCTGCAAGCCCACTGAGCTGCTCCCATGAGAAGTAAGAGAAGTTGGACTCAAAACCAAAGACAGAAGCCACTGCCTTTGGCCAATGTTATATGAGGATGGGGAGATAAAATGCTGTCCACTTCAAAGCCCCAAACTATATTTATGCTTGATGTGTACCAATTAAGTGGCAGCTGCTAGGTACCCCGCTCCCTAATGAGGGGAACATCTCTTGTTGACCTCCTTGATTGACTGATAATAGGAGATCCTATTATGGCCGATAAGATGCTTTTTAATGATGCAAACGTCTCCTGTTTGTTATCGGCCTACCAATTATCTGTTGCAGGTGCATGATATGATGACAAGCACTTGGGACACATATCACTGTGCTGTCAACTAGTTGTTTCTGCCAATTAGTACTGACAGCCCCTGCTAACTGGGCAAGAGGCACTTTTTCTAGTGTGTTCCTCTTATATTTAGCAGGGTATATTTATTAGTAATTGTCCCTCTTCACCCCTGCGCAGTCTTTCTAGTGGCTGTTGCTGGTGGTCTGCCTTTTTCTTAGATTGTGAGCCCTTTGGGACAGGGAGCCATTTAACTTTATTATTATTACTATTTACCTGTAAACCGCCTTGTGAACTTCGTGTTGAAAAGCGATATATAAGTACCTGTTGATTGACTGATTGATTTCCTGATAAGCAAGCACCTAGCCTATAATGACCATTGTATTTGGCCATTGCTTTGCCCCCCCCCCAGCCTTCCTGATGGACACTAGAGGCTGCGTTGATCATGGTGATTGCCTTTAAATGCCTAGAGACATGTAAGTCTTATGGAGATGCCTGTGTGCAAGCCTTGACATATCTAGAGAGACCCGTGTAAGTTGATGCTTTTATGCTTGGAAACACTGTTACGTTTTGTGCCTGGAGATGCTTCTGGATACCTGGAGGTGCTCCTGTAAGTTGATGCTTTTATGTTTTAGACAAATAAATCTCTTTTATGGCAGCTTTGAACTAAACTAGCTTCTGATCCAAAAGAACCTCCAGCCCCAGTAAAAGCTACGACCCTTACAGAGACTGATTGAGAGCCAATGGCGAAAATAGTAAAAATGGTGGCATTTTTAGAAAATGCCATCCTATAATTTATCATTTGATGGGTGATTTAAGGCAGAATGCAATTAAATAAAACACGTTGAAGTATCTGTATTCTATCAAAAGTTATAACCAAATAATCCAAAAAGGAAAACACCTCATGTAACAAAAGGTGGATTTCCTTGACTCAAAACTGACCAATCATTGCTCTGACAGCGTGATCCTATGGGGTTGTGCTGATGCTGCATGCTTAGTGCTGATGCAGGGGCGCTGATCAGCACCCCCGCGTTGGCACTAAGGCAACGGGGCTGGCGCTACAGGCAGCACTGCTCCTGTTGTGCCTGCGCAGCACAGCTGAAACTGTCCGGCACAAGGGAGGCGCCATCATGGATCGGGAAGGGAGTGGGCGGGGGGAGGGAGGTTCTGGGTGGGGGAGGGTGGAATGTGGGCGTGCTGGCAGGCGTGCCAGCCTGGGAGGGGAGCAGGCTTGGAAACTGGCCATAAGGCCAAATCCTAAGCCTGATTCGGAGGCCATGCGGCCCCGATTCAGGCTGCGCGGTCTCCTTGGATCTGCGCCTGCTGGTGCCTCCCCTACGGTAAGGGCACAAACGAAGGGAGGCTCCAGCCTTGCCTAAGCAGCGTTAAGATATTCTGGCACTGATATAAGCAGCATTCTGGCACTGCTTAGGATGGCACCCAAATAAATAAGTATGTAAGCTAGTTAATGGGGGTTACTCCAACCCGAGTGAAACCACTGCATTTAGGTTGTGTGTACGTACAGTAATTGTGGTTCATTCTGTATGATTTGGTATGGGAGGACGTCCATCATGATGCAATGAGCACACTAGTGACAGCTGTGGCTGGAGATTCTTAGCCAGTCTGTGTTGGCAAGACTGACCTAAATGGTCTGATTCAACATAAAGCCATTTTCTATGAACTGTGCAACCTGCAGGAGAGCCTGAGATATTTGCAGTGATACCATTCCATTTTCATAATAGGTTTTCACTGGGTAACATTTTAATAGAAGGGCCCAGCATGTTGCTGCTTTGCTCAACCCAGAGAAAGCATGAATGCTTAGGGCCAGGAAGGTGGAACCTGGGATCAAATTGCCTTATCTGTTTATTCCTCTAGCCAGGGCTGGCACTTGCTTCAGTCAGCAAATTGTTAGGAACTCTCTGTCCTGGCATGCCTCTGTCTACTTGCCTCCACCACCCTCCTGCTCTTGTTCCCTGGATTAAAAAAGGAAGAGAAGAGTGCCAAAGGGGAGTAGAGTGCTGGGCAGTCCTTGACTGCTCCCGTGAAATGACTGTGCCGAACCTGGCAGTGCATAACCATCATCCCTAGGAGCCACTGATGGTTCTTTTCTCCATAGATTTGCATACAGGCAATATAACAGTTGGCACCTTGATTTGCGGCGCCAAAGTGGAGAGAATTTTATTCTTCTGTGCTTTTAATGGATGACTGGTTTTTATTCTTGCAAGCCCTCTGCTTCCATTTCTGCTTTTCCTGCAGTCTTATTGTTTGGTGATTTTTCATACCTGCATTGTTGTAATTTAATGTTAATTGTTGAATTTTAAATCTGTGGGGTCAGCAGCTTTGGAAGAGGTTTGTGGAGAGAAACCATTTAAATGAACCCATTCAAAATAATAAATAAATACATAGATGGGGAGAAGGAATCTCCTCTTCCTGTGTGGGTAAGAATTTTTCTTTGCCTCTTCTATCCATTGCAAGCATTTATCTTAATTTGCTGGATTTCTAATTTCTCAACTCCAAAGGAATCCATAGGAACACAAGGGAGGAAGATGACGAAGGATCAAAATCACTGCTTACTGGCTGGGAGAGCATCGCTAATTGTCATTCCTAATTAAATTTGTGAAGGTACTTGCCGATGAATTTGATAATACCAACTTTCCTCTACTTTATTAAATGTCTCAGGAGACACTAGCTGAATTTTAAATCACTATGAATAAGTGATGACATTACACTTAGGAGCACTGATAAGAATGTTAATTCAAAAGAAAACAAGTGGAGGAAGATCACCCCCCCCCCACACACACACTCTTTGAAGACTTTGAGCCCAATCCTACTCCTGCATCATTGTGGCTAGGTGTCACAATAGTGTTGAGAAGTGGCACCCAGCAAGGACGAGGTCAATCCTAACCTGTATTTTGGCTGGCACCAGGGTCACTGTAAAGCGCCTTTGGCTCCCTCTCGGAATCAGGGAGGATGGCACATGTCTATATGCTGGCTTCTCTGACTCCAAGAGTGGTCCAAACATACTAATTTAGGATTAAGCCCTCAATGGTGCCAGCGGGAAGACCTGCACTGTCCTGTGGGTGCTGCACCACACCCACCGGGGTAGGTAAGGTTTGTGCTGGGATGGCAGAGGGGCATGGAAAGGATGGCAGGATGGCATTCTGGAGGTGGGGAGGGAGGTTTCTGGGCGGGGGGGAAAGGGCAGAATGGGGGTGGACTGGGCCTGGGAGGGGACAGGGATGTGCTGCCAACCTTGACTGGTAGGCTCTCCTGAACTTTCCTATCCCTCCCATCTGAGAACCTGTAACTGAAGATGCTAGATTGAACATGGGACCTTTTGCATTCAAAGCAAGAATTCTATGAACTATGGTTCTTCAATCAAGCTATTGCTCCATCTAGCCCAGTGCTATCTACTTCAACTCTCTGTTCTGCAAAAGGGTTGGGGAGGAACTATGTACACAACCTTCAGCTTCTTGGAGGAAGGAGATATAAAAATGTGATAGGTAGGTAGGCAGGCAGGCAGGTAGGTAGGTAGGTAGGTAGGTAGGTAGGTAGGTAGAGAGATAGATCTAGCCATCTAGATAGATCTCTTATCTGTGAATAAAAATTCACAAACATTTTAAAAGCAAAAATTTTTTGCTGACAGGAGGGTTTGTTGGTGATGTTTCAGGCACTAGCCAATAGGGCAACTCCCACAGCTAGCTTTTCCTCAGTTCCAGCTGAACCATAGTCAAACCCACTGACTAATATTTTTCCCCACAGTTCATCTTAGGGCAAAAGGATCTGCACATATCTAGAGCGCAGTGGCAACTATAACAGTGCTTCTCCTTTATTTTTAGAATGGTTTGTCTCTTTTCAACCTGGGTGATCTTGCCTTCTATCTTGCTGCTGTCATCCTCTGCTTTGAGCTCGAATGGCCTTTGAATTAACAATCCATGAAGCACTTGCAGATCAAAGACAGAATCCACTGAGTATCTGAAAATCCAGCCTAGATTCCAGTGTTAAATAATAATAATAATAATAATAATAATAATAATAATAATAATAATAATAATAATAAT
>JAJKFI010000242.1:173024-226999 GCA_029204185.1 Lerista edwardsae | reverse complement strand
GAGAGAGAGAGAGAGAGAGAGAGAGAGAGAGAGAGAGAGAGAGAGAGGGAACCATGCCCCAAGTCCATGCCCCAATAAAGAGCCAGTTAGTTTGGGGCACATGCAAGGCAGATCCCTGCAGTTACTGCTCTGCTCCCACTCTCACTGTGCCACTTTTATTGTCCTGTCATAAATTTGCCAAAAGAGGGCTATGGAGAAGAGAGCGAGGAACAATGCTTTCCTCTTTTCTCCAGGGGTGTATCTCACACAGCATACAGCTGATGTGGCTGGGCACTTCTAAAACAGTTGGAGGAGAAGGGTGCAGAGCAGCTATTTTCAACCCTTTTCATCTAACGGTACACTGAGAAGGTGCAAAAAGGTACATCATCGGTTTTTGGACAACTGACAAGGCACATTTAATTGTGCTGCCTCACATACCCCAATGGCCCTACTAATATATGACCCTAACCCAAACTCCCGTGGCACACCTGCATACTATTCCTGGCACACAAATGTGCCGGTGGTTGAAAATCACTGGCTGTAACGTGAAGCCCCAACAATTAGGCAAGACATTCACAGCCCAATCCTAAGCATTGCTGGCTTAGCAAGGCTGGCTCAGCAGGGCTGCATCCTAAAGCCATTAGGAGGCAGCAGCAGCACAGTGCCGGTCAAGGGGAAGCTTTCCCCTTGCACCTGGGTAAGCCCCAGCCAGCCCTATGGGGCTGCTCGGATCTGCATCTGCTGATTGGCAGGAACAAGTCAACATGCACAGCAGTGGCCTGAATCGGGGCTACCTTGGCCGAGGGATGGGGTTTAGAATTTGGTGCTATGGCTGTCTGCCGTTGCCGCCCCCATCGCCGCCCACTACACCACCCAGTTACGCCCAGTGGTGGGATTCAAAGAAATTAAGAACCGTATGTCCTTCAGGGCGGCCTTCAGGGCGGCCGCTGCCTTTCTTCCCTCTTATCTCCCAATCTAAAATTAACAACCAGTTCTGCAGAACTGGTGAGAACTGGCTGAATTTCACCACTGGCTACGCCCCTGGCACACCTCTGGAATGCCCTTTGTCTTCACTGGCATTCCAGAGGTGCTCTTCACTGCTGGTGCTCAATTGGCCCATGTCTGCCGCAGCCAAAGCTGTTTGCGACAGCACTGGGTTGACGCACGAGCACAGCGCTGGTGCAACGCCGGTATAGGACTGCGCTCTCACTGTTGTCCATGGGTGCCATCTTTGGGGGCAATGGTGGTAGATGCTTAAGCAGGTCCTGCACAGATAGTTCTTGGGAAAGTAGTCCTTGCAAAAAGAAAAAAAGACATATTTTGCTCTGATCGACAGTCTCTCTCCAGGATTTCACACAGTCACAACTGCACCTGGAGATGCCAGGGACTGTCTGTCTGCAGGTAACACATAAGAACATAAGAAGAGCCCTGCTCATCAGGAGAACATCAGCCCTGCTGGATCAGGCCAAGGGCCCATCTATTCTGGTTTCCTATACCTCAGATGTCTCAGGGAGCACACAAGAGTCTTGTATCCCGTTGCCACCCTCTTGCCTCTGGCATTCAGAGATAGCAGAGATGTGTAACAGAGATGTGTCTCTCACAGGCAGTGCAATCCTATACTCCCCTTAGCGTCGGTGCTGAGCTCTTGTGCCGGCCAAACACTGTCGCGAACGTGCCATAAAGCGCATCCGCTTCGGTGCTATGGTGCTCAGCTGACGCAAGCGGCAGCGCCAACTTTTGGGTGCCACCGCAACTGTTGGCAGTGCCGGCTTTGCGCCAGTTGAGTGCCGGCTTCGCTCGGTTGGCGCAGGGCCTCTGCGAGGGCATTCCAGAGGTGTTCCGGGGGCGTAACTGGGTGGCGCAGCGGGCGGAGATGGCAGTTATGACGCGGTTGTGACGCAGGACAGCCGTAGTGCCATATCCTAATGCCGGTTCCTGGCCATGGTGGCCCCGATTCAGGCTGCTCCCATGCATGTTCCTCTGCGCCTGCTATTTTGCCGACGCAGATCCGAGCAGGCCCATAGGAGTGACTGGGGCTTACGCAGGCGCAAATGGAAAACATCCCCTTGTCCTGCACATTGCTGCCGCCACCTCCGAATGGGCCTGTGGATATGGCCCTGCTATGTCGGCCTTACTAGGCCGGCATAAGGTAGGATTGTGCCCTGAGTGACAGCCCCTCTATTATACAAGTGTGCCTCATTAATAACGTTCCAAACAATGATCAATGGCGTACAGAATGGTCCTATACAATAAGAACACAAAAGTTCTTACAGCTAGTCAATTTCACTCAATTACATAGACACTAATTATAGACACTATTGAAGCTATGCTGCATCCAGCCACTTAAGCATTGGTTTCTAACCTGGGGATCACGATCCCCTGGGAGGTCACAAGCTGATTTTCAGGGCATCACAGATACCCCATTTACTATTGTAGATATAGTTGCACGACATTTAAATAGCTGCATTTTTGCAACATTTTTAGGGAATCTCCACACAGACAAATAGTTTTTGAAGAAAAACTCAGTGTTTCCACATACCTGCAAACAATTGTTGCATTTTGTTGCAACCTATATTAATCTGCACACATGGTTTTTACAGATGCAGTTATGTCACTTCTTGGAAATGACATCATTTCCAGTCTTTGGGAGGGTCCTGACAGGTTGTCATACCTAAAAAGTGGGTCCCTGGTGCTAAAGGGGTTGGGAACCACTGCACCAGGTGGCTCTGAATACAAGGTTCTTACATTTCATTCAATTTGTGATCTGCTTCCCAAGCTGCCATTTAATACTGGTAGCTGCCAAAACTCTGGCCAAGGAGCAACATCTGAACAGGTGCTCCTTGGAAGCAAGATGCTTCCCCACTCCAGAGCATCTCTGTACCCATCATCGTTCTCTGTAAAATCATCAATGAAAGCTTTTCTATCTTGGTAACCCATCATGAGGAGACACCAATCCTGAACAGGAATAGGGCAGAGTTAAATCCCTTCTACCATAGTCCCAATCTGTGTGATCTGGTTGTTGTTTGACATTAGAAAAACACGCTCTTGCAGACAAGGTTCAGTTTAACTCTATAATTAGGGAGGGGAGCTCTTTGTAAATCCATCTATCAGTGACTGAATTTGCATCAACCATAGCAACAAATTAACAATTGGTGATTTTTAAATCATTGTTTTATGGAACAAAGACCCTTGCATACCTGCACACATCTGCACCTAGAGAGCTTTTATCTTTGATCCGTCTGAATTTTGTCATTTTTAATTTTTAAAAAATCTTCTTTCCTTCCTCAAAGTGTTAAAAATTAGGTCAAAATGCTCTTTAAAAGCATTCCCAGCTTTCCCAGCTAGTGTTGACTTGCTTTCATCCTTGGGAGATTTACTGCTAAGATTTTTTTCTTGCTGCTGGCAAGAGAAAATAAAGGGAGTTAGAGCTAGATTTTTGTTCTATCACCTTGAATATGCTATAAAAATGCTTTAAATATTCAAATTGTGCTCTACCTAGGGTTTTATCCTCTTTTTACAGAGATGATTATTAGTAGTAAAGTTAATCTCTCCGAATATGAGCACAAAGGGGGCTGCCTGGGACTTGGGAAGACGGTTGAGTCCTGACCCAGATACAGGGATATGGGATATGGGGCCTGCCTGTAATGATACGCACAGAATTGCAAAGAAACAACACACTGGCTTGGAATATGCTGCTTCTCCTGATCAGCTTCTGGACCATGAGGTGCGGCCACATAGTTCCTCCACAGGAGAAAATTGATGACACTCGTCTTCCAACACCAAGCATTAATTGACACCTCCATAGGCAAATCAATATAGCTATGGGTTGGGCACCAGGGCCAGAGAGACAGGAACACCAAGGTGGATCGCTTCGTATTCCCCAATTTGCTGAGCAACACAACAGTCTAAGAAAGGTTGTAGTTTGCTCCCGTTTCCAGGGGATATCAGTGGCATTTAATGGAATTGGCATCTTAATAGTTGTACAGGTTGAGCAGGCAGGAGGAAAGCAGACCCGCAGTCAGAAAGCACAAGTTTCAAAGTAATGGCAGTCACTCTACCTCCCACCCCAGCCTCTTTTCCCAATCTATTCTAGACACAGGGAAGATGGTCTTGTCTTTCTCTGCCAATTCAGAACTGCTTTCTCTTTTGAGTTCTTTTGGACTATGTGCAAGAATCACCATGAGTAGCCACTGCTCCGTGTTACAACTGCAGCACATGAAAGCCATTTCTTAATGATGCTTTGAGCGATGGTAGACACCTCTCTCCAATGGAAAAGCTTCCTCCCTCTTCAGAAGTCTGGTCTGCAGTCATGTAAAATTGAAGACACCTCTCTCCACTCGAAATACATTTTTAATAAAGAGTGTCATTAATGTCATTCTAAATAAAATATCTGGAAAGGCATTGGCAGGGTGCAGCTTAAGCAACCAGCTTTGAGAAGCAGAGTGAGGGGCATGAGTGGCATATATCCTTCTAGTGAATATTGCAAGGCATATTGCGAGACATCGGGCTTTGTAGGACTTTGGAACAAAGGTGCATTGAGCTAGCACAGAGATGACTCTACCTTAAGATAGGCATCCAGCCCTGTGCCCTGTTTGGGTTGTGGCTGGTGTGCCACTGGGTATTGGAGGCAGCATTCAATGCTCTGTATCTGGTGCCCTAAGAATGCCCACTCAGAGGGGTGGCATATTTTCATGGCATATTCATGGCCTCCCAAGTTATGTTGTTCCCATTCATCAAAAGAGCCATGCAGGAGAAAGGAAACACAACTGCCAACAGAGGACTTCCTTTATTCCTATGTCTGGCATGCAGAAATCTAGCAGGTCAAGCTTTTTGCTACCATGAAGATAAAATGAGGATTTCTGTACATTTCTGTATCAGGCTAGTCTTACAAAGCAAAAATAGAATTGGCATCCCCAAAGAAAACCTTCCCCCTCCTTCTCAGAATTTATATATTGCAAGTATGGATTTCTCTGCCCAGCTCCAAATTCCTCATCTAAGAAGCTCATATTACTAGTTCTCCTGTGGAACAGAATTCAGAGGGAATGTCCTTAAGGACTAGGCTCAGCAGAGGGCTGTTGCACCATATTCCTTGTTCTGCTATTAATGTTTGCAAAACTAGCTTGAGCCATAAATAGGCTGTAAACTCAAATATTTAATTCCTCTTTTCAGGATTATCTCCAATTGCATTCCGATTCCTCTCTTTCCTCTGGTGTTGATACTTTTGATGGTTTCAAATCTGACAAGTAAAAAAAAATACTGGGAGTGAAATATTAATTAAAATCTGCCAAGTTATTTGATCTGCTAGGCCCAGGTGTGATAAAACTGCACATTAAACAAGCTTCTTAAAGGATATTTAATATGGAAAGCAGTGTTTACTAATCTTTTTTTCTGAATTCAAGAGCAACCCCATGATCCATGATGTCCTGATTAATTGCCTCTTTTCACTCAACTGCTTTAATGCAGTTTAAGGCATTTTTTTAAAAAAAGTGTTTTAAAGGCACAGCACTCAGATTTAGGGTGCAATCCTGCCCAGTGCTGGAGTGGCATGGCTGGCCGGCCAGCGCCATATCCAACGCTGGGTAGAGGGAGGCTGGAGCTTTCTGTAGCAAAGGAGCATGCACTTCTCGGATCTATGCGCTTCTCGGATCTGCGCCTGCTAAATAGCGAGTGTGGATACGAGGAGACGGCGTGACCCGAATTGGGGCTGTGCAGTCTCCCAAACGGGCTTAGGATGCGGCTGTTTGGCCGCTTCCCAAACCCGCCCACGTCCCGCCTTCCCCCTGCTCACATCCTCCCTTCCTCACCTAATCCCTGTGCCGCCCCATCATGGAGCCTCCCTTGCGCTGGCGCAACAGGCCTCCCGTTGCCTTAGCACAGATGCGGGGGGCGGGGGGCTGATCAAACAAAGGCTAAATTTGTCAACACACTTTTGCCCAACAGACTGGATAAAGAAGTCAAAGGGGTGTGGAAATTGTTGGTGGAGAAGAGAATCAGGAACAGCCAACACATTTTCAGACTAGACTGAACTGGTGCCAAGAGCAGCATCCAGGTTTTTCGCACTCCCGCTATCTCTTCTTCCAGTGTCTGCCCAGTCACTTCTTCAAAACAGAAGTCCTGTTGTCATTGCTTTTCTGGAGGGAAAATGGTTTGAATGGAGTCAGAGGCCCATGGCTTCCTCCTCCAGCTCTGCAGTTGGTATGCTTGCAGCAGCCAGGTTGGAAGAAAAGACAGGCCGTGGCCACCATGAGCCTCATCTCACGCAGGGCGCAATCCTAACTTCGGTTGGAATAGGCCTGTGCTGTATCAAGCGCAAGCTAGGAGGCTGCTGGAGCCTCCCGATAGGGTTCCTTAAAACCACTCCTGCCTGCCCTCCTCCCAGGATTGCGCTCGAGCCAGCTGAGTTCAGTTGGCGCAAGGACAACTCTCTGCCAGCGCTCTTGGGCCAATGCTACTGCTAGCAGTGCTGTGTCCTATACAGGATTGTGCCCTCACTCACTTCTCAATAAAGCAAACAGTAGAGTAAGGCAGGTCAGGCCGCAGCTAGGTACATGACACACACCATCTTGCACATCTTGCTCAACTGCTTCTCACTCAACTTGCAAGTATAGGAAGAGAGGGCTGAGAGGGGACATGATAGCACTCTTCAAATACCTGAAGGGATGTCATATGGAAGAAGGGACATGTTTGTTCTCACCTGCTTCTGGCAGTAGAACGTGATCCAATGGGGACAAACTGCAAGAGAGGAGATTCCGGCTGGACATCAGGAAGAATTTCTTGACGATAAGGGCAGTTTGACAGTGGAACTGATTGCCAAAGGAGGTGGTGGATTCTCCCTCACTGGAGACCTTCAAGCAGAGGCTCGACAGGCACCTGCTGGAGCTGCTCTAGGAGGGTTTCTTGCTACAGGCAGGGGGTGGACTGCATGGCCTTGTGGTCCCCCTCAAAGGCATGACAGTTGTGGCATGAGAGGTCATGAATGAGTGGGGCACGGTGGTGAAAGTATCAGGGGAGAGTCGTTGAGACTCGGGTTCAAATCCCCACTGAGCCTACAAAGCTCATTTGGGAATCTTGGTTCACCCACTTGCTCTCAGTCTAACCTTCCTTGCAGGCCTGTTGTGAGTCTAAGGCAGGGGTGGGGGAGAGCCGTGGAAATCGCCCTCACTTCCTGGAAGAATGGTAAATTAATACTGCGGCCAGTCACTGCACTCTTGAGAAAGAGCAATGCCATTTGAAACCAGCTGCTTCCTTTCTCGTTGTCACTCTAAACCGACATGAAAATGTTCACTGGAAAAGTAGGGTTTGAAATGCTGGCTGGGCAGCCAAGTGCAGCGGCTCTAATGGCTCGTTTCTCAAGCCTGGTCCGATGCTGGAATCAGCTCACATCCTCATTAACTGAATTCCCCATGAAAAACAGGTCAGGCCACTGCCAATGCAGGCTGCCCAGCTGCAGCCCCTGCAGAAACCACCTGCTCGATACTGATCAATGCTGAGTCATGCCAGGTAAGCAGCAAAATGCAGGAAACAAGAGTTGATGGAAGCCACTCCTGCCAGGCCTGCAGCTATTTGACCTCTGCAACCTGCTGCCCCAAGAACACAGCAGGCAGTAACTTGACATTCCCTGGCAAAAGCAAACCTGATACTGCCTCCTAAGCAGCACTGAGGATGTCAAACAGCTGGAACCTGCCTAGTTAGGACTTTCAGGTCTACAATTCCTGCAGAATCTGGTTTTGAGCTGATCCAAGCATTATCTGAAGCATGGCAGGCAGCCTTGGAACAGAGATGAGTTCAGTCAGTGCTGAAGTAAGCTAAGGAATCTGACACGCATGAGCATTTTTCACACACACACACACACACACACACACACAGAAAGAGAGAGGGGGGCATTGATACCCTTTGGAGGCCAGATGTCCAGAATACAGCCCGGAGGCATCTGGGAGGTGGTCCGAGTATAGGAAAGCCACACATGGCCCCTCCATGCCTCAGAACTCCACCTGGACACTTCCGAATCCATCATGGGGGGTACAGTTTGGCACCGCCTCAAGGCGTGGTACCTGGGGCCGTGTTACAACAATAACAACAACAACAACAACAACAACAACAACAACAACACTTGTATTTATATACCACTTTTCTTAGATCACTAGATTTCTCTAATGACTGTAACTCAAGACATAGCAGACTTTATTCATAAACCAAAGGGTTTTTACAATTTACAGAAACGTTCTATCTTGCAAGAACTACAACACATACAGATAGATCTTTCTGGATTTAGTCCTTCTTTCTGGCCGCCCGTTTGTCTTCTGCTGGCTGATAAGCGGCTTCCCTGCTCCCACCAGAGAAGCAGCTGCCCCAGCACACTCCCCCTCTCACAAGGCAGCCGGAGACTGCTCAGCTGTTAATCAGTCGCAATTTACAAGGTCTGCTGCTCACAGAGACTTCCGGTAGTCTCGAACTGGCAACCTTCAGATCTTCAGCTCTTATCTTCAGGCAAATGGAGGCATTAACCCTCTCGACTAAATCTTCTGCCTGTGTACCCCTCTCCCCCCTTAGCTATGCTGTTAGGTTCAGTTTCAGAATAAGCACAGCCCCACAGATCCATTTTGTTGTTCCATGGGCTGGCCCTGACACACCTGCCTTAGCTTTCACTTGGAGAACTTCTCATTTTGGTCAGGTCATGGCATATTCAAAAGGCCAACTGAGATTACTGCTTCAGATAGCATATTGGGTATCCACCTCCTTCCACCCACTCACTTCCACTGCTCCTGCTCCTCCCACTTCATGGAGTGGAAAGGAAAGAGAGGGGAAGAGCAGATGGTGGCAGCAGAGAACATGCTTGGCCCTACTGGATCCGGCCAAGGGCCCATCTAGTCCAGCTTCCTGCGTTTCACAGTGGCCCACCAAATGTCGCAGGGAGCATACAAGACCACAAGAGACCTTCATCTTGTTGCCTCTCCCTTGCACTTGGCATTCAGAGATGGCCTACTTCTAAAACAAGGAGGTTGCACATCAACCTGTGATGGACTTTTCTCCTAGAAATCTGTCCAGTCCCCTTCTAAAGGCATCCAGGTGAGACACCATCACTATATCCTGTGGCAAGGAGCTACATTACACACTGGGTAAAGAAATATTTTCTTTTGTCTGTGCTAACTCCCACAATGTTAGTGTATGTACCCTGGTTCTGGTCTTGTATGAGAGGGAAAATCCTCTATCCACTGCAGAGGAGAAGACTTGCTGAAGCACACAGCTGCTGAATGGACAGGCTCTACTGGGCAGGTGTGGACTTCATCAGGGGGCTATTACTTCAGCAACCCGCCACGTGCTGATGCCTGGCAGTCAGGGCAGGAGCACCCCTTGCCCCTCTTAAGCCGTGCAGTAGACAGGCAGCCTTAACGCAGGGTGACAGGGCAGGCCAGGAAGAGAATGACCAAGAGCTGCTGTAGCCCTACGTCAGTGGTTCCCAAACGTACCGGCGTCACAGCTCCCTTCTTCCATGGCATTCTCTTCTCAGGTGCTGCCATCTAGGATCACACAAGATCTCATGCTATTCCTGTGAATAGTCCTGCGAAACAGCATGAAATCTCACAAGAACAGTGCAAGATCTTGCGCAATCCAAAATGGCAGGGCCCAAGAACTGGGTGCCGTGGACATCCTGCGATGCCTCTGCGTCCCTTTGGAGCTGTGCCTTAGAGTTTGGGAACCGCTGCCCTACGTCCTCTCACTGCAGCAGGATTTCTGATGCCCCTGTGCATCTGGCGGCCCTAACCTGAGTGCCGGTATGGTTTCCCATTACTCACGGCATCTGTCTGTAAGGAGGCAGACATCACAAACATCCTCTACACCTCCAGAATGTTTTTCCTCACAATGCAGCTGCCCTCTGGGACCTCCGACTGCCCAGGGAAAGAGATGTGGGGAAACAGTCTCATTAGATAATTAAACTGACAAAATCCCCCCACGAGAGTTCTGGAGAGACAGCAATCTCCGAAGGATGATCGTTTTACCCAAAGCAGGGAGGATGTTTCATGTGAAATGAAACATAACCAGCCCTGTAAACATTGCTGAAGCACAGTGAGTCATTAGGGAAAACAAAAGGAATATATATTAAAAAAAAAGCTCTTGTATTGCTTAAGGACAGAATGTTGCCAAGCTTTGAAAACTACCTGCAGGTAGAAAACGCTGTCAGTTTGGTAGAATTAGGGTGAAGTGTATGTGTGTGTGTGTGTGTTTAGTTGTTCTCTATATCTGTCGGCTACTGGAGCAAGAGGCGGCAAAGAAATGGACTTGGCAGGTCTGAAAACCACTGGGAAAGACTCAAAAGAGATATTTGGGCTGGATTGTAATGGGAAAGACGTGGATGAGCATTGCTGAGCCACCTGGAAAGATTCTGGTGAGCAAGTGACACATTTGTTTTTTTCTGGCCTGTGGGTTGCAGCCATGTGCGCCATGCACCTCTGATGAGAACTGAGCATGGAAAACAGCAGTCAACAGGATTTTTCAAATTTGCATTTTCAAAAGTAGATACCAAAAGTAGATACCACTGTAGATACTACAGTGGAACCAAAATGACTGCTGAAGACTATTCATCCCAAGTCCATTGACTTGGAACCAAATGCAGTTTTCAATTTTAAGCTATTTTCTGTTGTCTTCTTTGCCCTCAATGACCTTGACCTAATTTGCCTACTCTGAAATTGACAGTGTAATCCTAGTTTTCTCTTCGGCTGGCCAAGGCTGCAGCAAAAGTGCCATAAAGCACATTTGCGGCACCCAGAGAGCAAGCAGCACAGGTGGGAAGGCAAATGCTGCCCTGTGGAGCGGTGTCCAGATGACTGAACCACTGGGAACCATGGGGCAGCAAAGGGGCAGCAGGAATGTGAGACACAGGTGGGGAGGGGGGCTTTCTGGGTGGGGGAAGACAAAACAGGGAGGCCTGGGAGGGTGTAGAACTGGCAAAGCAGGCCTCTGTCATATCCTATCCTGTTTCCTGGGCTGAACTACACAAGGCTGCTTGGACTTGTGCCAGCAAATTAGTTGGCGCAGATTGGCATGCTGGAGCATTACTTGGGATAAGGGGAACATACCCTGAGGAGACTTCCAGCAAGTAAGAAATCAGGTCACATCAACTTTTCCTCTTCTTCCTCCTAAACATCATGTATTTGCTCCTCACCTCTGAAAGGGCAATCCTAGCCCTGATGTAGTGTAGCATCGTAGTGTAACATGGATGTGTCGACACTACGTTGTTAGTGCCGACCTGGAGGTGCCAATCGGAACCCCTGTATCGGTGCTAGAGCAACGGGAACTGTTGATCCCGTTGTGCCCGTACCAAGCCTCTCTTGCATTGGCCAAAGCCGGCTGGTACGAGGGAGGCTCTATGCCTGGGCAGGAGGGAGATTGGCGGCAGGAGGGAGATTATGGGCGGGACGAGGGCAGGACGTGGGCGGGCTCTGGATGTGGCCATAAGGCCGAATCCTAAGCCAGTGAGGGAGGCCGCGTGGCCCCAATTCAGGCCGTGCGGTCTCCTTGGATCTGTGCCCACAGGCACAGATCCGAGGAACGCATAGCAGGCGCAGTTCTGAGGAGTAGTAAGGGCGCAAATGTGCCCTTGCCGTTGAGAGACGCCAGCCTCCACTATCCTGTGCCTTGCCAATCCAGCGCAGTATAGGCTTGTGCTCTGAATCAAGGCAAATAGGCAAGTTGGCGGCAATGATGCTCAGAAGTTCCCGGGGGAGCTCTGTGACAAGTCCCATGCATGGGTGTGAGACAGCAGCATACCTGATGGGGGTAGCGTACATGGCGGGGCAGTGCCCCTGGGCAGCATGCTGGGCCTTCTACTGTTGCTGTGGCAATTGCTGGTCATTGTCATTTCTTGGAGTGGACATCCACTTCTTTTGCTTTGAAAAAAAACGTGAAACCAAACTGGCACTGCTCAGAGCATTCTAGAAGTAATTGCAGTGTAGCTATCTGTGCAGACATCTGTGGAATGCATGGGCAATATTGTGGCTGACAGTGAACATGCCCCTCCACAGTCATTCCATGCTGCAGGTACAGGTGCACTGGCCACGAGGACCTCCTCAGCCTGTACACAAGGATGCTTGTTTTGCTGGAGAAAGACAGTGCACAGACACTCAGCAGAAGCCCTGGCAAATGAAGAGAATCCCTGATCTCTATTGCATGCATGCTCTTATCCAGAGAAATGTTGCTGCTAAATCTGCTGCCTTGGGGCACAAGGGAGGAGAATCCTTTCATCTCTCCATGTTTAATCTATTCCACAGACCACTTGTGGCATACATGCTCTCCCAAGGGAAGAATGCCATCCATTAAAGAAAGATTTAATAATACGTTATTTATCTACAAACTCAACCTGCGTTTTGCACCATTGGGAAAAAAAACCACAGCACATTAAAAAAAACTATATATAAATGTAGCTGCAGGAAAGCCTTCCATTTTCAACTCCCCTTGGTAAGACATAAATGGATAAAACACTTTATATTTGATGGGTTTCCCACTAACAGTACTTGACTGCAGGAAGTCCAAGGCATTAAAAAAAACAGAAAACAAGAATCTGAACGTTGCTACTGAGGTCTCCCTGATTTCTTGCAGAGGCCTGTTTGGAGATGGGGAGATTTTGTGAGAAAAGGATGGCATTTTGGTATGTAGGCGGAATGGGTCTTCTTAGCAGACACTGGAGACCCACATAGCGGACTGACACTTGGGGTGGCACAGGGGTTCTCAAACTTCCCCCTGCAGTTACCCACTTGTTCTGCAGTGGAGGGTGCCATGACCACCTCTGATGCTGGGCCTCTGCAGGCCTCTGGAAACAACCAGAAGCCAGTTGCAGACCCCGCCAATGGGCCGCCCCTCCGCTGTCTCCCCGCCCCACGTGCTGCTCTACTCCAGCCAAGCCACGCTCCATTTTGGAGCCATACGATGGCAGGGGAGGGCTGGCGGGCCAAAACCACTCGCCTCTCCTCATGGCCACCCTTCTCCTCCTCCCGCCCCAGTAGAGCTGCATCCGGGGTTCTTGCCCCCTCCCAGAGGTAACCCAGAAATGACTTTCTGGGTTGCTTCTGGAATCCTGTGGAGGCCTTCTAAAGCCTGCGGCAGCCTGCGAGCTCCAATTTGGAGTCAGCCAGAATCAAGGACAGGTGGGAGGACCCAACCACTGGACACAGCAGTTGCCCTAGAAGCAAATGGGTTGTGACCCACAGTTTGAGAAATGGGGGCAAAGGAATATGGAGTTGCAAAAGGGCTCCATTGAGAGTTCAGCTGCAGAGGCAGCCATCTTCCACCAAACCAGCCTTGTGATGCATCTTAGACCCCATCCTAACAGCCCCATCCTATGCAAGTTCCCCTTGCACCAATGCAGCAGCACCAGCATGGCTTACACTGCATCTTCTGGGGGAATTTCCCCCCATCTTATGGGGGGTCTCCTCGAGGGATGGAGGAAAAAACTTGGTATCATCATTTGACAATGTCATGAAGTCGAGGGAGGGTAATGATTCCTGTCTTCATTCTGCACCAGTGATTTTCAACTGGTATGCTGCAGCACACTGGTGTGCTCCACAGGTGTGCCGCAGCAGTCTGGAGCACAGACGCTGAAAAATGAAACTCTGCCAGGCTTTGTGGCTCTGTTTCTAGGGCAACTGCTTGTCCTAACAAGTTGTCAGAGCTCGTTCAGGAAGAGGGACACTTTGTTACTCCAGTTGCCCTAGAAACAGAGCCGCAGAACCTGGAAGAGTCTTTGGGAAATGGAAAGTGACATCACAAGAGGTGAAGACCATAGAGAAGACCATAGAAGTCAGTGTGCCATGAGAAGAAAAACATAGAATGTCTGAGGATAAAAACTGGTGCCTTCAACCAGTCACAGCTACAGTTCTCACCTCCGACAGTCATCTCTGATTTGACCGTTTGCTTTCCAGCCCTTGAACCGCTAAAAGGTCCCTCTCCCCTATGAACAGGATGGAAAAGTGGACAATTCACATCATTTCATGATGTGTCTTTTGACGTTGACCATTTTAGAACAGCAAAATCCCTTACCTCTGAGCTCGCTTAGATCCAGCGTCTTCCCTAGCTGCTCTAATAAGTCCGCCCTGGCTGCGTTCTTTTTGTGCTTTTTCCCATCATAGTGTTGCTGCGCCATCACTGGGTTATTAAACCACGCTGCACAGAGCTGGCAGTACCTGTCAGAGTCTCTTCTCTGATGGGGCGGGGACATCACTGGAGAGTTGTCCACATGGGGCTGTTTTAGGGAACTCAGGTTGGGGTCTGCAAAAAAACAACAAGCAAGCTGAAATGCAAGAAAATGCATTTGGATGAGACCAAAGGATGATCTAGTCCACTGTTTCCAACAGTGGCCAACCAGATGTCTCTGGGTAGCCCAGAAGCTATACTGTTCTCTCACTGTTGCTCACCTGCAATTCGTACTCAGAGAGATTGTGTTTGTGCAGATGCAAGTTCTGCTTAGCTATCATGACCATCCTTCCAAAAATTATCTAATTCCAAATGAAGCTCCATGTGGGCTGGATAACTTTGGGTGGAAGGCCTGAACAGTCCCCCATCTAGTCCAGCTTCCTGTATCTCACAGTGGCCCACCAGATGCCTCAACTAGGCACAAGACAACTAGATATGTGCATCTCATTGCCACTCCCTTGCATCTGGCACTCCAAGGTAGACTACTTCTAAAATAAGGAGGTTGCACTAACCATCATGGCTTATAGCCTGCGATGGACTTTTCCTCCAGAAATCTGTCCATCTAGGCATCTAGGCCAGATGACATCACCACCTCCTGTGGCAAAGAGTTCCACAGATTAATTACGTGCTGGGTAAAAAAGTATTTCCTTTTATCTGTTCTCACTTCTCCCATCACTCAATTTTAGTAGTTATCCCCTGGTGAGATAACTTGTATTGTGAGAGAGGGAAAAGAACCTCCCTCTATCCACTTTATCCATCCCATACGTAATTTTGTATGTCTCAATCAAATCCCCCCTCAGGGACCTTTTTTCTAGGCTGAAAAGCCCCAAACGCTGTAGCCTTTCCTCATATGGGAGGTGCCCCAGCCCTGTAATCATTTTAGTACCTCTCTTCTGCACCTTTTCTAGTATATCTTTTTTGAGGTGTAGTGCCCAGAATTGTACACAGTACTCCAGATGTAGCCTTACCATTGATTTGTACAGTGGCATAATAATATTGGCTGTTTTATTCTAAACCTCTTTTTTAATTATCCCAAGCATGGAATTGGCCTTCTTCACCGCACTAGCACTCCAAGATCTCTCTCCTGATCCGTCACAGACAGCTCAGAACCCAGTAGCCTATATGTGAAGTTTTGATTTTTTGCCCCAATGTGCATTACTTTGCACTTGTCTACATTGAAATGCGTCTGCCATTTTGCTGCCCATTCCCCCAGTTTGGAGAGACCTCGCTGGAGCTCTTCACAATCCCTTCTGGTTTTCACCACTCGGAAAAGTTTTGTGTCATCTGCAAACTTGGCCACCTCGCTGCTTATCCCTGTCTCCAGTCATTTATGAGCAAGTTGAAAAGCACCAGCCCCAACACAGATCCTTGCGGCACACCACTTTTCACCTCTCGCCATTGTAAACAAGTCAATTGACCCCCACGCTTTGCTTCCTACTCCTCAACCAATTTTTAACCCACAAGAGGACCTGCCCTCTTATTCCCTGACTGTGAAGTTTTCCCAGCAGCCTTTGGTGAGGAACCGTGCCAAATGCCTTCTGAAAATCCAGGTATATAATATCCACAGGTTTGCCAGCATCACATGCTGATCAACCTTTTTAAGAATTCTAAAAGGTTTGTGAGGCAAAAATTACCCTTACAAAAATTACCCATGCTGACTTTCCTTCAGCAACACTTGTTCTTCTTATGTGCTTTAAGATTTATCTTTGATGAGGCTTTCTACCATCTTGCCTGGAACAGATGTTTGGCTGACCGGCCTGTAGTTTCCCAAGTCCCCTCTCCTCCCTTTTTTTTAAAGATTGGTGTGACATTGACTATCCTCCAATCCTCTGGCACTGACGCAGTTTTAAGGGACAAGTTGCATACTATAGTTAAAAGATCAGCAACTTCGTTTTTCAGTTCCTTAAGAACTCTTGGGTGGGTGCCATCTGGGCCCGGTGACTTATTGACTTTAATTTGTCAATTAAATCTAAAACTTCTCTTTTAACCTCTATCTGACTTAATTTCTCAGTCAGGAGATAAGAGACTGTTTGGGCAGTGGTATCTGTCTGATGTCTTCTGTTGTGAAGACAGATGCAAAGAACTCATTTAATTTCTCTGAAATCTCCAAGTCGCCTTTTATTTCCCTTTTTCCTCCCTCCCCGTCCAGCAGGCTGACTGCCTCTCTGACAGGTTTCCTGCTTCTAACATATTTGAAGAAGCTTTTATTATTGTTGGCCATGCCAAAGTCACCTTCTTACATTTCTTTTGTAAGAAGTGTGTATTCCTTTTTCTCCTCCTCACTGGGGCAAGCTTTCCAGTTATGGAAGGAAGCTTCCTTACCTTTTACAGCTTCTCTAACTTTACTCATTAGCCATGGAGGCACCTCCGGGACCTAATCAGGCCCTTTTTTCTATGTGGTACACATTCCCGCTGGGCCTCTACTATGGTTCTTTTAAAAAGCCTCCATGCAGCCTGGACTCTAAATTTTTACCTTCCCTTTCAATTTCTTTCTAACTAGCCTCTTCAACTGAGGGAAATCTGCCCTTTGGAAGTCAAGGGCTTTCGTGTCAGATTTGCCCAGCACACTTGCCAACATCCATGGAAAAACAGATCGCAACATGGTCACTGTTCCCCAACGGCTCAGTAACATTGACATCCCTACCCAGGTCCCGAGTACCACACAATATTAAATCCAGAGTCACCTGCCCTCTGGTAGGCTCCCTGACTAGCTGGTCTAAGGCACAGTCATTCAGCACGTCAAGGAATCCAATCTCTCCTTCTTGACCAGAGCATGAGTTAACCCAATTGATATGAGGATAACTGAAGTCCCCCATGATTACAACCTTGTCCCTCTTTGACACCTTTCTGATTTGTTTCCTCATTTCAAGGTCCCCTTCAAGTTTTTGATCTGGAGGACGATAACACGCCCCCACTATTACATTGTGGGCCTGGTAGTTTAACCGACAGTGACTCTACGCTGGAGTCAGACCCACTTTCAAATTCTACCCTATTGGATTCTACCCCTTCTTTGACATGGATGGCCACCCCACCTCCGAGATGTCCCTTCTGTAGAGTTTATAGCCTGGGATTGCGGTATCCCACTGGTTCTCAGCATTCCACCCAGGCGCGCACGGAGGCCCGAGCATGCCCCATGGCTGGCACTGAAACCGCGTGCCCCCACGTTGCCCCGCCCCCGCGTGTCACTCAGACATGCCTCCCTTAGCCCGGAAACGCTCCATTTCAAGCTAAGGGAAGCCTGGGCGGGCAGGAGGGCCAAAAACCGCGTGGTTCGGAGTGCAATGGCGCCCCACCGCTGCCCTGCACCCCATGGCTCGCCCCATGGGGGCCACAGGTAAGATACACACCTGATTCCACCAGGTTTCTGTTATGCCCACTATATCAGTGTTTTCCCTAGTCACCAAACATTCCAGTTCATCCATCTTTGCTCAGAGACTTTGGGCATTTGTCTAGAAACAAAAGGGGTCCCCCAAGAAAGGTCTATTCTTTGATCCCTGGTCCCAGCCTTTCTTTCTACTGGACCAGTTGTCCAGTCTCTTTATGCTCTTTACTCTGCGGTTTTCTGGTTTCTCCCTCTTCATCCTGTAGGGATGAGGAGCTCCCAATTGGACACCACTCAGCTCCTGTCAACTTTCCTCCAGGGGTCAGTTTAAAAGCTGCTCTGACACCTTTTTAATGTTATGCCCAAGCAGCCTGGTTCCAATTTGGTTCAAGTGAAGCCCATCTCTTTTCTACAGGCCTAGCTTGTCCCAAATTCTTCCCCAGTGCCTAACGAATCTAAACCCCTCCTCCTGACACCACCATATCCTCAGAGGTCCTCCTTTCTTCAGCAGCTGAGGAGCTGCCCATCTGTATTGGAACAGGCAGGAAATACCCCAAGGATATAGGGAATGGTATCGGCATTGGCCCTTTGTCCCAGAATAAGCCAGGGATTACAGGGTTATATAAACTGATAAGGCCCTGATAAGTTTATGTAAACTTACATAAACTGATGAGGCCCTGGCAATGAAGGGAGGTTAGCACAGGTGCAGATGGGCGTGGCTGATGCTAGAGCCTGCCTAGCAACAGACACTGATTGGCTGGCCTCAGTAGAAAGTGGTAGGCAGGAGCTGGAGTAAAGGACCTGAATAGGTACTGGATGGATGGATGGACAGACAGACAGACAGACAGACAGACAGACGGATTGCTGGACTGATGGAGTGCTGGCTGGACTGCCTGTCTGAAGAACGGACTGATGAACTGGCTGAAAGACTGGACAAGGTAAGCTCATTGTGGGGAATAACTGTGGGGAACTGTTGTATGGCTGCCACGCCCCTGGAGCCACCAAGTGGAGGAGGCAGTTGTGGCTTAGGCAAGCTGACTGCCTATTGTTTGGTGGTGGGGTTAGTTGGTGCTAGAATTAAGGTGGCCAAGCCAGTGATGACAGAGAAGGCTTGGAGAAGGCTGGCCAGCCGGTGATCCCAAACAAAGCTGCTGGAAGAGAGGAGGCCCAGTGGGTGACTGAACCCCTTCCCTCTTGCCTATCTCTGAGGCTGCTCTGGAGGGGAAACTAGTTAGCCTAGTGGGCATTGGGGCCCTTGGGAAAGCCCAACAGGGAATTTGGTAGAAAACCATCTGAGGGTGGGATGAAGCCTGCAAGTTCCCGGACGTCTCACCATGGACCCTCTTTGCCTGCCTCTGCTTCTCCACGTCTGCAACCAAGGCCTCTAGGGAGCAGACTCGTTCCCTGTGTGCTTGGAGCTCCTTGCACTGAGGACACACCCATGATTTATTGCCCCAGAGGCATATAACCCTTGTGCCATGCGCCAGATGATGCGCCATCTGTAGCATCTGGATAGGGATTGTTTCTAACTTGGGATCCCTGAGGATAAGCGCTGGGGGACAGAGTGAAAGTTTTGGTCTGATCCTGAAGATCTAAGCAAGAGCCAAGGAGCTTTTATGATAGGAGCCGGCATGATGTCATTTTCTTGAAGCCACCTCGGGTCAACAAATATGGCTGACTCAGATCACTGCCACCAAGTTGGATTGCCACAAATTCACGAATAAAAATCTCCTTGCACGCGTGTAAAAGTTAATTTCCACCTCTTTAAGCATGCCTGCGTGTTCTGCATACGGGTGTGCGAATTGCTGAACGAAAAATGGGATTTAATTTCCACGGAAAGATTCATGTATTCACATTACATCGGTTCAATAAAACTACCGTTAACTGAAACAGTGAGTGCATTATTTTTGAAGCTGTGTAATTTCTTGTTGTTCCTAGCAGTCTTATTCACCATTTTCTGATACCCACTGTTAATGGTCTAGAAGGTAAAAAAAAATTTCTCCCCTCCTTTTTTCCCCCTTCCCGTTTACACTTTTTTACACTTACACTTCCATTTTCTACTGTAATATTCTCGAAATTGTGAACATTAACAGAATTTGTTTTTTTGGGGGGTGAGTGTAGAAGTTTTCAAAAATACTCTTAGTAGTCTAGAAGTAAAAAAGAATTCCTCTCATATTGACATGACATGTGTCATGAAGAGATTTTAATGTAATTTTCCTACTGTAATACTTATGAAATTCTGAACATTAACAGACATTTTTTTTATGGGGCATGACCGTTTTATTTTTGCTTGTGTAGATTTCAAAAAATAAGTCTGTCAAAACAGTGCAATCCGAGTTTAAATAGACAGCAAGTAGCATTTCATCAGGTATGTTCAGTAATATAATTATGAGGAATTTAACCTTGTAATTGCATATTAAATCATAATAAGGTTACCAATAATGTTTCTACACAATCACATGTTTTTATTTTTGTAAGTTTTTATTTTTATTCAGTCCTAAACAGTACGAGCAAAGCAATCTGAAATGCTTGGAATGAGGAATGTTTTGAGTCAACCAACATGGCTGCTAAGCCCGCCCCCTGGCTTCACTTCGCTCCTATTAATTCTAAAGGCATGCCGGCTCCTGTCATAAAACCTCCTTGGCAAGAGCAGATCATAGCTTGGTGTTTATACCAGACTGCACCAATCCAGAGCCATTGTGCTGTCAACCAATCACTGGGGTTAACACTGAGGGCGCCATCCTCAGTGTGTAGCGTCAATGCTACACACAGAGCACCGCTGTAAGGGCACTGAGCAGCACCTCCGCGTCTGCACTGTCACTCTGGCGCTGCAGGCAGTGCTGGCCTCAGAGCACCCCCACCCCACTCGCTCTGCGGCAGCTGAGCTCAGCTGGGCCGAGAGAGGGAGTGGGCAGGGGGGGAGGGTGTTTCTGGGTGGGGGGAGAGCAGGCTTTGGGTGGGCCGGCTGGTGTCTTCCCTACGGCAAGGATACAAACATACACAACACACATCATCATCATCAAATCCTTTATTGGCATACAACATGCACAAATACAACAATAGGTACAGACCTACTAGTAAAACAGCAAAATACGTAAGCCCCAATATTCCCGTTGTATTTACCCAATGTACGTCATAGGCTAACACTGGTTATAGTTTCTTACCTCTACTTGCCACCATCTGTTGCAGATAAACCTCTGTTATTCCCTTGATAGAATTGTTCAATAATTGTATTTTAGCAGCATCAGAGTTTACCTTCTTATTATATCTGCTAAAAGTGGATTCAGATATTTGGCTTCATCATATAAGGGACAGTACAGGAACATATGCAGAGGAGTTTCAGTGCATCCCTGATTACAAGGGCAGCACCTGAGGGAGAAAGTCATCCCCTTACATCTACCAAATACTAGTTCAGATGGCAAAACATCAAACCTAGCCAAAACAAAAACTCAGCACTCCTCAAGACGAGATAAGCAGACATCTGCCCATATTTCGCCACCACATTCAAATTTAGAGGAGGGCACGTCCTAGTTGCCATAGAGTACAGATTTTGGCATTCTGTGTCTTTCAGCCTTTGCTGAATCTGCTGGTACGCTTCTGATTGTGGGAGTACACTCAAAGAGTCCAAACATAATCCTATGGCTCGGATCTTTTGTTCCACAGCAGTTAACCACTTAGAAGCAGTGCTCTCTAAGAGCATTTGTAGAGAAGGCTCCGTGGATCTCCGTGATAATGTATTTGGAACCAATATTGAACTGTCCTAAGCCAAACTCTTGTTTCAATTAGCATCTGTCCAGTTTCTAAGCAAATTGCAGCATATGGTACACAATTTGAAAGACCCAATATTTTCCTGAAAATTTTTGCTTGTACTCTCTCAAGTGAATGATCAATTCCTCTAATCCAAATGGGAACAGCAAACAATAACTGAGGCAGCAAACAATTAACCTTGGCATTAAATATTCTTGCTGCCGTGGGAACAAAATTATTACAAAATGGTTATAATAAAAATGTGTAATAGAGTGGACAGTGAAATTGGCTAAATTGGTTGCTCTATCACGTTGAGAGCGCAATCCTACCTCATGCCGGCCTAGTAAGGCAGACATAGCAGGGCCATATCCACAGGCCCATTCGGAGGCAGCAGCAGCAACGTGCAGGACAAGGGGAGGTTTTCCCCTTGCACCCGCATAAGCCCCAGGCACCCCTATGTGCCTGTTCGGATTTGTGCCGGCAAAATAGCAGGCACAGAGTGCCTGGGAGTGGCCCGAATCGGGGCCACCATGGCCGGAAACCAGCGTTAGGATATGGCACACTACGGCTGTTCTGCGTCATAACCACGTCATAACTGCCGTCTCCGCCCGCTGCGCCACCCAGTTACGCCCCCGGAACGCCTCTGGAATGCCCTCGCGGAGGCCCTGCGCCAACCGAGTGACACCGGCGCTGAACTGGTGCACAGCCAGTGCTGCCGACGGTTGCAGCGGTGCCTGAGCGTTGGCACTGCCGCTTGCGCCAGCCGAGTGCCATAGCGCTGACGCGCTTTACAGCACGTTTGCAACAGCATTCAGCCGGCACAAGAGCGCAGCGCCGGTGCTAAGGGGGGTATAGGATTGTGCTGTGAGTTGTTCATGAAATGTTATGTTGGAAATGGACACCCAAATACTTGAAGCTCTTAACTTGTTCTATACTTTCCCCCTCTATTATCCAGTTCTGAGGCTCCCAGTCTCTTGAGAAGACTAAGATTTTTGATTTTTCAAAATTAAGTTACCATCTATTGTTAGCCAGATATTCAAGGGTTCTATTCAATGCTCGTCTCAATCGAATACGAGAGCAAGAAATCAATACTGCATCATCAGCATACAAAAGTATTGGTATGTGTAAAGAACCCAACTTAGGATAGTGACCATCAACATGACTTAAGAAAGGGGCAAGATCATTTATAAATGGAGCGAACAGAGAAGGGGCCAATATACATCCTTGTTTGACTCCTTTATCAGTTGGTATTTTAGATGTTAATTGACCAGTTGACAAACATCTAATTTGGCAATTTGTCCCGGTGTACAAATTCTTTATAAGGTGTAACAGCCTATTATCGATATTTACTTCTATTAATTTCTTCCAAAGTACGTCCCTATCAACCGAGTCAAAAGCCGCTTTCAAGTCTAAAAATGCTGTATATAATGTGTGATTAGGCTTCTTAGCTTCTCAATCAGGTGGGCTAGCACTAAGTAGTGGCCTATAATAGAGGTTCCCTGGCAAAAGCCAACTTGTTCTGGTCCTAAAATTTGCTGTTCCTCCATCCATGCAGAGAGTTTAACTAGCAGATGTTTGGCATATAATTTGCCAATTATCGAAAGGAGACTTATAGGTCTATAATTCGCCGTATTTAGCTGGTCTCTTTTTTATGGACTGGAACTACCAGTGCGTTTTTCCAAATCTCCGCTATTAGACCTGTCCTGCTTACCATAGTAAACAAAGCAGAAAGTAATGGAGCCCACCATTCCACATAAGTTTTTAGAACTACTGCTGGGATCACATTTGATCCTGGGGCCTTCCCAGTCTTAAAATGTCAAATCAGCTCTTGAATTTCTTCTGGATTTACAGGGGACCAGTTTGGGACATTCAGGAGACTAATATCAGACTCACTGATTTACTAGACGCACTGTCCTGATGAAATAGAGTTAGAAAATGTTGGTACCACTTCTGAGGGGAGAAGGACTCCCACTACTTTCTCTAAGAGATCCCAACACAATAGCCCAAAATAATTTATTATCGTTCTGAGTTACTGCCCCTTCTAATTTCCTCCATTGGTCCATAGCAAATTCATGTCTTCCTTTTTAGGAGAGATTGGAATTGCTTTTTGAGATAAAAATAATTAGGAGGGATAACTGCTGCCCCAGAATTCCTATAGTGATGATAAACCTTCCGAATACGCATCTTCATCTCTCTGCACTCCTACATGCTCTGTACTGGGCTTATGACTGAGTTCGGCTATCAAATGGGAAATAAGTGCTTCATATAATTTGAGCAATTCCTTTGGTTCTTCCATTTTAATTATCAAAGATCTATAATTAATACACAACTCAGGGAATAGTATATTCTGTGTTTGCTGCCTATGGTCTGTGTATCTTTGGCAGGGGAGCTGACTTGAGTTCAACATTGGGGGTGCCCGTAGCCATCCCTCTGACATTGCCATGCCCGCTGACGCAGCCACAATGATGTAGCCTCACCCCCTGATGTAGCCACGCTGGCATAGCCACACCCCCTAACGTAGCCATGCCCACACAGCAGTAAAATGGCAGTAAAATCTCTTGCTTGCCCTCCTTCGCTCCCGCCATCTCTTGCTTGCCCTCCGTTGCTCCTGCCATCTCTCCCTCGCTCTGTCGCTCCCTCCATCTCTCACAAAGAAAACCAGTAAGCCCTGGGCCGGCCCCCCAGCCCCCTCCTATCCACAGCACACCAGCAGGACTGCTTTTTCAGTGCTGCTGACCGGCTGACTGCGAAGTTAACAATCTTGTCTGTGTTCTCCCAACCCGATCACTTCATCCAATCAGCATGTGACAGCTGGGACCTATGAGAAATAAAAACCAACCCAAGGTCCATATTAGCCTTGTGATCAATGAAAAGGAGCTTTGGAGCGCATGCCTTCCAGCACTGCAGCAAACTGGAGAGGCCAGACGGAATTTGGGTAGGTTCACCTGTGCGACCAGGCCAGGCATGGGAATGCTCCGCTCTGTTGGGGGGTCGGATATTGGGGGGCTGAGCCCACACAAGAAATTATTATGGGTGCCTTCCACTCCCTGGCACCCACAGCGCCTTTATATTAGTCCTTGGTAAAACTTGGTAAAACAGTTTGTCAGTTGTTTCTAATGAAGAACGGGATAAAATCCCTCCACAATCAATCTCCATCATTAGCGGAAAATGATCACTTAAAAAATAACCATCAGTTCAAACATAAGGTTTGAAAGATGCTGGGATTAGAATGTAATCTACTACGCTGGATCCTCTAGAGAAGGTAAACATAAATTCCCCTGCATTGTCAGACACAGTTAGGCCATTTAACCAATGTCTATTGGATTGCAACCTAGCAGTTTGAAAGCACCTAAAATGCAAGTAGATAAATAGGGACCACTTTGGTGGGAAGGTAACGGCGTTCCGTGGAGTCATGCCAGCCACATGACCACGGAAGCATGTCCTTGGACAAAAATGCCGGCTCTACAGGCTTTGAAACGGAGATGAGCACCCACCCCCCCCACAGTCGGTCACGACTAGACCATATGGTCGTGGGGAAACCTTTACCTTTATTGGATTGCAAACAAAATTTGGCATTTAAATATTTATCTTTCGATAATCTCCCCAATGTTAAGAATGAAGGGAAGGTAACATCTTGGTCAATTCCCTATGCTTAATAAAATACCAAATGGTCACTGCCCACCCGAGAGTTAAAATCCCTGCCAGGAGAGAATAATTACAATAAACCCATTTTGGTCAAGCTTAATCAATTGCATTTTGTTGTTAGGGCTCTGGGCGTGCCGGCAGGCTCTGGTTATGCCAGTAGGCGTGCTGGCCCATGAGGGCCCAGGAGGGGGGCCATAAGGCCAAATTGAAGGCCTCATCCTGAGGCCGCATGGCCCTGATTCAAGCTGTGCAGTCAGTGGCATCTCTACAGGGAGGGCAGAGGTCTACGTTTTGCAAGAAGCCTTACCTTGCAGTGGAAATCACTCCTTTCCTGCACCGTTTTAGCCAATCCTCACAGGGAACAGCAACATCTTGGCGTTGCTTACTGGCTACAGCAGCAAGGGAGAGGCGGGATTGACATGACAGGGTAAGGCTCCTTGCAAAACGTAGACCTCTGCCCTCCCTGTAGAGACGCCACTGTGTGCAGTCTCCTTGGATCTGTACCTGCAGGCGCAGATCTGAGGAGTCCATAGGGGAGGCTGGTGTCTCCCCTACGGCAAGGGAACGAATCTGCCCTTGCCGCGGGGAGGCTCCAATCTCCCCAAAGCAGCACTGGGTATGGCGCGGCTGGCTGGCCTCGCCATTCCAGCGCTGCTTAGGATTGCACTGAGAATGCAGGAAGCTGTGTCACGTTTAGCCAGACTCTTATTCTATCTCACTCATTATTGCCTGAGCCAGCGTTTCCCAACAGTGGGTCGCAACCAGATGTGTGATGGGTTGTGACTCAATGCTTAAATCTGCCCCAAGAAGCCTTACCTAGAGTTCCCAGGGGCTGCTTCTGGGTCAGGCCAGCCCACTGCCAAGTGCCGTTGTCCTCTGCAGGCCTCAGAATGCCTCCCAGGGGCAACAGGAAGCTACTTCTGGTTTATTTCTGGTTTGCTTATGCAACTTCCTGTTGTGTGCGGAGGCATTCTGAGGCCATAGAGGGTCAGTGCGACTTGGAAGCAGCCTCTGGGGACTTCAGGTGAGGCTTGGGGGGGGCAGATTTGAGCATCACATTGCGACTCACTGCAACTCGCATTGCATGAGGTGGATGACAGCACTCAAAAGTGTGGGAACCACCGGTCTCCTCTGACTGGCAGCAGACATCCAGGGTTTCAGATAGGGCCTGACCCAGTTCTATATGGAGACTGAACCGGAGACCTGCCACATGCAAGGCCGAAGTGCTATATCTACAGTAGTGAGACAGGGTGGCATAGTATGTACTGCAGCGGCCGCAAAGCACTGTGCAGCCAGCCCCTCCCACTTGCCATCAGAGCCATTCTAGGCAGCAACGGCAAGTGTGTTGTCTCCAATGGCAAGTGGGAGAAGTCACTTACATGGCACACTGCGGTGCCTGCAATACGTACCATGCCACCCCCCCCCGTAGCTATGCTACTGACCTTTGAAGTATGGATCCTCCCCATCGCATGCACCCATTCTCTGGTGCCGACTACATGGTGCCAGCTGGCTTTCTGGGCTAAGTCTCAGCCTATAGGCAAACCCAGATCTGTGACAGCCTGCGAATAAAACTGCCTATGAATCCACACCTCTGCCCAATTAAGTGCAATCATTTGTGATGCAAGATAAAACGCCTGGCAGCCACGCGATCGCTACTCATCTCATCTTGTCATCTCAATGCACACATTCCTTGGGAGAGGATTCAAATCGGTACACGTTCAACTTGCATCTGATACGTCCCTGACATTCAAAACAAAAAACCCGTTTCTGTCTGAACTTTAATGAGATCACATCCAGAGGGAACTTCAAGGTGATGGAACCTTGATCATTTCGTTCCACTGAGTCTTGGAGCAAGGAGGACAAAAAATGATAACATATTCAACATGCATATTTATGAACGCAACTTTTCCAGAAGGTAATGCAATCTCTCCAAGAAAATTATGGGTAACCCCATTTCCTCCGTTTCAAAGGAGACAACTTTGAAGTCCTAGGGATTGACAGGGGAGCAGATTTTCCACTTTCCTCTCTGGATTTGCAAGGATGAGGGTAACAGAGCAAAGAAGGAAGGGTAAAGGAGAGGAAGGGGTGGCTTAGAGCCTTGGAGATACTCTACCCCACCATTCTCTTCTCCACACCAGTGCCAGATGCAGGGGAGTGGCAACGGGATGCATGTATCTAGTTGCCTTGTGTGTTCCCTGAGGCATCTGGTGGGCCGCTGCGAGATGCAGGAAGCTGGATTAGATGGGCCTTTGGCCTGATCCAGTGGGGCTCTTCTTACGTTCTTACATTCTTCTCTGCTCCCCTCTTCCTTTGCAAATCCAAGGGGAGAGAGAAGGAAGAATGGTGGGGACAGGAAGGAGGATGCAGGCAGACATCCTTCAGACATAATCTGAGGCTACTATCTCACAGCCCAATCCTAACTGAACTGCTTGCAGTATGATGTAGCGGCACCAAAAAGGCCATCACTGTATCCAGCATGGATACAGGCTGCTGGAGGTCTCCCCAAGGTAAATTAAACCCTTTGCCCTGGGGTAAACTCCAGCAACTGCTATGGAGCTACTTAGCAAAATTCTTGCGCAGGCACGGGCAACCTCATGTTGGCAGATCAGGCCCAGGATCCAGTGGGAGCCTCTGCCGCTGTCCATGCCCCTGCCAGGCCTGGTCCGTTCATCCCCCACCCAACGCCACCCTCCCCCTGTTCCATTTTGCCCCATCCTGCTTGGTAGTGCTTGGTAGTGAAGATACTGCCACCATGACCAGTGCCTCTCCGACCAGCCTCTGTGCCGGCACTTGCCTCTGCTTGGCCGCCACCAAGTACTTTCCAGCACTGCACGACGGCCATTGCCAGAGACAGCCTGCCGGAGACAGCCCTGTGGCCCTGGCGGATTGGGCGGTCAGTTTTATGGCCAGGCGAGCCCTGAAAAGAAGAATTATCCAGGCCAATCTGACCCAGGTGAGGCCAAAGTGACTTTGGACTATTCAGCTGTGAGTGGTGGAACATTCTATTCTCTGTAGTGCTTTCTCTTCCTTTCCAATTAACTGATTTTAGTTTGCGACTTCTCTTATAAAACAATGACCTTGTCTACTAATTGCATAGCTATTGTTGCTATGGCAGATTTTTTTTTGGGGGGGGGGAGGACATGAAATGTCTAATGCCTGATTTTTTTTGTACACGAGATGCCTAATTAATAAAACCACCTCCTGCTTGCCTTGGACCCCAGCTTCATACCCTTTAAACCCCAGCCAAGAGTGATTCCGAAGAGCTTCGTGGAAAGAACGTATTTGAGCCCCTCCTCTCTACCGCACAAAAACTGCAAGACCTGGACAATGGGGAGCTGCTGTTCTGCTCAATTTCACCCCCTTGCACTACTAGGGTTTACGTCACTTGGTGCAAGAGCTCAATCGCATCACCCTTATGATGGACTGCCTTCTGTACCAGACTACACAGAATACATTACAATATCATACGCACAAACTAAATGCAGTGTTATCCAACAGGGTTTGTATGACCCCCTTAACATTATGTATGTATGTATATATTTACTTAGTTTTAACCCCCATATGTTTCCTTGGGTCTGCTCATCCCATCTCTGCCCTCCTTTCCAGGACAGCCTTGCGCCAGCCCCTTTGGGCCATTGCTACGGTTAGGGTCAGCCCAAGAGCTGTAGCGCTGATGCAGGGATGCCAATTGGCGCCCAGCATTGGTGCTACTGTTGGTAGGCCAACACAATACAGAAGACGTAGGAGAGCTGCCTTCTCTTTGTAATTCTTGAGACTTTGGAACTCCTCTCCCCAGGGTCATTCAAACCATATCTCCCGGCAGTGACATGATTGGGTCAGTTGGAAACTGGGGCAAGAGTGACGTGATGATGCCGTCATGTCACCCCGGGTCATTGCCTCACTACACCCCCGCCATGCTTGTGTGTCACCCTCTGCTTCTGGAATGGCTCCAATTTGAAGTTAATTGGAGCCACAACTGCGTGGGAGGGCCCTTCTGCACTAAACTTGCCACTCTAAGCATTTGGGCAAAGACCACAGTGCCCCTACTCCTGGGCAAAGAGTATGGAAAGCTGTTGGAGCACTGTGAGGTGTTGGTGGTTCACCTCAGCCACCCTGCTCATACTACATTACTGTCTCCTGGTCTTCAGGCAGTCATTAAAAACATGGCTTTTCCACCAGGTTTTTATTCATGGCACTGTTTGAGGGAGCAATCCTAACCTGGAGTCAGGCTGGCACAGTTACGCCAGCAAAGTTTGGCTGACACAAGGAACACCGTAAAATATGTTTGGATCACTCTTGAAGTCAGAGAGGCCAGCACACAGACATACGCCATCCTCCCTGACTCCGAGAGTGGTCCAAACGTGCTTTATGGTGGCCCTTGTGCCGGCCAAACTTTGCTAGCCTAACTGTGCCGGCTTAACTTCAGGTTAGTATTGTGACCCGAATCTCTCCTTTTATATGTTCTTGCTGTGATTTTGTTTATCCTTCCTCATTCTTACAAAATAGCATTAGCTAGCATGCAGGGCCATAGCCCAAGACTTGGATTGCACCATGTCTATCCACTGCTCTACACAGATGATGCTGTAATTCTCTCCCAGACATGTCTGGGAATGGAACGCTTGATAAATAGTTGTGTGGAATACTTAGATAAGTTACAGCTAAATTATAATAAATCGAAGGTGGCTGTTTTTTTGCAAAATATGGAAAAAGTTCCAATGGACATTTAAAGGAATTGATATTGAGCAGGTTAAGCATTCTTGGGCTGTGCATAGCAATGCTGCATGCCCAGTCCATAATATGCTTCTATTTTAATAGGGGTAACAACTATGTGCCAGCAGCACTCCAGGTCTTCAGGGCAAAAATCATGCCTCAAGTACTTTACGGTGTTCCAGTTTGAAGAAATGCATTGAACTACTCTATAGAATGGGTACAATCCTCCTCCCTGTGTAAAATATTGGGCTTACCTGGCTGGTGTTCTGTTCAGAAACTGGCCAATCTCTGATGGAGAGCTTGGCTGCATTCAATCAGATTTTGGCAAGAATGCTTTATAACGAGGACTGTAATAGCTTGGTATATCATCTTGTGGCGGACACTGAACCACCTATAGGAACCATGAAGAAATGAAAAAAGCTGGGACTAGATCTTGACCAAGTGGGCTAGATAAGCAAGCATTTCAAATATCCTGGTTAGTGAATATCAGGATTTGCTGAATGCTGCAAACAAAAGATGTTCGCCGCTACAGCTGTATATTCCCATTAAAATAGGCCAAATGGCTGCCTTTTTCTCCTTCCCTCCTTAAAGGGCCACAAGAGCAAAGAGTATACATGTAATGCTCTTCCATCCACCCTTTTGTATGGCAGATTTAAAGGAGTGCCATATGCCGAAAGGAGTTGTCAATGTGAGTGGACTACAGAAACTGTAGCTTTTAGATTGTCCACTTCTCTAAAAGCAGCGATTTACGTTTCTAGGTGCAATTTTGGCCAGCTGGCTGGATGAGGCCAAGGTTAGGTTTGTCCCATCTACAGATGTGGCTGATACAGTGGAGAGAACGGCAGCTTTCCTGTGATTGTTAAGTGTCAGATTAATGAATATTAGAGATAATTAGTGTAATGAAGGTGGCCAAACGAACCTACTGTGTATTGTCTATGCTAATGAAGGTTCTATCTATCTATCTATCTATCTATCTATCTATCTATCTATCTATCTATCTATCATTTTAATATATGGTAGTACAGGTCATCCAACACACCAGCAAACATACAAACAAACAAAACCAGGGGCCAACAAGCATACTGCGGTGTTGCAAACATGTCGTAAGGCACAACCCGCATTGGCAGTTCCCTACTATGTCAGAACAACATTGGCTCTTAGAACAATCAGTCTCATTCAACTAATGAGACTGATCCACATTTTGTTACACAACAAATCCATATTTTTTTTACATATTTTTTTATATATATTTTTAACATTTTTTTTACATTGTTTCTCTGGTTATTTGGCCATATCGTTTGATTGTTGTTGTTGTTCAGTCGCTAAGTCATGTCTGACTCTTCGTGACCCCATGGACCACAGCAAGCCAGGCCTCCCTGTCCTCCACTAACTTCCGGAGTTCGCCCAATTTCATGTTCATCACTTCAGTGACACTATCAAACCATCTCATCCTCTGCTACCTCCTTCACCGTTTGCCTTCAATCTTTCCCAGCAGGAGGGTCTTTTCTAAGGAGTCCTCTCTTCTCATGAGGTGGCCAAAGTACTTGAGCTTCAGCTTCAGGATTTGTCCTTCCAGGGAGCAATCAGGCTTGACTTCCTGGAGGATTGACCAATTGGATCTCCTTGCAGTCCAGGGGACTCTCAAGAGTCTTCTCCAACACCATAATTCAAAAGCATCTATTATTCGGCGCTCTGCCTTTCTCATGGTCCAACTCTCACAGCCATACATTGCTAGTGGGAAAACCATCGCTTTGACTAGGCGAACCTTTGTTGGCAGGGTGATGTCTCGGCTTTTTATTAAGTTGTCTAGGTTCGCCATAGCTTTCCTCCCAAGAAGTAAACGTCTTTTAATTTCATGGCTGCAGTCACCATCTGCACTGATCTTGGAGCCCAGGAAAATAAAGTGTCACTGCTTCCATTTCTTCCCCTTCTATTTGCCAGGAAGTGAGGGGAGTGGTTGCCATGATCTTAGTTTTTTTAATGTTGAGCTTCAAGCCAATTTTCTGCACTTTCCTCTTTCACCCTCATCAGAAGGTTCTTTAGGTCTTCCTCACTTTCTGCCAGTAGAGTGGTGTCGTCTGCATATCTGTTGTTGATATTTCTCCCAGCAATCTTGATTCCAGCTTGTGAATCATCCAGCCCAGCCTTTCTCATGATGTACTCTGCATATAAGTTAAATAAGCAGGGTGACAGTATTTGTCGTACTCCTTTCCCAATTTTAAACCAATCGGTCGTTCCGTGTCCAGTTCTAACTGTTGCTTCCTGGCCCGCATACAGGTTTCTCAGAAGACAGATAAGGTGGTCTGGTACTCCCATCTCTTCAAGAACTTGCCACAGTTTGTTGTGATCCACACAATCAAAGGCTTTGGCATAGTCAATGAAGCAGAAGTAGATGTTTTTCTGGAACTCTCTTTTTCTTTTCTGCTTTCTCCATGATCCAGCGAATGTTGGCAATTTGATCTCTAGTTCCTCTGCCTTTTCGGAAACCAGCTTGTACATCTGGTAGTTCTCGATTCACATATTGCTGAAGCCTAGCTTGTAGGATTTTGAGCATCACCTTGCTAGCATGTGAAATGAGTGCAATGGTGCGGTAGTTTGAACAATCTTTGGCATTGCCTTTCTTTTGGACTGGAATGTAAACTGATCTTTTCCAGTCTTGTGGCCACTGCTGGGTTTTCCAAATTTGCTGGCATACGGAGTGCAGCACTTTGACAGCATCATCTTTTAACATTATGAGTAACTCAGATGGAATGCTATCACTCCACTAGCTTTGTTGTTAGTGATGTTTTCTAAAGCCCACTGGACTTCACACTCCAGGATGTCAGGTTCAAGCTCAGTGACCGCACCCTTGTGGTTATCAGGAACATTTAGATCGGCCTTATATAGTTCCTCTGTGAATTCTTGCCACCTCTTCTTAATCTCATCTGTTAGGTCTTTGCCATTCTTGTCCTTTATTGTGCCTTGTTGTTGTTCAGTCACTAAGTCATGTCCGACTCTTTGCAACCCCCTGGACCACAGCACGCCAGGCTTCCCTGTCCTCCACTAGCTTCCAGAGTTCGCCCAATTTCATGTTCATCGCTTCGGTGACACTATCTAACCATCTCACCTTCTGCCGTCCCCTTCTCCTTTTGCCTTCAATCTTTCCCAGCATGAGGGCCTTTTCTAAGGAATCCTCTCTTCTCATGAGGTGGCCAAAGTATTTGAGCTTCAGCTTCAGGATTTATCCTTCCAGGGAGCAATCAGGCTTGACTTCCTGTAGGATTGCCCGATTGGATCTCCTTGCAGTCTAGGGGACTCTCAAGAATCTTCTCCAGCACCATAATTCAAAAGCATCTATTCTTTGGCACTCTGCCATACATTGCTACTTAGAAAACCATAGCTTTGACTATGTCCTTTGACATCTCCAATTTTCTTGAAAAAATCTCTAGTCTTTCCCATTCTATTGTTTTCCTCTATGTCTTTGCAATGCTCATTTAGGAAGGCCTTCCTATCTCTCCTTGCTGTTCTCTGGAAATCTGCATTCAGTTGGGTATATCTTTCCCTGCTGCTTTAGCATTCCAATTCCCTATGATGAAGAAGGACATCTTTTTTTGGAGTTAATTCTAGAAGGTGTTGTAGGTCTTCATAGAAACGGTCAACTTCTTCCTCTTCAGCATCGTTTGATAGAGTATAGATAATTCGACATAGTTTGTTTCATTGCATTCTACGTCAGTGGTTTTCAAACTTTTCAGCACAGGGACCCACTTTTTAGAATGACAATCTGTTCGGGACCCACCGGAAGTGATGTCATGGCCAGAAGTGCCATCATTGTGACGCCAGAACCTTGCAGCAAGAAGTTGGGTTATTCCTCAGCTATTTCCAATAGCAGTGAATAAGAAAGAAAAAAGCCAACCTTTTTACAACCTATTTACAACCTTGACACAAGCAAAACAACTACATTCCCCCTTTCCAGCATCCCATCTTCCCATATTTTAAATATGGCTGCTCTAGGTGCTTCGCGACCCACCTGACATTGGCTCGTGACCCTCTCGTGGATCCCAACCCACTGTTTGGGAACAACCATTCTATATGAATTTACCTTTTCAATGATAGATAACATGAGGGTATTATTCATAAACAAAAATTTTCCAAAGGATTTCCAACTTTGACCACTAGTGATGTCAGTGGCATCACTAGTGAGGCAGTGGCAGGACATGTTGTATCCTATCCCTGTTCCAGTGACATGGATCCACTTGGATTTGACCAGCAATTTAGCAGGTGCAGGTTCATAGACTAATGTCCCGTTTAGTTGCCTCAAGGAGACTTCCAGCCTGCACATTTCTCCACAAGGTACAGTGTAAACAGCTTTGGCCCCACTGCATCAGCATGGTGGATTTAGGAAGGGTTGGGCTGCCTGTCTGGTTGGAAATATCCATGTAATTCCTGCAAGATCCCTGCACCTCAAGAAGGTGTTTCATGCCTCACCTGTCTGCCTCACCTGTCTGCCCTTCACCCCGCCCCACTCAGTCTCAGGCACTTTCCCTTTCCATACACTTTGCAATGTAAAAGTGGCCAGCATCTATTCCAAAGAAACAAACAGCCCTGTTCTCCCCTTCCCTTCTGGTGTCTAGGATGATCTGTAATAGCTGTGTGGGAGCTGTTGGGTGTCTGGCACCTCGTAAATAAAAAATTATTGTTACACATCTGCAGAACGGCAGGAGTTTATCGCCAGAGTGTGTATTGGACGTGTTGCTTCACGATGCCTCCAGCTATAAAGCTAACAATTTGTTCTCCCACTTCTGGCCAGACCTCTTTTTGTTTATCAGTTTGCTGATCCCCCAAAGGGGAAGAAGGTGGTGTAACCTGCCATTGCTGGTGGTATCCTAGGAATTTATAGCTGCTGTGTTTGGAAGAATGAGGATGCACACAGTCTCTGCTGGTCCCTGTGGAATCAAGGCTAGGCTGGCAGGTTATATTAGCCAAGCAGATGATCTAAATTAGACCTGCTGGCCACATGTTGTGCACAGCAGAATCTGTGGCAATTTGGGGGGGGGGTACCTGCTCCCTGTCACCTTCTGGAGAGCCTCCAGATTGAGCCCTTGACAGCTCATGTGATAAGGGTGGAAAGCAGAGGCAAGAGCATGGCAAGGCAAGGGTGGAAAGCAGAGGCAAGAGGCAAGCAGTACAGTGCAGGAGCTTGAAAGGGGCATTGCCCTGGATACTACATCTTGAGCAAATGTCTTAAGACCTCCAAATTTACAGCAAAAATTGGAAATAGCTGTCAGAGGCCTCCAGAAGGGGGTGTCAGAAATTTGGGGGATTCTTATGGGGGTTATGCAGGATGTTAAAAATGTTTGTGCCATTGGGTGTCATATGCCTTCGCTACATCACTGCCCCCTAGCACCGTTTTACAAGTCCCAGATGCCCAATCCCTGATATGGCATGGGGCATTTGGGGGCATGGCTGGGGCATTTGAAAAGTTCAGAATGGCAGCAGAGGAAGAATCACACAGAGAGGAAGGTCTGCTGGAAAATCAGCCATGGTTCAAGGATCCAATGGGGATAGTGACTGGGTGACACTGGGGAGCAGAGGACAGTGCTGCTTCACTGCTTCAAGGGGCGGGTCCAGGCACAGGTGTGGGCTCCTTTTATGGGTGTGGGCCACAAGGTCCCTTCTGGGGCCATCTCTCTTCATACTCTGCTTCCCAAACCTTTTAGCACCGGAACTCGATTTTTTTTTGAATGACCCTCTTTTGGGACACACCTAGCTTTACAAGACTTTAGAAAAAGGTGATCTAAAAATAATATTATTTATTTATTGACAAGTAATATTCTATTTATTTATTTAATTTGCAAAACAAAAAACACCTTGATTGGGTGTCTGGCATTGGGTGTCTCATAATGAGCAGCCTCAAGGCTTGAGGGGCTTACTTCTGTGCCCCAGCCTTCACCTGCCCCCACTCCCTATCATTAACAGATTTGGAAAAACACACACCAGAAAAAAAGAAGCTCAAACATTTATCCCCCTCTATTTGAACAAATCTGCAAACTGCAGGAGCTGAGCTCTTTGCAGGGTAGTAAGCAGCTACCTGAAGGTTGAATTGCTGTAGGGCTTTAGGCAATGAGTTATCTGATCTTTCCATCATCCCTGTTTTCACGGAAGGCTCTGCGGGACCCACCAGAAATTGGGTCATGACCAGACAAGAGGGACCTGACCCATAGTTTGGGAAATGCTGCTCTAAGATGTCTGGCAGAGCTGGGAGCACACTTTGATACACTCTAGTCGCCTGTTTTGGATTTGTGAACAATAGCCACCAAACTCTGCCCCTCCACTAGTTAGAGGTTCAGTTATATAGCGGTTCAAAGGTCATATGGTTAAGCAAACAATGACAGCTCAATCCTAATTTGCCCCCCCCCCAACCCCCCCCCGCGGGGGGATTCCAAAGGAGCAAGCACTGTATCCTGCGAGGGGGCATTCCCAGAGGCCTCTTGGAAGTAAGGGATCTTGCGTTCCCAGGGTAGGACTCCACTAAAGAATGGAACTCCTTGGATCTGTGCCAGCTATTTTGCTGGCACAAGTCCGAGGAGAGAGAGGGAAGGGGAAAGGGAACAGGGTTAGGATCAGGTGCATGCCAATGCTACCAGGACCTACTTCCGCTTCCCTCCAGCCCTCCTTCCCACCCGGAAACCTATTCCTCCTCCTCCCTACTCCATACCTGCCCTGTTCCACTCATTCCCGCCCCTGTTGCTGGCTTGCCTTTGCTGCCGGCGGTAGCCAGAAGCAACAGTGGGCCACCAAGTACTGCTGCCATTTGTATCCCCAGAATGGTTGCTAGAGGCGCATTTGTACATGCCATCCTATTGCCATAGACTACAGTGGAAGTATGTTTTGCTGTCATAAAGGGCAGCACAGTCCTAGCAAGGATTGGGCTGTAACATTCCTACATTAAATGCAAAGTTAAGGGGGGGGGGCTGCCTTAGTAAAGCTGCCAGGGAGCATACAGCAGTGAGAATGCCGGACAACATTCAATGGGCCAGCCGACCCCCCAAACACACATGTTTTAAAAGATTCCATTTGCCTCTGCAAGTGAAGAACAAAGCGATATTCTATTCAGCGCAACTGCTGGAAGGAGAAATGAATGCATTTGCTGAACTGTCAATTAACGACAGTTCAGCATTGGCTGCACATGCCCAAGGGGACAACCACAGCTCCCTGCAAATAAGCAAAATTCCAAAACTGCAAACATGGAGACCCTTTTTGAATGGCAGGATCCAACGGGTCTGGCTGACGGGGTTGATCAGCTACAGGAACTAAATAAATCCTAAAGAGGAGACGCTGTTTTTTGAAAGACAGCAAAAAGAGGTTGCCATGGCAAAAAGCAGACTGAACACACTCAGCCCTTCTTATGCACCAGCTTGGCATCCATGGATGTCAGTATGTGTGGATGTTGAGCCTGCAGCGGAGGCAGTGATGTCATGCACCCACTACACAAGTACCGGTTCCTAGAAGTTAAGCTGGCCCCGCCCACTCGAAGCTGGCCCCGTCGGCTGGTTGGCTCAGCAGCTGCGCATGCGTACTGCACGCCCGCACCCGTTGCCTGCACTTTCTGTGAGGAGGCAGGCAGGCAGGCAGCGTGGTGGTGGCGGCAGCAGCGGAGCAAGAGGACCGGAGGTGGCAGCAGCAGCAGCAGCAGCAGCGAGGGAGACCCGGGAATAAGGCAGCAGGCGTGAGAAGGTAGGCTGCCTGGGGCTCCCTCTCCCTCCAGCCGCGCAGATCCAGCGTCCTGGTTCCTCCTGCAGCCTCCCCCCAGCCCCAGCCCCCATGCGGTCTTTTTTTGGTCGCCCGTTCCCCCTCCTGCTCCTTGCCGGCTCCTTGCATTTAACATTAAAGTTAAATGGCTCCCTGTCCCCAAAGGCCTCCCAATCTAGTACAGTCTAGCCTGCTATTTAACCAGGGAACAGTTGAAGCAAAATATGTCTATACACATCTCTAGAAAGCAAAGCAATAGAAGTTAAATCAAGACTAACCACAAGCTGAAGTTATTACAAACATGATCACATCCATGGCAACCATCACGACACCACTTCCGGCTATGACCTCACTTCCTGCCACGACATCACTTCCGGCTTATGACGTCACTTCCGGTGGGTGGACCCCCACAAGTGCCAATCAAAAGTGAGTACCTGTTCCTAAATCATTTGGATGACACCACTGAGCGGAGGGCTTCAGAGGACTTCCCAGATGTGACCGGAAATTGCTGGCATGAACTGGAAGTGACGGGCCCCTGCTGATTTAGGGTGCAATCCAACCCAGTGCTGGACTGGCAAGGCCAGCTGGCCAGTGCCAAGTTCAATGCTGGCTTGGGGAGGTTGGAGCCTCCCGGCAGCAAGGGCACACCCACACCCTTTCCAGAGGGGAGGCTCCAGTCTCCCCTATGTGCTCCATGTCTCTGCGCCTGCTAAACAGCAGGCACAGAGCCGAGGAGACAGCACTGTCCGAATCGGGGCTGTACAGCCTCCTGAAGGGACTTATACCAAGTCTGCTCACATCCTACCCTTCCCCAGCCCACAATCTTCCTCCCACCGCCAATCCTGCTGCCGCCTTACATAGAGCCCCCCTCGTGCCGGCCAGCTTCGGCCAACGCAAGAGAGGCTTGGCGCGGGTGCAACAGCACTGACTGCAGTGCCAGTTCTGTTGCTCGAGCGCTGATGCGGGGGTGCCATGCAGCGCCCCGTGTCGGGGCTAAACCCACAGCATCGATGCAACCCTGTTGCGTCGATGCTGCGCCCTTCCTTGGGTTGTGCTGCTCATTAACCCTGCGGGAGAAGACCAGGAACGGACCCACTGTGGACACCAAGGGCCCACAATAGCATCTTCTGTTCAACTTTGTTTTCTCTATCCATTTGCTGTCCCAAATTGACTGAGACTGCTGGGCTTAGTATAGTGCCAATCGCTGCAGCTCAGCAGAAGTCCAAAGGGACAGAGCAGACCATGCCTTCCCGTTAAGCGTCAGTATCTTTGGACCTACCTGTCGCCTTTATGATGGGCTCTTCCCCTAGTAACAGCTTTAATCTTTTGGCATGAATTTTCCCTTGATAGTGTGACTCAGCCACGACTGCCGAAGTGAAGGACATGTTACAGAGCGTGCAGCACTTGTTTTTATCCACTGAGTCATCATCGCTGCCCTGGGAGGATGAGAAGGGAAAAAAATCAGGGATATTAGTGACGAGCCATGTCAAAAGCTGCAGGAGCATCAGAAGAGCTGCGCTGTATCAGGCCAAGGCCCCATCTAATCCAGTGGCCCACCAGTTGCCTCAGGACGCACACAAGAGGCCTGCATCCTGTTGCCACTCCCTTGCACCTGGCATTCTGGGGTAGCCTACTTCTAAAACCAAGAGGCTGCACAAACCCATCATGGCTTGGAACCTGTGATGGACTTTTCTTCTCGAAATCTGTCCAATACCCTTTTAAAGGCATCTAGGCCAAAACACCATCACCACATCCTGTGGCAAGGAGTTCCACTGGAAGAGTGAGAGCTGCAAGGGAGTTTGGGTTTGATCAAAGTGTTTCAAGGATGGGAAGTGGAAGATCCTGGTGGCAGCAGTGCACCCTGGGATGTATGCCTCTTTTCCTGAGCCAACAAACCCCTTGTCTCTGACTTATTTATCCTATTTATTTTCATGCCACCCTTCCTCCAAGGAGCTGAGGGTGGTGCGTATAGTTCCTCCCTGCCTTTTGTCCTCACAACAACTCTGCAAGGTAGGCCAGGCTGAGAGAGAATGACTGGCCCCAGGTCACCCAAGAAGTTTCACGGCTGAGCGGGGATTTGAACCTGGATTTTCCGGGTCTAACTCCTGAACCACTAATCATCCCGGCATAGTTTCAAGGAATCCCATTGATAGCCAGGCCATTTACAAAGGGATAAGTAAGAATACCTTTCCTAGAACATCTGATGGTTGCCCCCGCACCATTGGAGACGGTGCGGGATAGGTTTGGGGCTCTTGCTATTTTAGTCCATCTAGGACCAAATTAGCCATTAAAGAGATTTACCCAGTTTGAAAATGCAGTTTTAAGTGGGAAGCATCTTGATGGCCATCTTAATTGGATGGCTGTTTGCCACCTCAAGAATACTTCATTGAAAAGCAAGTTTATAAAAGACTTCGAAAGAAGATGCCAGACATGGTTTTAAAATGTTCCAAGGGCATGAGCCTTCTCAGAGTTCTCTGTGTCCAGGTGTATAGACCAGAATGTGCCTGGATAAGTACTCAAATCCAGAGCCTCGGTGCCTGCTCATAGCGTAGCTGCAGAAGGAGGTGTGCCAAGTACTGCAGGCACTGCAACGTTCCACATAAGCAGTTCCTCCCACTCCGAGCCATTCTGGATGTCAATGGCAATGCTGTGCATTGTCATTGCCACCTGTGGCGCCGTTCTCAGAGGGGCCGCCTTCGAGAGGGGGCGCCAAGTGGGATTACTGCGCCACCGAGGCAGGTCGAGGAACAGAGATGTGAGAGGCGGAGAAGTAGCTTCGTCTCATACGATTTAAGTGTTTTTAAGTGTTTAAGTGTTTCATACGGGTAAGTGTTTTTACACTCACGGGTGCCTCGTTACCTCACGGGCACCCTAATCCCCGGTTGTCCCCACCCGAAAGTCTCAGCACGAGGCTTGTCGTCGGCGCTGGCTGGTCTCAGGTTCAAGGCGCTGGGGCGCCCTTGGCTGGCTTGTCAGGAGTGCCGTGGCCCCAACGCGTCACCCCACATTGCGCTCGCCAAAGTCCAGCAGGGGTTGTCTAGATGACCACAGGAGTGCTCTACTGGTCCCTCGGGGCGGCTCATATTGGATTGCACAATCCCAGATGGCAGCACTCAGGAGACCTGGGAAGGAGAGGTTGCCAGAGACATCCCGCAGTGCCCCTATGGTGCCAGGTACTGAGGGGCACAGTTTGGGAACCAATGATGTAAGGATTGTGCTGGAAATGTGTAGTTTCCAACATATTATTGACCTCGCTGCTTGGGGATATGTGGATATGTGAAAACACATGGGGAAAAATATTTCCAAATACAGATTTAAATATAGGTCTGCTTTGGTGATGGAAAATTTTAAATGTGGGAGGGGTGTTAGTAGAAAAGAGCAGAATGGAAACCAAAGGAAACTTTTTGAAGTCAAGACAGAACAGGGACATCTGTCCCTCTTTCATCGTCTACTTTTCTCCAGTGAAACTGAACTAGATAAAAATGGGGCAATGAGGGAGAGCTGTATGCAGCAGACTCCATACGTTGCACACACAAAAGGATCCAGGTTCAAATGCTGGCATTCCTAGGTAGGGAAAAGAAAAAAAAATCCAGCGCTAGGTACTGGACAGCCATTGCCAGTCAGTATTGATTAGTCGGAGGGTCTGACTGAGTATAAAACAGCTTCCTATGTTAGTGAGAGTCAAAACCACAACTTCAGGACAAATCCTAAAATGGATTGTGCAACAACATTCCTTCGGTGCCACACCCTATACAGGATTGACACCCAGTCATGTAGGTCTCTACTCAACTCCATTCAAAATCAATACCCTTTGGTTCCTCCCTCATGCAGTGGAGTCTCTACAGGGAGGGCAGAGCTCTAAGTTTTGCAAGAAGCCTCACCTTGCAGTGGAAATCACGCCTCTCCTGCACCATTTTAGCCTATCCTCACAGGGAACAGCAACATCTTGGCGTTGCTTACTGGCTACAGCAGCAAGGGAGAGGAGGGATTTACATGACAGGGTAAGGCTCCTTGCAAAACTTAGAGCTCTGCCCTCCCTGTAGAGACGCCACTGCCCTCATGCATGGGCGGTTTGCAACCAACCACGTTTTCCTGTTATACAGGATCTAAATATGGGGAAGTGGGGTTGAAGCAAACCCCAATAACTAAACAGAACAGAATATCAAATCAGGACCCTATCAGGGAAGGGAAGGGGAGGGGAGGGCAGGAGTGTCCAAGCTGGCTCTCATCCCAACAACTTGTGGTTACGATACTTGCACCAGAATTTAATGATGGGGCCAGGTGAGTAAGTGGAATTTCCTTAGTTGGTGTCACCTCAGGGGTACCGGGACCAGCCGAGGTGCCTGGTCAAGGCCACCAAGGGACCACCTGCAAGGCCTCTCCCTCTCGCAGTCCAGGGGTGAGAGCACGCAGGGCCAGGGAAACGCAGGCCGAGCTGAGGCTTCCCAAGGCCTCAAGCAGACGGCCCAGGTGCTGGTAATGAAGCAGCCCAGGATGTCAGCCCTGGGGAGGTCCCAAGGGAAGACCTGCCCTCATAGGAAGGGGCGGGGCCCGGCCGGCTGGCCGGGCAGCTCATAAGGAGCCCAGTCACCCTGGGGAGGGGTTGCTCTCCCTCTAGCTGGAAGGCCGAGGAAAGGGTGGCCCAGGGAGGTTGCAGATCTCCCTCCCCTTACGGGCTACCTTACCCACACTTGGAGGGGGTCGGAAGGACTCCCCATCGCCCCACCGGGGTCCAAATTGGGGACCTGGCATGGACTAAGGATGGGGGCCGCGGTCAGGGTGCACCGGCTCCAGAGGAAGCCCCAGGACCATCAGGGAGCATGATAGGATGGGGGCAGGCCCCTATTGCAACGACCCTGCCGTGGGTGACTCCAGCCCCTTGGCAACGCCAGGCCCTGGCAACGCCAGGCCCTACCCAGCATGGGCTCAGCCCCCCCCACCAGGTTGCCTCCCCGAGGTCGACTCAACCATTGTCCACCCCTTGGGTAGCAAAGACAGCCAACAGAGATGAGGGGTACAGGGGTGTGAGGTGCCAACGCTACTCTGTACGAACTGTTCTGGGACCCTGTGATGTAACAGGGCCCGATGAATGTAAAGGCGCTAACTCGATTAAACTGTTCCTGCAAAAGACCTCTGAAGGCTGAGAAGGCTTATTTGTACCAGGTTGAACCCCCCCCCCAGGGGCCCCCAGACCGCCCACCAGCCCTTCACAACCCGGGGTATCAGTCCCGCCCCCGAGATGGACGTCACAGTTAGATAAGGGGAATTTCCAGTCCCAACAAGTTATAGTTGAAGAATTAAAAAGATTAAAATCGCTTCCATATATCTACACAATTCCATTTTGAATGCCATTATGATTCTTTGGTACTACGACAGACGGAATTAAAAAAACACCCTTTCTTCTCCCCCAACCCGATTTCCAAGATAAATAAATTAATGTTCCATTTATAATTAGCTCTCGTAATCTCAGTCTTCTTAACCTAAATTACTCTTCCTCCCCTACTGTTACTTCCTCTGATGTATTGACTGTAAAATAAATTTTAACCGTCTCCTCTTTTTTCCTCTTCCCAGAGCTAAAATAGGCCATACTCTTTAAATCTCTGCTGCTCATCAGGCAGAATTGTGACTCTTCTGCTTTGGAGAAGTGTTGGTAGATCAGCTGTGAAAATTCAGTGCGAAAGAGACCTACTTCTCAGGCTCAGCTACCTTAAGCCACTGCTGAAATGGCAGTCTCAAGGGACTGTGAAATTTCGAGTGTGCACCCGGCATGCTGTCAGTCTCCTGACAATTTGACGGTTGTACCTTTACAAGGAGATAATAGCAGCTTGCCGAGACAATAGCTGGGGTCCTGGCAGATCAGTCACACGTCATGGCTGATGAACAGTTAAGCCAACTATTCTGGGGTAAATAGTCACCAGATATTTATTGACAAGGCAGCAGAGTGGCCATCATCATTATGACAGGCAGGGAGAAGGCCAGTCCTGCTGTTCAGGAATGGATGAAGCCAGGCGTGCACGGAGGCCTGAGCGTGCCCCATGGCTGGCGCTGAAACTGCACCCCCCACGTCACCCCGCCCCCGCACGTCACTCAGACACGCCTCCCTTAAACAGGAAACACTCCATTTCTGAGCTAAGGGAAGCGTGGGCGGGCAGGAGGGCCAAAAACCGCCATGCACGCGATGGCACCCCACCGCTGCCCGGCGCCCCATGGCTCGCGCCATGGGGGGGGCTACAGGTAAGATACGTGCCTGGATGAAGCTGGTGGCCAGCGGGGCATGGCCCTAGGCAGTAGGCTGCAAGGGGTGTGTCGTGTGGGAGGTGACTTGGGAAGGCACTGAGCACTGTGATTTTGGTTCATCTTGTCCCAAAAGTCTCTGAAATGGAGCTGTTCCAGAAGCAAGGGGGGGGGTGGCGCACAGACCAGGGATGCTGCGGTGATGCAGAAGGGTATCACCACATTGCCCAGCCCTGGATAGCCAGGAGACCCCACTTTGTCAGTGCTGCTGATGTAGGGTGATTTAGCCTGCCTTTGGTGGCAGAACTGTGAATGGTTTTTCTTATTGTACTTTCACTATACATTAAGGTGGGACCATTTAGGTTTGCTGCCTCAAGAATCCAAATACCTCCTTTCGCACATTATTATTATTTTATTATTTTAATAAAATAATAATAATAATTGTAAAATTATTGTTAGAAAGTCAGTAACAACAGCAAATGTTGACTGCAAAGAAGTTGATGAAACTGTAGATCATTTAATCAGTGGATGTCATAAAATCATGCAAACTGACTTTTTAAAAAGGCATGATTGAGTGGCTAGTTTGATTCATCAGAATTTCTGTAGAAAATATAATTTTGAAGTATCAAAAAACTACTATGACCATCAGGTAGAAAAAGTTATTGAAAATGCAGATGTAAAAATTTTATGGGATTTTAGAATTCAAACTGATCAGCATTTAGAACACAATACACAGTAACAGTGGTTGAAAAGAAAAAAAGTATGGCTTATAGACATTGCCATACCTGGTGATAGCCAAATTGAAGAAAAAGAACTTGACAAAATCATAAAATATAGGGACTTGACAATTGAAATTGGAAGATTATGGCAAAAACGATCCAAAGTAGTGCCAATTCTCATCGGGGCACTTGGATCTATTTTGAAAAATCTACAAAAACATCTAGAAATTTTGAAGATAAATAATATAAGAACGTCTGACCTACAAAAAGCTACGTTGTTGGGAACATCATACATCTTACGCAGATACTTGGACAACTCTTAGGCTCTTGGTTAGAGCTTGAATTGCCAACAAAAGACCAGTCTGTGATATTTGTGATCTTTTTATCTGTGTATAAGTTAACAACAACAACAACAACAACAACAACAACAACAACAACAATGCTTGAGTTCACCCTGAAGTTTTGAGAAAGTGCTTCTGGCACATTCGGGACAACATGTTTGCTACAACTCTCAGCAGGCACAAGTGGCTTGTGCTGGCCGAAGGGGGGTTAGAATGGCACCTTCAGTGCATCTCCCTTGGTTCTGGTGTTGTGCATGAGAGAAAACACCACCACTCTATCCATCCCGGTTATATGTCTCACCACGCAATCCTATGCTGCGCTGAAGCAGGCAGGCCAGAGGGCCTGTACTGCATCCAATGCCCTTTGTGCCCTTATACCAAACATTTGTGCCCTTACACCATGGGATGCTCCTGCCTCCCCACTGGTTTCCTCGGACCTGCGCTGGCGAAATTGCAGGCGCAGGTCCAAGGAATCAGCGCGACCTGAATTGGGGCTGCATGGCCGGGGGGGCGAGGCCTTGGATGCGGCCTAAACCCACTGGCCTGCCCGCCCCCCCATCCAGAACCACTCCTCCCAGAACCACCCAGAACCACCCTCCTGCCCTCCCAAAACCACCCCTGCACTAGCCAAGTTTGGCTGGCGCAAGGCCCGTGCTCCCAGGCTGGCATTACAGCTAGCATAGGCCTGGGAGCCTTAGTGCCAATGTGGGAGGGTGCCACTTGTGGCCCCTGCGTTGGCACTCCTAACTGTGTCAACACAACAAATTTGCATTGTAGCCACAGGGTGCCTGGGATTGTTCCCTCAGTCATGTTCCCCTCCCCCTCAGGCACATTCTTTCTGATGAGCTCCAAACACTGTAGCCTTTTCTCATCAGGGAGGTGCTCCAGTCCAGTCATCATTTTGGTCACTCTCTTCTGTACCTTTTCTTGTTCCTCTCTATCCTTTCTGAGATGTGCTGACCAGAACTGTATGCAATACTTGATCACCCTGCGTCAATGAAGATACAACCAAGCAGCCGGCGCCTTTTTTTCTGCCTTCCCATGGGACATTGCTCCAACAATGTCGACGCAGTTGCCCCTTTCTCACCCAAATGTGTTCCTTTCATTGATTTTGCTGCATAAAGCTATTTGGAGCTTCAGCCGGCAATATTCTCAACTGTATCATTAGCACATTTAATTTTTTGCCGCTGTGCGGAATATAAACGAGAGACGACTGAAGTTACAACAAAGGGATGAGTTCTTCAAATGAGCCGTGTTAGCTAAATTGGAACCTAATGGATAGCAAAAGGCTAATAGGATAGCTAATGGGCAACTGCAGCTTCTGAAATAATGTATATTCTGAGTTCTAGTTGCTGACAGGTGGGAATAAAACGGGAGATGTTTATAGCTTATGGACTTCCTGGAAGTATCTGGCTGGGTTACTGTTGCAATGAGAATGTTGGCAATATTACTTCTAAAGCACCAATTGCCAACTGCTGTGCCATGAAAGATCCACAGGCGTGCCATGGGAGTTTGGAGCACAGCGGATGAAAATCACTGAAAATCTCTTCCAGACTTTGCAGCTTTGTTTCTAGGACAGTGGTTCTCAAATGCTTTAGCACTGGGACCCACTTTTTAGAATGGCACTTGTGCTGAGACCCACAGGAAGTGATGTCATTAACCTGGAAGTGATGTCATGGCTGGAAGTCACATCGTCAAACAGTAAGTGCTGTCATTGTGATAATGACACTCCTGGAATGCAAACTGGCATTCTTGAACTGTAGCAATTGCACAACCACGAAACATCCGCGACAGAATGCAAGATTAGGACAAAATATGATGTAAAAGTACTGAACTAAAAACAACATTTAAAAAAACCTCACTTGAAAATTCGAACTGCTAGCATTTACAAAAGGAATATAGTAAAGATAAGGTCTGCAACTAAGATGGCAGCTCCCAGTTTTCAGAGACCCACCTGACATCAGGTTGCAACCCACTAAGTGGGTCCTGATCCACAGTGTGAGAAACAGTCTAGCGCAACTGTCCATAGTAACAAAATGTCTGTTCCCTGGTGGCAACAGGGGTGAGGAAAGGTGGAACAGGGAAGCAATGGGGTGGGAGAAGGGCAGATGAGGTCTGGGAAGGGGGTGGACCCAATGACCATGGCATGGGCGCACACGGATTCGCTAGCCATGCCACTGTTTATCCCTGGATAAGGGAAGGAAGATAGCCAATTTTAAGCTGTTGCCATTTTGGCATTGCTGCATTAGTACAGATGTGGACCATCCATGCAGCATGGTGTTGTGCCTACCACCGTCGCCGTGGGAGAGGCGGGCGCTCTGGTTACGGAAAGGATGAAAATACAGGTGCGCCGTTTGGCCTCTGTTTCACTCCAAAATGGAACTATTCCAGACGCAAGGGACATGGCGAGGTGGCACAGGGGCATAAGGGAGATGTAGTGATGCATCACGTTTCCACCCCGCACCTGGCTCTGTGATGGCTCTGTGTGGGGTGGGGAGAGTAGGATTGGGCTATTAAGACCTCTTGTTTGACCTTTTGTGAATAACTATGCTCTTTTGCTGTCGTTTTATGTTTTATGTTGCCTCCAGTTATTTGTTTCAGAATTGCTTGTTTTGGGCATGTAAACCAACTTGTTTATTCCTTGGATGGGAAAGAATGCTTTCATATCTGTACCACCATTCTTTCCCATCCATTTCCCAACCGTTCCCATTAAGGGCTATGGGGCAGTGAGAGGAGGAGAGAGATTTTATGCATTTAACTTTTCCTACCACATTCGTCTATCCCTCATTTCTACTTGGCCCTGATTCTAGGACTTCACCTGGAGTCCTGTGTCCAATTCAGGGCACCACATTTTAGGAAAGATGCAGCCAAATTGAAGCAGGTTCAGAGAAGAGTAAGGAGGATGAACAGAGTCTTGGAAAAACTTTTGAGGAGTGGGAGGGGACTTCCAGCATGGTGGTCGCTCCTTACTGAGGGAAAGGAGCAATTGAAGCTTTTGTCCTTCTCCGGGATCTCTGCATAGAGATTCTGGTCTAACTGCAGCAGGAGAGCTGAGTTAGGGTGGAGTAGCTGGTATCTAGCCTCCAAAAGTGGCAATTTTAGAGGTGAACGATGCCTTTGCCTGAACACAGAGGACTTAAGAGTTCCTGCTTGATACAGGCCATGCTGTGGTTTTCGTTTGAGAGGGGAAACATCTCGGAAGAGCTTGAAGAATACAAAGGATTACATCTGAAGGTCTCTATTTGGCTCCAAAATAGAGATAAAATGCGTGGGAAGAAGTAACAGAGAGACGCAAAAGGATTATGTTGATTATGCTGATGGTTACAACAAGGCGTGAATTGCACACAAGTTTGGCTGCGGGCCATTGAGCGTCTCAGTGGGACTAAATCTATTTGATTCAAGCTACAAGATTCCCACTGAAGTGCATCATTCTTTTTTTTTTTTTCTAATTTTTTCTATGAAGTGTGGGAAGTATGGAAGTTTATCGAGTGCTTTGTTCCTGTTGTTTCCTTTGTTCCTGCTGTTCAAGATGGAGGAGGCTGAATTCCAACTGCGTAGCTGCTTTAAAATTGCGACAAACAACATGTTTATTGAGGAAAGGCGAAAGATTTATAACCGGATCATTTAAGAACTGCTGGAGAATTTCCATGGATGTTGAGGCTGAAGTAGATTTGTGCTGGAAGGATTGGAGGAGTAGTTAAGAAACCAGGAGAATGAAATTTGGAAGTTTGATCCCCCCTATCAAGAATATTTGGAAGAAGTGGATTGAATGAAGAAGGCACATTCTAGCTGTCGGCTTACAGACCCCTGTGGCAGAGGAGCCTGTTAGCCGACTGTTCCCTTGGGGCAGCAAGGGAACAAAATTTGACCAGATATTTGTTTTTAATAATTTGCAGTAGTTTGGTTTTTTATAATAAAAATCATAGGGAAGTTTGAAAAATGGGAAATTTTTTCTCTTTCTCTTTTCTTTTAGAAATATTTAATAGGTGGTAAATATAATGAAAATAGTAATTTTGGGATGTAGAGAAGTTTCCTCCTCTCCTTTGCATTGGTGAAGAGTAGCTGATGTTAATTGGTATTGATTTTAGAAGCGAAGGATAAGATTGTAAGCTTGTATGTTACGTCAAGATTATATTGTAAAGCTGACTTTTTCCTGTTTCCTTTTTTTTTTAAGTACGAGACAATTCAAGCTTATATCTAAAGAAATTATATTAGAGAAAATAGCGAAATTACTAAGATCCATTGGAATATTTAAGAAAGCTTTGGTTTCTTTTTTTTTTTCCCCTGAGCCTTTTCTTCAAATCATGACACCTTAATTGTAATGAGCAATATATTTGATGGTTTTGTAACAGAAATAATAATGTGAGATTTTGGATTATAGGCAAGTGAACAGAGTATTTGTTTTTGATAAAGATAGAAATTAAGATTTTAATTAAAAGAGCTAGAAATATACAAGATAGAGATATAAAGAATTATCTGATAGTTTATTACAATTTTAAACGATATTATTTTATAAGGCTATACTTCCCTGCTTCTTTTTGATATTTTTACATATTATCTTCTTTCCTATCTACTTTTTATTAGAAATTAGATAAATGCATATATATACTTTTTAATTCCTGTCTTCTTTTTTTCTCTTATATATTTGTGTTCTTGATTGAGCTAATGTATTGCGAAGCTCGTATTGATTGGAATTAATAATGAATAATAGTTATATTTTTATGTGGTTGTGATATCCTTCCAGATGAAATATATTGTAGTAAGTAATTGTTAGTCGTGTAACTCTCGAACCATCCTCAAATTCCTATTGTTTGACCCCTTGTCTTCCTATCCTATGTATTTGACTGTCCTTTCCTATATCTTTATTAATAAAATTAATAATTAAATTAAAATTAAAATAAAAAATTAATACAATCATCTTCAAGAAAAAAAAAAGAAAAACTTTTGAGGAAAGTCCTGTGAGGAAAGGTTGAGGGAACTGGGTATGTTTAGCTTGGAGAAGAGAAGACTGAGAGGGGATATGACAGCACTCTTCAAATATCTGAAGGGCTGTCATAAGGAAGAAGGGACAAATCTGTTCTCATCTGCCTTTGACAGTAGAACTAGGCCCAATGGGTACAAACTGCAAGAGAGGAAATTCTGGCTGGACATCAGAAGGTCATGGTGGTTTGGCCATGGATCAGATTGTTAAGGGAGGTGGTGGATTCTCCCTCACTGGAGACCTTCAAGCAGAGGCTCGACAGGCACCTGCTGAAGATGCTCTATGAGGATTCCTGCTACAGGCAGTGGGTTGGAGTAGGTGACCTTGTAGGAACCTTCCTACCTTATGATTCAATGATAGGACTAGCCCAAGACTTCCTGATTCCGGAGGTAGCGCCCTTACCTGGTGATGTGCCTCCCTCTGATCCTCTCACTCCCTGGATGGTAAAAGGAACAGCGGAACAGGGATGAGAGATGCTCTTGCCCACTCTTTTGTCCACTCTGTCCAGGGAGTGAGAAGAGGAAGATGAGCAATGCAGAGAAGAGGGTGGACCCCCAGTCTTAAGCAACTGCCTTAAGCAACAGTTGCAATTGGCTTCATGAATGGGTTGACAGGGGGAGGGCAGGCCAGGTGGTTTAGGCCTGGATTGGGACAGGGATGGGAGCCTTGCCTGGCTGGGGAATCTTATCCCGCCTCTTGGGCCTCAGAGCCCAACATGGGTCTCCTAAATAGCTGGCACAGTTCTGAGTAGACCCATGGGCCCAACAAGGCGTGAGAAGGCCAAACTACTAGCAGGCAGGGCAGCCCAGGTAGATGGGTGGAGTTCGGATGTGGCCGTTAGGCCACAGTCAAACCCCTGTCCCTGGGCTGCATGGCCCTGATTCGGGCTGACAACGAGTACTTGGACTTGCACCTGCTAAACAGCAGGCGCAGATCCAAAGTGCCCCATTGGGGCGGCTGGCACCTACCCGGGGGTAAGGGGACGAATGTCCCCTTGCCCTGTGGAGGCTCCAGACTTCTCTCAATCTGTGCTAGATACAGCCCAGGCCAACTGGCCTGCCTGTTCCAACACAGGTTAGGATTGCACTCTGAAATTCGGGGCGCAGTCCCAAGCGCCCTTTTGCATTGACGTCATTGTGTCAACACGACGGGGGCGGCGAGCAGCACAACAGCATTGGTGCCAGGTCTCCCAGACCAGTGTTAGCTCTAGCGCCGGTCTGGGAACGCAGGCAGAGAGCCGCCCCTGCACCAGCCGAAGTTGGCTGGCACAGGGGCAGCTCTGGCTGGGAGGGAAGGCGGAACTGGGCGGGGGTGGGCAGTCTGGCAGGTGGGCCGGCCTGGAGAAGGGGTGGGAATGGGACGTGGCCTGTAGGCCGCATTCTAGGCCTCATCCCCAGGCCACGCACTCCTGATTTGGGCTGTGCAGTCTCCTCGGATCTGCGCCCACAATTTCGCGGGCACAGATCCGAGGAGCACATTGGGGAGGCTGGTGCCCTTGTGCCAGGAAGGCTCCAGCCTCCCAGCTAGCTGTGTTCGATGTACCTCTGGCTTGCCTACTCCAACACAGTTTAGGATTGGGCTGTCAGTGTCAGGAGAGTTAGAACAAAATATTTATTTACTCAGTGCATAATTAATCTGTGGAACTCCTTGCCACAGGATGTAATGAAAGCACCTGGCCTACATGCCTTGAAAAGAGAAGTGGACAGGTTTATGGAGGAAAAGTCCATCACAGGTAACAAATCACGATGGGTATAGACAACCTCCTGGCTTATAAGAGTGCAATCCTATACAGGGGTTGCTCTGGTGCTGTGCTCCCGCGCCGATCCAGTGTTGTTGCCGAGAGGCGCATCTGTGCCAGCAAGTCGGGAAATGGACCATCGCAAGCAGCAGTGGATGGCATTCCAGAGGTATGCTGGGGGTGTGGGGCAGCACAGTGGGCCATGCCGGGGGTAGTGACGGCTGACAGCCTGTCCAGGTTCTGTGGCGGGGACAGAGCCTGGACTTGCCGCCCACTCACTTGGAACCGAGAAGCGGGAGGAGGCTGACACACGCCTGTCGCTGGACGGCCCGATCTGGCAGTGCACTCGCCGTGCTCAGGGGCGGCAGAGCAGGGCGCAGCAACGGAGTGGCTGCCACTGCCCACCCGACCTTCTGGCAGCGCAACTCCGGCCAGGAACGGCCTGAAGAGTTGCAGACACTGCCCACAGTCAGCGGCTGTACCTCCGACACTGCCGGGGGAGACGGGAGGCGGCGAGCAGCTGGCCGGCCGCACCCGGGTTTCTGCACACTGCTTGTCCTGGCTGGGCGGATCGGCAACGCGCACCTCCAACACTCTTTGTGACGGCAGTCTCCTGCACTGAGTGGTCCTGCCCCCAGCCTGGTCTGGTGATTCGCCACTGGGGGAAGGGAGGTAGGCCCACGGGGGGCGGAGCTTCCCCCATATAAGGCTGCCCACACCAGGGATGAGGGGCAGTAGAGCCGGGTCTTGGGATGAAGGAGACCCACTGGAGGGGAGAGGGAACGGAGCGACACAACTCCCCCCCCCCCGCTCAGCTCTGAGGCAGCTGAGTCAGGCCCCGCGTCGGGGGAAGGCCCTCCCCACCCTGAGGCCCTGGCTGACACCGCAACAACCCACCCCGGACCCGGCGGCAGGCTAGGATGGGGCACCCTTTGCAGGGGGCAGGGCCCTTGGCCCGGGGGCGCCACACAGCCGTTGCGCTGCATCTTGTCCCATCCCTGGCCAAGGTGGCCCTGATTCGGGCCGTGGCTGCGCATGTTCACCTGCGCCTGCAAATCAGCAGGCGCAGATCCAAGCAGCCCTATAGGGTGTAAGGGGAAAGCCTCTCCTTGCGCTGCACTGCGCTGCACTGTTGCTGCCTCTTACTGGGCTTAGGCTGAAGCCTTGCTATGCTGGCGTTGCTTAGGATTGGGCTGCCCACATACTTCCTGAATCTCATGGTGGCCAACCAGGTCCCTCTGGGAAGACACAAGAGAACAAGATACCTGTACCATTTGCTGGCTCTTTGCTGGGTACCCTGTACCCTTGCACCTGGCATTCAGAGATAGGCTATCTCTAAAATCAAGAGGCTGTACATTGTCATCATGATTTGTTACCTGGATTGGACATTTTCTCCAATCCTTTTTTAAAGGCATCTAGGCCATATGCCATCACCATATCCTGTGGCAAGGAGTTCCAAAGATGAGCACTTTGCACCAGGTAGAGATGCTTTGAGCATCAGAATTCAGTGGGTGCAAAGAAATCCTCAATTGGGGACCACAATGTTCCCTACCCAAGAACCTCGGGACCCCATTTTGAAATGGAAGGCAGCAACGTCTCACCTTGCCCCACAATTTTCTCCAGTGCAGCCCCCTCCACGCAATCCGCACACTTTTGGGGCGGGGGAACCCTTTGAAGATGAAATGCACTACAACCACCCCACATGCAATGTAAGAGAAAGTGAAAGCAGAAAGATGAATTTTCATCAAATGCAATGATACAGCGTCAGTATGAACTGGCCCTGAAGGGGAGTGGCTACTCTCAGCCCAGGCTGAAGTCCTTGGTACCCAATTGAACTTGCTTCCAAATCAACGTGTTGGACTGTGCAGGGCCAGGGTCATTTTATTTCACGTGGCACCAAGATATTGTGGGTGCAGGTTCTGTTCACTGGGCAAACAACGCATAATGTGATTCTTGGGTTGGAGCAGTCACAAAGACGAGTAAATGAAGTTTACTGTGTTTTGCAGTGGACTCTTGAGCAGCCCTTATTAACGGATCTTCCTGGTTCACTGTGAGCAGAAAACACGACTGCCAGGCAAGCTAATTAGACCCAATGGCAGCCTCCCTGCTAAAAATAACTCTTTGATGCTGGAATTCTGTGCCACTAATGAAGTACCCGCTGCCACTTCGCACAGAACGTCAGATGTGTTTGCGCTGGACACAGCAGATGCATCGGGGCAGCTGGGTGTTTTTGACACTGTGCTGAGGCTGCAGTCCCGTGCATGACTCCTGAGAAAGCATCCCACGGTACTGAGTGGGCTTACTTTGGAGTAACCATCTTTCGAAATTCCAGTCAGAAGGCAAGGTCACGTCTAACAAACCCAGCCTCCACAATAGTGTTTCCCTGTCATTGCACCCCAGTGTCTGGTACTTAAAAGCAGTGTCTGGACACATGCCTCTGAACATGTGTCCATGTAAGTGCCATGACTAGAAGCCATGGAGAGATGTATCTTCTGAATCTGATAGACTGTGACAGAGAGAGAGAGAGAGAGAGAGAGAGAGAGAGAGAGAGAGAGAGAGAAGGAGGAGGAGGAGGGGGGAGGAGGAGGAAGAGGAGGAGGAGAAGAAGAAGAAGAAGAAGAAGAAGAAGAAGAAGAAGAAGAAGAAG
>JAJKFI010000242.1:154816-173014 GCA_029204185.1 Lerista edwardsae | reverse complement strand
AGAAGAAGAAGAAGAAGAAGAAGAAGAAGAAGAAGAAGAAGAAGAAGATCAGGACAACAAAAGAGCCCCACTGGTTCAGGCCAAAGGCCCATCTAGTCGGGCTTCCTGGATCTCACAGTGGGCCGCCAGAGAGGCCCCAGAGGCCTCTTCTGGATTGTATTGGCTCAGACCACTTTAGTGCTCAGTGTCCCACTTTACAGGTCTCAGAATGGAAGCTATTTTGAGTTTTTGGAGGCAAATTGCATTCTGAAAATCAGAAGTAGCTTTTGGAGATTTTTGCGGGCCATTCTGAGACCCACAGAGGCATAAACCTGGAAGAGGCCTCCCCAATGGTGTACCAGGACTTTCTGATGCCCCAGGCGAGCAGCACGGCATGATGACATAACGCATTGTGATGCCATGACAGGGAGGGGAACATGGGGGCTCCTGCAGGGTGACTGGAGCTTTTTTGCTCCAGCCATCTCGGGAGATTCCCCCCACCTCTGACAAATGGCACCCATGACAGCTGCTAGATCACACTGCAAGCAGAAGTGCCACAGGGCCTCCCCACCATTTCAGGATCACTCCAATTTGGAGCCAAACAGAGGCGAGAATGAGTGGGGCGGCCCAGGCCACTGGCAGAGTGCGGATGCACTCTGAAAAACCCTTCAATAGAGCATTAACAGGGGGATGATCAAGGCTCCTAAGAACATTTAATGTCTGTCACTTTTTTATACAGTCCTTCCTCCGAGGAGCTCAGGGTGATGCACATGGTCCCTCCCCTCCTGTTGTCATCACAACAACCTTGTGAGGTAGGCAAGGTGGAGAGAGAGAGGGACTGGCCCAAGCACACCCAGGAAGCATCACGGCTGAGCAGGGATTTGAACCCAGATCTTCCAGGGCTAAAGTCCAACTCCAGGACCACTACCTGGCTCCCAAATCTGTCCCATCACTCACACCCATCATCACAGAAAGCAATGCCAGTGGCTTTCCTATGGGGGGAGGGCAAAACACTAAGTGTTGCAGGAGCCCACGCTCCTGTGTAATGTGGCCCCTCCCCCTTGTCTCCAGAGCTCTCCGTGCCTCGGAGACCAAAGAGCAGCATATGGCTCTGCAGGGGAGGGTCCAAGCTACACAGGCACTCATGCTCCAGCAACAACATCCCCCCCCCCAGGAAAGTCACTGAGAGAAGCAGCAGCCTTGCGAGGTAGAATCAATATAATTCAAGCCTGGGGAAGGGCCAGCATACAGGAGCTGAGCATTCACAAGGTCCCACATTCAATTCCTGCTAACTTCAGGTAGCCACATCCGGTGATGCTAGACCTTCCAGTCCCAGACAGGCCAATGTCCTGAGTCAAAGGCTGTGTAAGTTTTCTCGGTCTCACCCGGTAGTGTGAGGGGAGAAGTGTGGTATGTATTGCAGGTGCTGCAATACCCCCTGTAAGTGGCCCTTCCCACTTTCCACCAGAGCCATTTTGGGCACTGAAGGCAATACACAGGCACTCACTGAACCAAACAACGTCTCCTCCATGTTGGCACTGCTGCTCAGTGCTGAACAGCTCCAACACCAAGCAGGAGGGGCTGCGGCACATTGCAGCGCCTGCAATACTTATTGCACTGCCTCCCCTCCCCAGCTGCCTCCCAGATCTGTAGCAGATCTGACTTCCCAATTGTTTCACACCTACTTTATTCAGACAGTACAAATGTCTCTCAGCAGGAATACAGACATCGAACAGGATCTTCCCTGACACAAAACATGTTTATGGTTCATCAAAATCCAGTTGAGAAAAAAGGGAGATGTTTTCAGTGACAGGGGCTGAAAGCGTTTGAGAGAGCGAGCCTTTTTCTTTCTCCTTCCCTCTTTTTTCATCTCCCTCCCCTTTCCTACGTGAAACTCGACTCAATCCAGGCCAGAGGGAATGATTTCAAAGTTATTTCAAAGTTTCAGCCTGATGGGGAGGCTCTCAGTTCATGGTTTCACATCTAGAAAGCCACCCACAAGGGTCTGATTTGAAAAGCCAACATTTCAGAGTGTTTCTGTGCTGCGACTGACTCTTTCTCTCTCCCCAGATGTGTTTGCGCTAAACTTCAGTGACACTGTTTCTCTTCAACCTACTTTCAGGGAGACATGTGATTTTATTTCATTTTTTTTTAAAAAAAAATCCTTCTGGCAAATAGGAGATATTTCATTCCTAATCCTGGGTGTCGTCCCTCCCTCACTGTCAACAAATTCTTTGTCTTTACTTAGATGTTATACAGAATATTTTGGCACACTTCCCCCAAGGAAAGACTTTAAAAAAGCTTATCCCTCACTAAGAGGGTTTGGCGTTCACCTGGTGCACAAAGTGATCTGATTCTTTATATTAAAAGAGTCCAGCTGGATCAGGCAAAGAGCCCATCTAATCCAGCTTCCTGTATCTCACAGTGGCCCACCAGATGCCTCTGGGAGCACACAAAGCAACAGGATACCCATATCCTGTCGCCACTCCTTGCATCTAGAATTCAGAGATAAATTTAGAATTTAGAATTCTAAAACCTGGAGGCTACATACAGTCATCATGGTTTTTAACCTGTGATGGACCTTTCCTCCATAAATATCTCCTTCTACCCCTGATCCCCTTCTAAAACCATGTAGGCCTGGTGCTGTCAAACTATCCTGTGGCAAGGAGTTCCATAGATTAATTACTTTCAAAGGCGATCAGGTTCATTGCATTAAATCATTTAATGATTAATCATTTAATCATTGCATTTTTATTCCACGTTTCCTTCAAGGAGCTTTGGGTGGTGGACATTGTCCTTTTATCCTCAATTAGCCTTATGAGTTAAGTAAAACTGAGTGGGGAGGGGTCATTGGCCTACTATGAGCATTATGGCTGGGTGGAGATTAGCATCCAGGTGCCCTCCCCACCTGCCACTCTAAATACTACATCAGATTGCCACTCTAGTTTATACATAAACTTGGTGCTGCCTAGCAGGAGAGTCAGCGTTGTCATCACAAGTTGACACTGTGGGCCACAGGCTGAGCCCTACACACTGGCAGGTGTCCATCACTGGACAGCTCCCCAAGCCCTTCCTCCTGTGCCATCACTGCCCACTTGCTTTGTGGTTTGCTCCCACAGAGAGACAGAGTAAAAGATCAGGGGTCAGTGATGGTTCCGTGGGGTGCCAATTATATGGCTCCTCCCACTTGCCATTGGAGCCATTCCAGTCAATGATGGCAACATGCAGGAAACACTGTTTAGTTTGGTGAGCACCAGTGTGTTGCTGTCAGTGCCCAAAATGGCTCCAATGGCGAGTGGGAGCCCACTTACATTGGTTACCTGCTGGCATTGCGGTACTTGCTATACTTAGTGTTCCGTCCTCCTCTGGCTATGGCTCTGAGGTAATCTTGGCCTCTAAAGTGAGGTCAGAACCAATACTGCCCAACAGAAAGGAAATTCTAGGTATGTTCAGATGCCACCAGACCAACAATTTTCAATGTTTTTCATGGCACACTGATCAACATGCTCTTCTCTATGGAGGTGCCACACTGGAAGCCCCAGCACCTCTCCCCCACTACCCCTGAATTCAGGGCTTGTCTGCAAAGGGCTTCCTGTCACTGCAGATCTGGGGGTGGTGTACATGGCCATCAGCTCATTCTATAGAACATACTTAAAGCCTTGTTTCCAGACCCTACAGATTAATGAAAATTTCACTGTTTCATTTTAGCCCCTTTGGTGCTGTGATCATCTGTCTCTCTATGATTCCATATTCATGCATCAACATACCACTAATTCGCAGCACTTCTCTTTAAATAACTATCTCAAACTTCAAAGCAAATCCTGTCAAGCCCACAGAAGGAACTGGAGCAACTTGATGGTCTCTGAATGAGTTGCTGTGAGGTGTGGGAGAAGAGCTTATGAAAGGCTAAGCTGTGGCTCACAGATGTTTGGAACACGTACATCATGAACTTGAAGGGTGGGCAGGGTGGGCAGGGGGAATCACACATTTCCATGGATCCACAACAGAATGCCTTCATTTCTAAAGTCTGATGGACTGAATTTTGCATTTGAACATTCCAAAAAAGCAGACATCTCTGGTGAGCTGATGGACAATAAAAAGACTGGAACATTTGCAAGCCTGATGTTTTTAAACTTTGTGAGAGTCAACGCTGCACTGCTTCAAAATAAGTCACTAGCGGTATTGCACTGTGTACAAGTGCACACAATCGAACTCATTCTCCCTACAATTAGTTTTGGTTGTCTTTCTTCCTCCACCAACAATGCCTTGAGGCTGTGGCAAGACACGGGGTAGCCTCCAGGGGGCAGTGTTCCTGTATCGCACAGTGGCCCACCAGATGGCTCTGGGAGCACACAAAGCAACAGGATACCCATATCCTGTTGCCACTCCCTTGCATCTAGAATTCAGAGATAAGCAACATCTAAAACCTGGAGGTTGCTGGAAATGGTCAGGTGACCCAGCCTGGATGCAATCCGGGTTGTGCCTGGGTTGAGACTTACAGGCACAGGGTGACAAAGCACAATCCTCACCCACAATCCCACAGCCTGTTCTGCCATGACCACCATGGCTGGCTCACTGCAGAGGTGGGCCAGCGAGCACAGAACCGCCCAGCAGTGTGCAAAGCCTGATGGGACACTGCTGGCAGCACCAGGTGTGCACTTCACCTGGCTATCTGGATACCAGCCACTGAATACCTGATGTCATGTCCATGCAGACCAATAATAGGGGCTGGAGGAACCAAGACAAGGGAGGCAAATGGGGAGAACCTCTCCTGGAGGTGTTGGAAAGGCACTTCCGGGTTTTGTGAGCAACTTTCCAGAAGTGCTTTTCCAGCACCTCAGAGGCGGCCTCAGAACACCTCCAGATTTGGCAGGAAGATACTTCCACTTTTGCGAATGACAATCTGTCTGGGACTCACTGAAAATGATGTCATGACCAGAAGTGCCGTCATTGTGACGCCAGAGCCTGCTGCTTTCCTGAGAATTGAAGCAATAAGTTGGGTGATTTCTTAACCATTTTCCAACAGCAAAGTGAATCAGAAAGAAAAAACACCTGCTTACAACCTTGAAACAAGCAAAGCAACCACAGAGCCCTCCCCCTTTCCAGTGACCCATCTTCCCATATTTTCAATGATGGCTGCCTTAGATGCTCTACGACCCACCTAGTAAGTCCTGACCCATAGTTTGAGAAACACTGTCCTATTGGATCTACCCTGCAGATTCAATTATCTGTGGGTTTGGTATCCGCAGTGTGTGTGTGTGTGTAACAGGAACAGATTCTCCAAAGATACCGAGGTCCAAACTGTATTTCCATTTTTAAAACCTAGATCACTAAAGACAAAAACTCTAGAAGACACTGATTGCTCAGATTCAAGGACGACAGCACACTGTGCAACCTTTTCAAAGGGCATGCAAGTGAAATGTTGAAAGCATATTTGAAAAGGGAAGGTTAGATTTGCACAGGATATAAGGAGATCCAAGATTCATTTTGTGCACAATTTAGTAAAAATCCAGATTCGGATAACAAGTGACGACTTTCTGCAGTTCATTGTTTAATCATTTCAATCTCTCCAATTGTTCATGAAGAACTCTTGGAGCATGGTTGAGAGCTTCCTGGTTCATAATGCTGATGCAAAGCTTGGATGAGCTTCTTGTCAGCCTTCCCCCCCAGTTCTGCCCCTTTCCTGAGACTTAACATTGCGGGCATCAAGAGCTGATGGCAGCAACAAATAGGAAAGTTCAAGGGGAAGGACTTAGCAATGAAGTGACAATGTCATCTTTACAGATTGGATATTCATGCTGCAGAGCACTGATTGCCAATGGGAATTGCAGTTCCCACTACTTCCCAGTTCAATCCTTTGATCCAGGACTATGGGGAACTCCATTTCCCATGTTCCCTGGCATTATTAAAGGACACTTCTTATGCAAATGTCTGGTTCCTAGAAGTGAGGCCTCTACCACTACTACCAGGATTCTCACTATGTCTCCTCTTTTTTTTCACAAGGTAAGTTTTGGGGAAAAATGTGAAGATTTCCCCACAACCGAATGGTCTAGCCATGACCGACTAGGGGGCGGTGCTCATCTCCGTTTCTAAGCCTGTAGAGCCGGCATTTGTCCAAGGACAAGTTTCCAAGGTCATGTGGCCAGCATGACTATACGCCAAGGTGCAGGAATGCCATTACCTTCCCACCGAAGTGGTACCTATTTAACTACTGGCATTTTTAAGTGCTTTCGAATTGCTAGGTCGGCAGGAGCTGAGACAAGTGACGGGAGCTCACTCTGTTGCATGGTCTTGAACTGCCAACCTTCCGGTCAGCAAGCTCAGCAGCAGCGGTTTAACTCGCAGCACCACCATGTCCTACGTGGGTCTCCCATGTCCCAGTTTTGGGAAAGGGACATATAAATGGTAGGAGATGCAGAAAGCAGGAAAGCTCATAAAGAGCCAGGCCTGAAGTATCTCGGCTCCTAATATGCCCAGAATTTTCTAAATGCACTCGACCCGTTTTCTAAATAGGCAAGTCAATTTCAGGCACATTCTGAACTTTAGCACCAGCATTGTACTGTACAGAATACAGGTCGTGTCAGCTGAACATCAGGAGGGGATGATAGCTGCTATTAGAGGGGAAATACAGTCAGTCCTCTTTATATGCAAACTCCCTATCTGCAAGGGGCAGAATTGCACTTACCTCTTTATCTTAACCTCTGTCCTCGTTATCCACTAGGCAGAATCCTTCCAAAGGCTGCAGGGACTTTCCGAATGGCACCTGTGACCACTGCTGACCCCTTTAAAACAGCTGGCAGAAGCATTCGCTGGCCATGTTTAACGGTCCATGCTGGTCGCAGGTGCCATTCTGAAGGTCCCTGCAGTCTCTAGAAGGTCTCTGCAGCATTCAGGGATCTTTTGGCACTTCCTGCTGCACTCTGCTGGCTTCCTGAGGGTCTCTGCTGGATTCGCTGGATGAGGAGGAATTGCACCTAACCCCATTGATCCCATAGGATCAATAGTTCATTATGTGAGAATTCACAAGAGTTTCCAGGAACCTAACCCTAGCGGATAATGAAGACTGACTGTATATACTTCCATAACAGACAAAAATATTAGCAAATATAACCTTCTGCTTCCAGCTAAGCGCTAAAGGTCACCTAGCAAATGACTTTGAATTGTGTCATTTGTCAGCCAGCCATGGGAACATCCTTTCAGGCTCAGCCAAAACACATTTTCTCATAATAGGGAGGCTGGGAACAGTCATTTTATGCCCGAAGAAAGGTGGTATATACATCTTGAAAGTAAATAATAAGCAAGCAAGCAAATATGGGACTACTGATGCGACTACTGCATACTATCAACTGTTGCAAAGTGTCCCAGATCCCCTCTGCTAGGTTTGCATACAAATAATTTATACTCCAACTTTCTTCCATCATTGATCTCAAGGCAGCATAGACGGGGCTTCTAGGAGACCATCCGTCCATACCACTCTGCTCAGTCACAGCAAGGTAGTTGCATCATGTGGTCTCAGGTCATATTCTGGGATGTTAGTGTGGGTCATGTATCTGCAGAGGTAGACACATGCTGTTTTTGTGAGACTTGGATTCTCTGATTTGTTAGCTTGTGTCTGTTATATACAAGTGTGTCATTGCTGTTGTCGTCCGTCCCCCCGTCCCCCCCGCCTCCGGTATCTGCAGGTCCTATTTCAAGGTTTCACTTAGCCGTGGGTCACAAATTTCCCTCCATTGCACACATGACCTGTCTCTGTCTGACTGCAGCCCTCCTTCTGCCATTGCCTCTGTGCTGCCTGCAAATACTAACAGGAATCAGGAAGGGCTCACAGGGAGCAGGCTGGAGGGCGGAAGCACTTAGGAAAGAGGGAGGAGCAAGCAAATTGCCATTGTCAAAAGCACAGCAGTTATATTTTGGTTTGGTCTTCAATCGTTCAAGGTATGCACGTGGTTTCTCTTCCCTGTGAAGTGTGTTAGACTGGGGTTGGATGAAGGTCATTAAGTGAACTTCATGGCCAAGCAGGAATTGGAACCCCTGATTCAAGTCCAATGCACTGAACACTGCACTAAATGGTTCTATTCCCACATTGGTGAGTTGCAACCCACCAGGAAACAGGAAGCAGGGCCTTCCCCTTTAAGAGAAGTGACAGAGCCGTAGAGATTGCAGCACCGTTTTTTACCCACCTGGGGCGCGCGCGCTGTGCTGGCCTCCTGCAGGGTCCTGGAGGCTTGCAGCCCCCTCTGATCGTCTCTTCAGCTGCTGCAAAAAGATCTTATCTCCCATCTAACGCTACTTCCGGTTTTGGGGGAAAACAGTAGTCCCACAGTACATTCTGGTAGCAGGCAAGTGGTAACAATTCTCAGAACAAGACTCACATTTTCTGACCGCAGCTTCTTTGCAGGACAACCTCCATCTATCGGGTGGAGCATGTAGTAAAGGCGAACTTTGCTGGCGTGTTTCCGACTCTGCAAAGGAAGGCCAAGAGACACTATTTCAATGAGTGAGACCTTCTTATGGGACAACAAAAGAATAATTTTAGTGGGGGAGAGATCCTTCTTCACCCCAGCATAGTGTCTATTCTAGTGGCTGTTACTGGTGCTGTTCTGCATTTGATTTAGATTTTGAGTCCATTTGGGACAGGGAGACAAATTTGGGACAGGGAGAAAAAATTATTTTTTGCCTGTAAACCTGTACAGAAAGCCTGTACCTTTTGTTGAAAAGCAGTATAGAAGAACTCCTTGACTGATTTATTGATTTTCAAACTTTTGAGATTTCAGCTGGCACTGTTCACACACTTTCAGAGTGCAATCCTAATCTGGAGTTAGGCAGGCACAGTTAGGCCAGCAAAGTTTGGCCCACACAAGGGACACTGAAAAGTATGTTTGGGCCATACAGCACACAGACAACACAGAAGACAGCACACAGACGTGCGCCATTCTCCCTGACTCTGAGCGCGGTCCAAATGTGCTTTACAGTGGCCTTGGTGCTGGCCAAACTTTGCTGGCCTAACTCCAGATTAGAACTGCGCTCTCAAGCATAGTTTGGGAACCATAAGGTCTAGAACCAGAGGAGAAAATGGAAACTCTCTGCCCAGTCCAAATCTACATTGTGTGTGTTTTCTCCAGCCATTCGTCTAATTGCTTTTTAACTTCCTCAGCAATTGTTTTCCCCAGTGAAAAACATGAGCAGCACTGCCTCGCCACTCCCCTTCCCCCAAAGCAAATGCTTGCCTTGGCAAAGGTGATAGCAACTATTTCTTCAAGGATTCTAGCAGGATCCTTTCCCAGTAGGGATGGGAACCAAGGTCCTAATCGAAGCATCTGTGACAGGGGATGGATGCCATTTCCAGGACAGCGATTTTCAACTAGTGTGCCACAAAAGGTCTGCACTTCTGCTGCAGGAGTTTGGAGCACAGTGATAGAAAATCACGGAAAAACTGGTCCAGGTTCTGCAGCTCTGTTTCAAGGGCAACTATCTGTAGTAACGAACTGTCTGTTCCTCTTCCTCTGCCAGCAGAGCAAGTGGAGAAAGAGAGACAGAGAATTCGTTACTACGAACAATTGACATAGAAACAGAGCCACAGATCCTGGACCAGTTTTTCAGCAGTTTGTCACTGCTGTTCTCCAAATTCCTGTGGCAGGAGTCTCCTGGAAGCCAAAAAAATGACTTCACAAGAGGCAAAGACTACAGAGAAGACCACAGAGGTCAGTGTGCTGTGGGAAGAAAAATGCTGACAATCTCAGACCTAAGAGAAGGGCCTCTTAGGGCCATGGACACAGGGTGGAAGTGATGCAAATTCTGAAACTAGTACTTCTATTTTCCACATGAAAAGATGCCACCAAGGTCCTGGAGGTGCCTGCTGCACTGCCTTTGCCAATTTCAAAGCTAAGCAGTTTGCTTTGAAGGAAGGAGGCCAGGCTGGCTGGTAGTTTTACCTTCAAGTTTTTGTGATTGGCCATTTTCATTGTTCAGAAAAGCTGGGGCCTTTGCAAGCAAGCCTGTGTCCATCTCGATTTTTCAAGCACCCTGATCCAATTTTTGTAATTCTCCAAGCAGCAAAATTGGGAGAAGAGACTCTGGGAAGCTCAAATTATCGCCCATTCTCAGTTGCCACAAAGGCCCACTTGTCGGAAAACATCTGAAATGCAGCTCAAGCCACATGCAGTTTTTCAGCAGCGCATTGCAGCAGCCTCAGCAAGAGGATGATGGATAGAAATGTAATAACTGAAAAAACCAGCGGGAGTATTGGAGGGTGAAAGGGCTCCAAATACCTGAGTTCAATCAAGTCCCTGCCAGCCGCCTGGGAATGAAAAATTGAATGTGTAGCAGGCCTGGCACATCAGGAATCCCAGGTGCAAAAGAGTGGAGAAGGAAACCGCAGAGAACTAAAGCATATCTTGATGAATTAATGGATTGATGGTCATCTCAGAAATTTTAATGACATTTACTTGTCATTACAAGCTACAGATAATTACATTTTGGCCCTTCATCCAGGTCAGAACGTGACTAAATGCAATGATTCCCAGTGAAATCAGGAGGACTTAGGGTGTAATCTTAACCTGAAGTTAGGCCAGCACAGTAAGGCCAGCAAAGTTTGGCTGTAAAGTGCATTGGGACCACTCTAGAATCAGGGAGGATGGCGCACGTCTCTGTAGTGGCCTCTCTGACCGAGAGTAGTCCAAACACACTTTTCGGTGTCCCTTGTGCCAGCCTATCTCCAGGTTAAGATTGTGCTCTTAAAAGATGAAGCAGGGACTGGTTGGTTGCCCCAAAGCAGCAATTTTCAATGTTTTTGTTCTCTCAGCATATTGACCTCTTGTGATGTCACTTCCAGGAGGCTCTTCTGGGTTCTATGGCTGTTTTGAGGGCAACTCTCTGCAATAATTAATTGACTGTCCCTCTTCCTCCACTCCTAGGTGTTGTAGAAACAGAGCCACAGAACCCGGAAGAGGTTTTTTGTTTTTTTTTTAAGCAATTTTCAACCCGTGTGCCAAACCTGCAGAGCTTTCACGGCACACCGGTTTAAAATTGCTGCTCCAGAAGGTAGGAACCCTACCCCCAGGTTTAAATTACAACAAGGGAAATTTTGATTCAATGTTAGGAAGAAATTGCTGATGGTAAGAATTGTGGGTGCAGTCAGTGGTGTCATGGGGAGGGTGGGCGGGCGGCACCAGGTGACACGCACGGGGTGTGTGTGACACCACCAGGGACCAAAATTGCTAAAATCGCGGTTTTAAAAGATAATACAATCATGCTATATACCCTTTGGGTGTGGAATTTCACCCTGAATTCAATGAAAAAATCCGGAGTGTAATATCTTAATTCTATCAAAAGTCATGACCAGCAAACTAAAACAACAACGTTTTTTAAAATTGTGGCTTTACAGAATAATACCATCATGCTATATACCGTTTAGATGTACAATTCCACCCAGAATTCAATGAAAAAACCCTGAGTGTAATACCTTCATTCTATCAAAAGTTATGGCCAAAAAACTAAAAACCCCAAATATAACTTTTAATGTAGAATCGCAATTTTGTTAAAAAAAATCATGCTTTTACAGAATAATACCTTCATGTTATATACTGTTGGATGTGGAATTTCACCCAGAATTCAATGAAAAAAACAGAGTGTTACATTCTATCAAAAGTTATGGCCAAAAAATTAAAAACTGAAAACACAACTTTTTATGTAAAAATCACAATTTTTTTTTTAAAAAAAAAATCATTATGAGTCAGTTCTCATTTCCATGTATCAGAGCTAATACTAGAACTTTTATTTAATTGTGTGAGTGTCATCAAATTGACCACGGGTTTTTTTGTTGGTTACTGATTTGTTGGGTGACCTGTACTTTAGTTAGTTAGTTAGTTAAATAAATAAAGTTGATGGGTTAAATAAATAAATAAATAAATAAATAAAGTTGTTACCAACCCTAACAATAACACTGCATTTAAGTTGTGCATTATTCTGTATGGTTTGGGAGAAGGGGTGATGCGTATCATGTGGGGTGACGCGCTGACCTCCCACCCTGGGTGACGCAAACGCTAGTGATGCCACTGGGCGCAGTGGAATGATCTCGGATGATGGTAGACTCTTCAGTGTTGGAGATCTATATGCAGATGCTGGAAAGCCATTTATTTATTTGAAGAACTTATACCCCGCCTTTCCCATGCCGAAGCAAATGCCCAAGGCAGCTTACAGAGAACAACAAAGTGCAATGTAACCATAATAAGTAAAACAAAACATTTAACAGGAACTCAGCAAGAGTTCCTGTTAAAGCAAGGCCCAATTTTCTTCATCAGGCCCTATGGAGGATGGGAGAAAAAGCACACACACACACACACACACACACACACACACACACACACACACACAACCAGGGGAGTAAACAAAACTATAGCAGAATTATAGAGGGACATCAGAGGGCAGACAGCCAACCATCATCCGAAGGCCAGACTGGATAGGTATGATTTGAGCCCTCTCCGAAAGGCCATGAGGGAGTGTGAAGTTCTTAATTCTTCTGGGAGGGAACTCCATATTTATGGAGCCGCTACAGAGAAGGCTCATTCCCGGGCTGCCATCCCTTTAGCTTGGGTCAGAGGGGGCACTTGGAAAGCTCCTTCAGATGATCTAAGAGGGCGAATTGGTAGGTATGGGAGAAGGCGGTCCTTTAGGTCGGCTGGCCTAAGTCATGAAGGGCCTTAAAGGTCAATACCATCATCTTTAGTTGAGATCGGAATTGAATGGGCAGCTACTGCAGCTGCTGAAGGAGTGGACCTACTGACAGGGGCATTTCTACAGGGAGGGCAAAGCTCTAAGTGTTGCAAGAAGCCTTACTCTGTCATGTAAATCCCTCCTCTCCCTTGCTGCTGTAGCCAGTAAGCAACGCCAAGATGTTGCTTTTCCCTAAAAAGAATTGGCTAAAACGGTGCATGAGAGGAGTGATTTCCACTGCAAGGTCAGGCTTCTTGCAAAACTCAGAGCTCTGCCCTCCCTGTAGAAACGCCTCTGCCTACTGAGTCAAACTGTCTAGCCCCTGTAACCACCCGGGCTGCTGCATTTTGTACTAACTGTACGTTCCAAGCCCTACATACAGCGCATTACGGTAGCCCAGCCTTGAAATCACTAACACATGGACCACGGTGGCCAGGTCAGAAGGGCTCAAGTATGGTCATAGCTGGCGCACCAATCAAAGCTGGGCAAATGCTACAGCTGCTGTCTGGTTCTCCAGAGGCAGCTGAGAGTCCAGAAGCACTCCCAGGCTGCACACTTGTTCTTGCAGGGAACGTGCCACTCCATTCAGGCTGGGTGCAAGACTTAGTGCCTGCATTGAGGGTTTCTTGGCCAGGAGGACTTCTGCCTTTTCTGGATTTAGTCTTAACTTATTGGCTTTCATCTGCCTCCAGGCAGCGTCCCTGGACCTTCAGTTTGGTATGGGAAAGAGAGAGAGGGTTGAGTGTCATCAGCATATTGGTGACACCCCACTTCAAACCCCCAGATGTTCTCCCCCAGTGGTTTCATGCAGTGGTGTCGCCCTACCGGTTCGCTGGGCGGAGTTATCTCGGCTGCAGGGAGGGTTTCCACAGTGATCGGCAGCGTGCTCGCTGCCTCCCGGTGCGTAATGGCGAAAGCCCGCCCGCTGCGTGCTCGCTGCCTCCCGTTGCGTAATGGCGAAAGCCCGCCCGCTGCAGCGGGCGGGCTTTCGCCATTACGCAACGGGAGGCAGCGAGCACGCTGCCGATCACCGTGGAAACCCTCCCTGCAGCCGAGATAACTCCGCCCAGCGAACCGGTAGGGCGACACCACTGGTTTCATGTATATATTGAAGATCTATTGGGAGGTGTTGTAGTTATGGACAGCTTGCATTTGCAAGGGGGTCTGACTCAACAATCCTGTGGATCCCTTCCGCCTCTTTGATTCTAAAGTGCTTAACGTCAGCTGGATTGGGTGCCATCTTCGCCTGGCCAGCCAAAGTCATTTTGGTACTTAAGAAAACCCCCAACATTCCCACCAGGTGAAATGGGGGGGCACTTATAGGCATTTAACTGAAGCCCTAACATTGGGTAAATAACATTCCTGGTAAATAAGGACAGATAGGGAGTATACAAAGACCTGGATCCTGTTGTATGCCCCAAGGTATTACCAAATGCTGGGGACTAGAAGACCCTGCAGAGCAATGGAGGGGCCGCCCCATCTCTCCCACCAGAGAGCCTTCAGCCCCTGAGCCCCATCTGCTGCTCTCTTTGTATTGACCCCTCCATCCAGAAGGGAGAGCCTGGAAACCTGGTTGACATCACCAACTGCCGGAGACTTGCTGGTCCCTGGTGCCCTCTCCAGCTGCTTCTGTCTTCCTCCTAGAGTCTCATAAGAAAAACCCTACCTAATATTTTTGGTATTTTTGGTATTAATATATTTGGCTTTTGGGGGAGGGGCGAGAATCCCTCTCTACTGCACTTGGTTTTAAGGAGGTGCTCAAAAAGCACCTCTTCCTTTAAGGTTTGTCTCATGCTGACATTTTATTGGTTTCCTGTTAATTATGACACAGGAAACACATTGCAACGCCAGGCGTGCGTGCCCTGGAGGGAGCATCAGTTGCCATCCGTTGCCGGCCGTTGGGGGGCAGAGCAAGAGGGCCTTCCGGGGAGGAGGTGAGTGGGAGATGTGTTAGTATGAATCAGCTCTCATTTTCATGTACCTCATTAGAACAATCAGCCTGATTGGTCAGTTCTGAGTTAAGGAAATCCACTTTTTGTTACACAAGGCAGTCATGGTTTTATGGTTATTTGGCTATAACATTTGACAGAATATAGTTAATCAACTTACAGCCCAATCCTATACTTCCTGAGTGCCTAAGAGTTCAGCAGTAGCCAGGCAGCTAACGCTGCATCCTGTGGCAGCTAGACATCCGCGGGATCCTCTGCACGGAAAGGGGATATTTGCCCCCTTTCTGAACAGTAAGGGCACAGGGGGGGGCGACAGGTCTACCCACTTCTGCACCGGATATTTAGCTGGTACAAAAGTGAGGGCCTCTGAGTGAGGCCACGTGGCCTTAGCTTGGAGGTCGGGAACTGGTGGCAAGAGTTGCCACCAGTCCCACCCCAGCTTCACCCCCTCCCCCTGGAAGGCCCTCTTGCTCTGCCCCAAAAGGCTGGCAACCACTGCTTCCTCCAGGGCACGCACACTTGGCGTTGCAATGGTGCCGCCCCAACACCGGCAGTAATGACTTATCGCTGGTGTTGGAGGCACTTTACAGCGGTATGCCACTTGTGTGCAACACTTGCCTGGGCAGCACAAGCATACTGCCCATGGTAAAGGCTATAGGATTATGTTTCAGTAAAGGCATTTTTAGGTGCTTTCAAACTGCTAGGTTGGCAGGAGCTGGGACAAGCAACGGGAGCTCACTCCATTGCGTGGTCTCAAACTCCCAACCTTCTGGTCAGCAGTTCGGCAGTTTAACCCACTACGCCACCACATTCCTTACGTTTCAGTACATTCCTCATTAAATTACCTATTGAATGATATACAACTGCATAGTATTTATAAATACCAAGGCTTCCAAAATTTTGGCCATAAGGGTGTCAATCCCTAACCAAGGGTATCGCCTTGTGCAGGTTGCCCCCCACCCCCTTCCAGCTATGCCACTACCTGCTGCTTCTGGAGAGTTGAATTGTTTCCTGTCAATTGTGGAATATACTCTCTTATTGCAAATTGCTTTCATTTCCTTTCTCAGCAGCCTTGGGGCTTTTTGGTGAAAAGAGGGATAGAAACAACAACTGCAACAATCATAATACAGGAATCTGAAAATTCTCATTGACTATGAATGGCAAGAGGCTTTGGGTCATTCAGCAGCAAGGCTGGGCAGGAGGTAAAGTCCTTTCCAAGTTTTAATGGTCTCGAACACAGTAATACAAATAACGATGCAATCCTAACCTGCATTTCAGCTGTAAGGCACACACTCTGGAGCTGGCTCAGCTATTGTAAAGGCCTACACAAGCTCAGCAACAACCGCTGGCCAGCGCAGGGACCTGTGGTGCAGGGGTGGGACAGGGTGGAGGGAGGGCAGTTTGGAGGCGGGGAGCAGTGATGTCATGCAGGGGGTACGCGGGGGTACGCGAGTACCGGTTTCTAGGATTACAGCTGGCCCCGCCCATTCGCCCGCCCACTCGTCGACTCCGCCCTCTGCAACATTTGAATTTCCTGCATGTTTGAGTTGCCTGCATGTTCTCAGAGCCAGGCAGGCAGGCAGGCAGCGAGCGGAGCCTTTCCTTTCCTTGCCACTGAAAAATGAGTTGCTCTGGGGTTTTAACATGATGCCAGGCCTCCTTGATGCCTAACATGTTCTGGGGGTGCTGTGGAATACTGTTGCAACCGTTGGGTCAGTTTAAATTCATCTGAGGCCTCAAAAAGGGCTTTTTTCATGTCACTTCCTGCCACAACATCACTTCTGGCTTATGACATCACTTCCGGTGGGCGGGTCCCGACACGTGCCAATCAAAAGTGAGTACCTGTTATTAAATCATTTAGATGACACCACTGGTGGGGAGGTTTTGGAATGCGGGAGGATGGGGCACAGGAGAGGTAGGATTGACAGGAGCATCCTCTGCTGTATTCTAATCCTTGCTCCCAGGCCAGCCAGCCCTATACAGCAGTTTTTCCTCCATCTGTGGGAGGGTCACTAGCCAATTTCAGGTGGGCTGCATAACACCTAGGACAGTGATCTTTGAAAATATGGGGACACTGAAAAGGACTGTGTGGTTATTTTGCTTGTGTCGAGGTTGTAAATAGCTTTTCCCTTTCTGATTTACTTTGCGATTGGAAAATGGCTAAGAAATAACCCAATTTATTGCTGCATTCTCAGGAAAGCAGCAGGCTCTGGAATCACAATGATGGCACTTCCAGCCATGACATCACTTCTGGTGGGTCCCAGACAAATGGTCATTCTGAAAAGTCGGCCCCGGTGCTAAAACACTTGAGAACCACTTAACTGCTACAGGGGCTTCCTGGATTTGCACCAACTGTACAGCCCTATAGAGACAGCTGGGGCTGTATTCAGAGTTGGGGTTTGTTCTGCTTCTTCCCAGAGTGGCAACTTTACAAAAAAAGGTGCAAATTAGGAAAACGGAAAAAGAAAGCGCCATGCTGCAAGAAATGCCAATCCCACTCAATTGGGCCTGGGGTCTTTTTTTGCATTCACTATTTTGCATTTCAAGCAAAGTCATTTACATGAACTCAAAGGGCATTAGCCATGATGCTTCTGGGACTGACTATGCCTCATTAGCAATCTTTTGCCCTCCAGTATTCTGTGCTCTCCTAGAGGCAAGACACATCTCTCCAGGATTGGTTTGGGATTTTGGCAAAAAGCCTGGGGCCTCCACAGCAGGGCAAGGAAATCCCCCTTCTCATTTGTGCAACAGAACACGCTTACACATCCATTTGGCCCTGTGACTTGAAAGGTAGCCCGTGGCATATGAGAGTGGAGACGTCTCCGCACATTGGTGCACTAATGATCATGACCAAGTTTGTCTTTGTAAAAATATGTATCTCCTGGAAATGAGAGGAGGTTTGGGCCTGCATTTTATGGCTATCCAGAACTGGGAAGGGGGTGGCTCTACAGAGGGGGAAAGGGAAAAGGGCTTCTTTCTTCCTTTCCCTCCTGAAGCAACTTTTCATAGTGTAGCCTGCATTCCACCCAGAGGTGTAGGGAGGGTGCTGCCGGGGGGGGGGAGCACGGCGGGCAATGGCTGTGTTCAGGTGCAGCAGTACAGAAAAACCAGTGTGCTTTTCGGCCCTCTTGCCCTCCCTTGTGGTCTGATTGTCCAAAATGGAGCAATTCTGGGCACGGGGAGGTGTGGCCGGGTGACGTATGGGGTGTGGCGGCCACGCTGGGGGCACAGTGATGTCGCTCTAGCCAGATGTAATGTCCTCCCATCTGCAGTTCTGTCTGACAGATATAATGGAGTCCCATTCAATGACAGATGCTGCTCGTGTGAGATGGGGAGAGTGGAAACCCTCTCGCATATGGTCTTGCACTGCCCACTCCACTCGGCCCCTCATAAGAAATTCTTCGCACCTCTGCTGAGGAAGTGGAGCAGCTACCCTGACCATCTTGTGCTAGAGAATGCCTTGTCAGTAGATGATCCTGTAGTTGTTGAGAAGACAGCAGTCTTTTTGCACTATCTTGTGAAATATCAGAAGCTACATCCTAGAGACAAGCTATCTTAG
>JAJKFI010000242.1:137823-149051 GCA_029204185.1 Lerista edwardsae | reverse complement strand
CTCTCTCTCTCTCTCTCTCTCTCTCTCTCTCTCTCTCTCTCTCTCTCTCTCTCTCTCTCTCTGTGTGTGTGTGTGTGTGTGTGTGTGTGTGTGTGTGTGACCAAAATTGTGACAATTGTGGTTTTTAGTAATAATAATATATATAATTCAGTGTGTAACTTAAGGCAGAATGTAATGAAAGACATCTTATTGATTTATCTGTGTACTATCAAAAGTCCAGCAATTTTCAACTAGTGTGCCATGGCACAGTGGTAAATGGTCTGTAGGTGTGCTGCTGGAGTTTGGGAGAGGGTAATTTTTAATAGGGCCCTTGGAGATGTAAGCCCCTCCGCCAGCAGTGTGGTGTGCCTTATCATTAAAAAACTGATGGTGAGCCTTTACAATTTTAGTGCCTTGTCAATATGCCCTGAGATGAAAATGGTTGAATATAGCTGATATAGCCAAACAATACAGGGAATCTTGTGCCCTGAGGCAACTGGTGGGCCGCTGCGAGATGCAAGAAGCTAGACTAGATAGACCTTTGGCCTGATCCAGTGGGGCTCTTCTTATGCTCTTCTTATGGCTCCAAGACTAAAGGCTAAAGAGTTTTGTAACAAAAAGTGGATTTCCTTAACTCAAAACTGACCAATGAGACTGTGTTCTGAGAGCTAACACCGTGTTGTTATGATACAGCATGGAACTAATAAGTTATTATATCAGCTCCCTTTTCCATGTATCAGAGCCCCATGTACTAGAACTCTTATTCATTTATGTGAGGGCGTAATCCTAACCTGGAGTTAGGCCGGCAAAGTTTGGCTGGCACAAGGGACATTATAAAGTATGTTTGGATCACTCTTGGAGTCAGAAAGGCCAGCACACAGACTGCGAGAGTGGCCTAAACGTGCTTTACGGTGTCTCTTGTGCCGGCCAAACTTTGCTGGCCTAACTGTGCCCACCTAACTCCAGGTTAGGATTGCCCCCTGAGTGTTATCAAGTTTTTTTGTTGGTTACTGATTTGTTGGGTGACCTGTACTGTTCAAACAGTTAAAAATAAGGGCCCAATCCTATCCAACTTTCCACACTGATATAGCTGCAATGCATCCTCAAGGTAAGAGAATAAATGTTCGCTTACCTGAAGGTGTCCCTGACTGCAGCCCCACCACAGGATGCAGTGCAAACCCCCTTAGCGTGGCTACACTGGCTCCGTAAAGTTGGATAGGATTGAGCTCTAAATAAATGAGAGTGACACCGTATGTGTTACCTCACCGGATGACACCACCCCAGTGACACAGATCCCCTCCTCTGGTGGGAATTTTGGGTAGTGAGTGCTCTGTGCAGGGAGCAAGACCAGGAGAGGGCACTGACGTTCATCCATTGCTTGTGGGGAAATATTCACTACATTTGCCGCCTTGGGTGCCTTCGGGCAGAAAGGCGGGGTATAAATTTAATAAATAATAATAATAATTTATTTTCTGGCCATTATCATTATCCATTTCATGCCTTGACTAGTACCATCTCTCAACCTCACCTCCCATACAGGGTTGTTGTGAAGACAAAAGAAGTGGAGGAACCGTGCAGGCCTCCCTGAGCTCTTTTGGAGGAAGGGTGCTATAAAATGTGGAAAATATAACGATTAAATACATAAATAATTTTGTAGGGTGTGTGTCAAAAAAATGTATGGGCCCCGGGTGCAAAATGACCTAGCTACGCCACTGATCCCAACCCCCACTTTGGGCCGACACATGTTGTATGCATCAACCCAGCATTGTCGCAAATGCGCCATAACGGTTGGGGTTGGCACTGGTGTGGCACTTCCTGCCAGCGCAAGACCCACTGGGCTGATGCAGAGAGCAGCTTCGTCCAGCACTGCCACCAGGACTGCCAGGTATGTCAGTTCCACGCTGGCTGAGTCTGGACAGCACGGGTCCACTTCAGGGTGGGGGGAAAGCAGAAGGACAGAGGGAGGGCAGGATGGGGCAGAGGGAGGGCAGCCCCACAGGTGGGGCAGCCCAGGGAGCGGAATGAAGCCAGGACCTGGCCGTCCCCAAGCCACATGACCCCTTCAGCACAGGCCTGCGCAAGACAGGATTGCACCCTGAGGGTGCTCTTAAGTGAAGTTTTGCAGTGAATTTTTTAGGCAGGTTGTTAATTTCTGTTAGGAATTAGGTACTTCTTTCTCTTGTACTCTTCTCTGGTTTATTATATGATATTATTGAAAAGATTTATATACTGCTTTTCAACATACGTTGGCTTGCATTTTGCATTTTTATGCATTGCTGTAATTCTGTTGCAATGGTGACCCTTTCACTGTTTTTATTTTATCATTGTTTTAAATGTGTTGCTTTTGAATTGCTTTGAATACCCTGTAACTAAGATGGATCAGCAGACTAATTCCCCCCCCCCCCCAAAAAGTTTCATCAATGCTCACGCCTGACGGGATTCTATGACAAGGCCCAAACCGGCCAGGTGGTCGTTGCACCTGATGACGCGACAATCACAGTGAGGGTCCTTTGCTTGTCTCAGGCGCGCCGGGCAATGCTGGCGCCGCAGGACAGGCAGAGCTAGGGCAGGCTGCCCGTTGCTGGCACAACTGACCCAGCTCGGCGGCACGCTGGGCACTCAGGCTAGCCAGACCCACAATCCCTGGCCCCCACAACTGGCCAGGGGGCCTAGCAGTAGCAGTGGAGGGGCACCCACCACCCCACATGGCGAAGGGGGTAAAGCCCCACAGGAGGGCTACCAGAACCCTCATGCCCCTGGAATGGGGCCTGCACCTGCCTGCCATGCTCAGGAGGTGAGCATAGGGGTGGAAGGGGCGGGGTTTGACCCATTTAAACCCCCAGTGGCCAATGATGAGGGGCAGACTGGTCTGGGCAGCTGGCCTGTGTGGACGCTGAGCTGGCTCCAAGACTAAAGGCCCACAGGGAGCAGGGCCAGAGTGGAGCAGCCCCCCTGCCCTAGAAACTGATGCTCTGAGGCGTACCCTAAGCTGGGCAGAATGCCTAGCGCTCCGGCGACCGGAGTGGTGGTCCAACTGTTATGTGATGATGACCATTTACCAGAGACGAGACTGGGATACCGGAGAGGGTTCAAGTCCAAAGCGTTTATTTGCAGCTGCAAAGACTTCAAACTGTGCCCTTGTGAGCAAAAAGATCCAGTTGAAGCCCCGAACAAAGCCAGGGCACCATAATTTATACCCCCTTACATGTAAGACTTGTGCTCATTATTATGCATTAGTGCTATAGGCGTGATATAGGCGTTACATGGGCAGTTCATTTACCGTTATCAGAAAAAGGTGTTCAGTTACTACATTCTACTTTCTCAGCAAGAGCTTAATTTTGGTGTCAACCTGACCTCAAGCTTCTCAATGTTGGACATTCTTTCTTATCTTAACCCAAACAATTTCTTTTCTCTCCTGGCTGTACACGCTAAATCAAAACACAGAGGCGCCAGCTGCACAGCAAGAAAAAATGTTTTTATCTCTCTGTGCTCCGTGCCCTCTTACCCAGCCCTGGCCTAGCATGGTTTGCAGCAGACACCAGAAATGGCTAAGCTTCTTCTATTCTGTACATCAATCAATATCAATATCTATCAATCCTCACATATCACAACCAGGGTGGTGCCAATGCCCCACATGCCCCGGACCCAGGAAGTTTGAAGGGGCACACACTTTCTCTTGGCTACAAGCAATGGTGTAGCTGGGGGCCCCTGAAATCTCGGGCACTGATGGCACAATGTCAGGCAGTGTCACATCTAGGTTTTCCTGGAAGCAGAGGATGTGATGATGGCATGATCTGCCCAAACGAGGGACTCCAAAGGAGGAGGAAAGGGGCTTTAGGACTATCTCACTGCAGCCACAGTTTAGTGGTTGTGTCACACAGGGCTGCGATTGTGCCCCCTTCCTCATCCTTTGAGGGTCACCAACCCCTCTTAATGTTTCTAACAGTGCAATCCAACCCCCCTCCCATGGCTGGCACAAACCTTTTGTTTCACGCATGTGCCATAAGGCATGTGCACACCAGAGCTTCTGGTGCGGCACCAACGCAGGCACCCAAATAGACGCCGCTGTGCCAGCACAGCCCCCCCCCCCCCCCGTGCACCAGTCCCGCAACAGCCAAGTTCGGTTGGCACAGGGGCGGTTCTGGGGGGGGGGGAAGGCGGGAGGTGGGCCGGCTCAGGGACTATCTGAGTAGCCCATAGGAGCGGCTAGCACCTCCCCAGGGGCAAGGGGACAAATTTGCCCTTGTCCCATGGAGGCTCCAGCCTGCTCCCAAGCGGCACCATACAGGCCCACAGTTTAGGATTGTGCCCTAAGTGAACCCCAATGGGATCAAAACATAAGAACATAAGAACATAAGAAGAGCCCTGCTGGATCAGGCCAAAGGCCATCTAGTCCAGTTTCCTGTACCTCACAGCAGCCCCACCAGGTGCCCCAGGGAGGCATGAGACAACAAGATGCTTGGATCCTGTTGCCACTCCCTTGCACCCAGTACTCTGAAGTAGCCTACTACTAATGTAAGGAGGTTGCACAACCCATCATGGCCTATAGCCCAAGATGGACTTTTCTTCCAGAAATCCGTCCAATCCCCTCTTAAAGGCATCTAGGCCAGATGCCATCACCACCTCCTGTGGCAAAGAGTTCCACAGATTAACCGCTGGGTAAAAAAAGTACTTCCTTTTATCTGTTTTAACTCTCCCAACCCTCAGTTTTAGCGGATGCCCCCTGGTTCTGGTGTTTTGAGAGAGGGAAAAGAACATCCCTCTATCGACTCTATCCCTTCCATGCATAATTTTGTATGTCTCAATCATGTCCCCCCTCAGGCGCCTTTTTTCTAGACTGAAGAGCCCCAAACGCTGCAGTCTTCCTTCATAAGGGAGGTGCCCCAGCCCCGTAATCATTTTCGTCGCTCTCTTCTGCACCTTTTCCAACTCCACTACTTTTTGAGGTGTGGCAACCAGAACTGTACACAATATTCCAGGTGTGGCCTTACCATCGATTTGTACAATGGCATGATAATATTGGCTATTTTATTCTCAACCCCTTTTTTAATTACCTTTTTAATTAAAAAAAACACTAAGAGGCGGCAGCTGTCATCTTGGCTGGGCCTCTTGTGGGTACCTCCTCATGTGATGCTCTAGTGTGGCACCAAGGGCATACAACCACCCCAAGCCCTGCTTGTTATGCCACTGGCTATGAGGACTGACTGATGATAAGAACAGCTTGCTGAAAGTCAGCAATTCAGTTGGAGGGACTTGGTCTTCTTCTGAGGCACCTTATGATGTCCCCTCCAAGCAAGAAAATGTTTTCTTTAAGCCTCCCCCCACTTTCTGAACTCCTTTGTGCCTTGAGTGAAGAGATGCGGTTCCAGTGCATTTAGACACCCCGCCATGAAGGTTATAGGATGGGAAGAACTGCGTTGATTTTAATTAAACCTGTCAGACTTTGACTGGCTGCCTTGACCTTCTGGATTTTGTGTGGAGAGGAGAAAAGAGATAAAACAGTTTGTTCAGACCTGGGAGGACTCTAGGCGGAGGTTACTTCTTCTTCTATTCACTCAGGCTGCAATCCTATTCACACTTTCCTGGGAGTAAGCTACATTGACCATAATGGCACATTACTTCTGAGTAGACAGACACAGGATTGGGCTCTAATTCATTTTGGATTTTTTAAAACAAAAATCTTCTCAAACTATTCCTCCCCCCCCCCCCAAGAATTAAATTTCTAACACTGCAGTGGGAAAGGTGGAGGGGAAAGTCACACAGAAATTTGCAAATATTTGTGGACAAGAAATGCAATGGTAGTGCTAAAATATCCTACACACAGACCCACACACATTGCACCGGTCCATTCAGAACAGGTCAATTTGGGAGAGCATTTTGGGGAGTGAAATGGGAACAAGAGATGAGAACAATGCTTCTCTCAGCAGTTAGCAGCTGCCATCTTTCCCAGTCTCCACACTGCCATTTGATGTGGGTCACATCAGTATCAGATTGCAAGGGGGGCTGAGGGGAAGGCAGGTGTTTGGGGTGCCTTTCACCCTGACTCTGCTGCTCCTGCTCCCTTCAAAATGCCACTCTTTTGAATGAGAAGCTGCTCATTACCTCTTTGCCATGCTTCTCGTGCACTGCTATGGAACCCAGAAGTGTGGGACTTCTGCTGTCCCTGAAAATGTCCTTGAAAAACCATACGCTTCCAGGTTTCACAGCACCATGAGAGAAGTACGAGTTTTGATTGGCCTTTGTAGAGTTGGCATCAGGTGGAGTTCTGGGGCAAACTACCTGCGGTATTATTCCAAGGGGGATTGTAGCTGAATATTATGGTTGTGGCTCCTTGCTGTTTGGAGAGCTGTCTCTGGGACAAGCACTGCCATGAAATACATAGTGGCAGAGTAATTTAATGATCTGGGCAGCAGCATGTCCCCCTTTCACTGTCCTCCAATGCCCAAATTTGAGCTGGAAAGTTGTTTCTGCTGCTGTTGTGGCCTTTTCACTCTGCGCAAAATGTCATGCACCCCAATGGCTCTTTGGAAATCATAATTGATGATGATAATTTCCAAAGCGCCATGAGTGGGTTTGACATTTTACACAGAGTGAAAAGACAGCTCTCTGCCCCCAGGGGGCTTACAATTAGCGATGGTCACACAGGATCCAGTGGAGAGAGGGAAGAAGGTAGAAGGAGGGGCATTGCTCTGCACAGAGGACTTCCATTTGCACTCTGAAAAGGCACGACTGAATCACAGAAATGCTGAGCCTGAACCTGCTCTCTTGAAAATTCCAGGTTTGTCAAGACTACCCTGCTGTGAAGATAGATTGTAAGCCTGCATCCCAATATGTTGCAAAGCTGAAAGCATATTGCAATATGTTGCAATATGTCTAAAAGCTGAAGGAGAGATGAAATGAGGAGCACTGATAGAATCTGCACTCTATCGTCTGGGAGGTAGGTCCTAGGATAGGGGAATGGAATATCACTCCTTTCCTTTTGTTTTAGGGAACATCAATGCCTTTGTGGAATCAGCAGCCTTTACACCAGTCTCCATCCTTCTCTCAGACCTATTTGTATGCCTAACAATCATACAACACACCTCTGACTAAGGAAAATGGTATAGGTAATCAATTTTCAATCTTTTTCATCTTACGGCACACTGATTAGGCACTAAAATTGTCAAGGCACACCATCCGTTTTTTGACAATTGACAAGGCACATCAGGCTGTTATATGGGGGGGGCTCACAACCCCCAATGGCCCTACTAACAAATGACCCTCCCCCCTAAACTCCCGTGGCACACCTGCACACCTGCAGACCACGGCACACTGATTGAAAATAGCTGGTCTAGATAATGAACCTGGGAATACAGAGGTGATCAACTACCAGCATTCACCCTCTTGCTCTTCTACATTGGCATTTCCATCAACATTGCCACCACCTGGCAGGGACATAAGAACACCAGAAGAGCCCTGCTGGATCAGGCCAAAGGCCCATCTAGTCCAGCTCCCAGTATCTCACACTGGGGCACCAGATAACTCAAGGAGCACACAAGACAAGATACTAGTACGCTGTTGCCACTTCCTTGCATCTGAGACAGGCTACCTCTAAAACCCAGAGTCATTGTGATGGATTTCTCTAGTAGACTTCTAGAGAATCTTCTAAATCTAGTAGATTTAGGACAGGTGCCATCTCCCACTTCCAGTCGCAAGGAATTCCATATATTCCCCATATAGGCTAAAGAAAGGGGCAGAAAGGCAGAGAGGACAAGAGAGATACTGCCAAACTGGAGGAGGGCAGTGGCAGTAAGGAGAGAGGCAAGAGAAGATGTTAGGAAGAATGAAGGATGTGGACCAAGGGGAGAAGCCAGAGCAGAGCCAGGAAGGAGGAGATGGAAAGAGGGGAAGATGGAGGAACTGAGGGAAAGCAGCCATGGTGACTGGTACGGGAGCCCAGAGGCCCCAGGTTGGGAGAGTGGCTAAGGGTCTGGGGTGGGAAGAAGCAGAGGAGGGCAGAAGAAGAAGCATCAGCAAAAACTTATTGACAAATTTGAGGACTTGCTGTACTGGGTGGCTCTGCCCGCACGCTGCTCTTTCAGCTGTTTCCTGGAACGAAGAAGTGTGAGGTTCTAGATCAGAGGGCTGCCTCTTTAACAAATACCCCTCTCCAGGCAGCAGGGGTAGAGGTCACAAGGGGGAGTCTTGGTCTTGGGACATTGAAGGCCTCAGTTGGATCCCATTGCACTGGGAGAGGAGTGCAATAAAGAGACGACCTCTCCAAGGTCCTTGTTTACATGGCGCTCTCTGAGGTCCTGAATCGGGGAGCTAGCCTACACTCCTGTCACTCCTTGTGAAGTCTTGTTGGAGGTTCAAGACTGAAACTACTGAAGAGGCTATGCAATTTCTTGTCTGATATTTTCAGGTGTCCACTCTAAACCAGAAAGAAACCAGGATGAAGGACTATAGATGTTTATGAAGGATCCTACTTTTACACGTTTCCCTCATCCTGAGCTAGACTTGACAGATGGAAATATCAAAGAAAGATACCTCTGTGAAATAGCATAGTCCCCTTTAGAGATTTGCTTCCTGCTGCCACTAAAGAATTCAGGACAATTCACTGCTTTATAAGAAAATGAACTCTGCACAGAGAACTGAGGCAGATCTGCAGCCCGGCATCAGGAGCAGCACTGCGACGACAGGATTACTGCAATGCTCTCGGAACAGTTTTATCATGTTCCTACTCCATTTTAACATGTTCCTGCTTCCCCAGATTTGGAAGAATAAAGGTGCCTCATGTTGCATACTTTGCTAAATTTTCCAACAAGTACAAGAACTGGAGCTAATATGAGAGTGCTATCCGAACCTGGAGTTAGACCGGCACACTTAGTTCAGCAAAGTCTGACTGGCACAAGGGCAACTGTAAAGTATGTTTGGACCATTTTTGGAGTCAGAGAGGCCCACACACAGATGTGCACCATCCTCCCGACTCTGAGAGTGGTCCAAACACACTTTATGGTGTTCCTGGTGCCGGCCAAACATTGCTGGCCTAACTATGCCAGCCAAACTCCAGGTTAGGATTGCACCTTAAATCTGGGATGTCTACAACTAGAGCAAGCCTAGAAAGTGTAGAGAATGGTACCGTGGATCCTCCTTATCCATGGATTCAGATCCTGCAGATTTGACTCACCGTGTGTTCCAAACCCTTGGCTGCAGGACCCACAGAGGACTTCTGGGCACACACAGAAGTGCTTTCCAGTTGTGTTAGGAGATGTTTTGAGGTGCAGGGAAGTAGCGTGCAACTTCTTTACCCCTCAAAAGGCCTCTGAGTGGCACTTTTGGTTTCTCTGCAAGCTGGAAGTGCCTCTGGAAGCCTTCTAAGCAGTGATGTCATGCAGGGGGTACGCGGGGGTACGCGAGTACCGGTTTCTAGGATTATGGCTGGCCCCGCCCATTCACCCGCCCACTCATCGACTCTGCCCCCTGCAACGTTTGAATTTCCTGCACGTTTGAGTTGCCTGCATGTTCTCAGAGCCAGGCAGGCAGGCAGGCAGCAAGCGGAGCCTTGCCTTGCCTTGCCACTGAAAAATGAGCTGCTCTGGGGTTTTGGAACTGTTGGGTCACTTTAACATGATGCCAGGCCTCCTTAACATGTTCTGGGGGTGCTGTGGAATACTGTTGCAACTGTTGGGTCAGTTTGAAATCATCGGAGGCCTCAAAAAGGGCTTTTTTCATGTCACTTCCTGCCACGACATCACTTCTGGCTTATGACGTCACTTCCGGTGGGCGGGTCCCGACACGTGCCAATCAAAAGTGAGTACCTGTTCTTAAATCATTTAGATGACACCACTGCTTCTAAGGTCCACACCTCAGAGTTCCAGACGCAACTGGAAAGCACGTCTGAGCATGTCTGGAGGTCCTCGATCCCTGGCAGAGGTGGCTCTCCAGTGTGAGTTGCTGCAAAGATTGGCCGCAAAAGTGGAGGCTGCGGTGTGGAATGGAAAGCCTTCACCCCCATCACACTGTGTACTGGATGGGTAATTTTGGTATGCTGAATCTAGCCCACAGGACAGGGTTTGGAGACTACTGGTATAGAGGAAGCTGTATAGGAGGATTAAAGACGTAACCCTCTTTGAGTGCCCTCAAGTCCAGGAATATACCCAAAAGTACATACAAACTCCCTTCCCAAGTTCTGCACAGTGGTTATTCGCAACAACATTTCCTTCACTAACACAATGTGGAAACTCTACAACTGGATTGCTGGATTGTGTACTCAATCCAAAGGGAAGCCAAGAAGACTTCCCTTTGTAAAAGGCATGTAAAAGTAATGAAAAGGCATGTAAAAGTAAAAAAAGGCATGTAAAAGTAATAAAAGGTATTTTTCCCATTAAGCAAAAATCCTTTCATGAGCCTTAAAATCTATGAGTGGAGAAGCATAGCAGCCTACAACTTCCCCTGGTGATTGTCCAGCTTTCTCTACATTCATGGATTGATCTGCTTAATCATGGTTGCTGTTAGATCAAGAGTCAGACGAAATAACAGCAGATGTCTCTGGAGTCATTCAGTTTCTGTTAACAGCCCTGAAACACAGGTGGGAGGGAGGAAAGCTGTTCCCCACATTTCTTCAATTAGCTTAGAGTAGCCTTTTATAGAGAGGACGGTTTTCTAACTTCAAGAATGATGTAGGGTATAGGAAGATGTGGGAAAACATAAATCATACGGATCTGTGCCTCTTCTCTTCTTGGTGCTACCCTGCTAGATTTAGCCCTTTGACCACATAAAAAATAATGTCCAACCATGAATTTTGACAACCGTTAAATATATACCGTTAAACCTATACAGCAACCTTGTATAGGTTTGATAAAAGTTGTGTGAGGGTGTTTTTTTTCCTGAAGAGCATGAAAGTAGATGCAAAAAAAATGAATTTGCCTCTCTGTGTAAAAATCCTCCTTGAAATTTTCCTCTGCAAACTTTTCTGGACGCATTCTCCAAACATTTTCTGGATATGCAGATGTTCGGAATAGCCAATCTAATTTTTGGAACAGCCAGGACATTAATCCAGTTTTTCCACGTTTTTTTGTATAGCCAGACAAAAACAGTCACGCAAATTCCTGTGCAAATCTGCATATCATTGTTTACAGGTCATCATTTGGCATTGAGCATCCAGGTTGGAAGGGAAGCAAAACAAATGACAAAACTGTCTCTCTCTCTCACACACACACACACTCCTTGGTTTAAAACAAGCTTAAAAACTGAAATGGAAACTTAGG
>JAJKFI010000242.1:95215-119024 GCA_029204185.1 Lerista edwardsae | reverse complement strand
GAGAGAGAGAGAGAGAGAGAGAGAGAGAGAGAGAGAGAGAGAGAGAGTCATTGGGGACCATTGCTCAGTGGTACAATGCACATTTGGTAGGCCAACAGTTAACCCCAAGCAGGGCTGGGGTTCCAAAACCCACTTTGAAAGAGTAAGTTCCTACCAGTCTCTACAAACAATACTGTGCCGTTGATCAACTGTCTGATTGACTAAATAGGAATTGGCTTCATTCCACTCAGTTTGTGAGGTTTATTTCTTTACGTTCTCAGAAGCAAATCTGCTTACAGCACAGTATTTTTTTAATACAACAATAAAGACAGTTGCAGAAAACAGAAATACAAATGACATGGTAAAAAAAAAACACCACGTCTTCAAAGTACATCTTAGAATGAGGGGGGGGGGCTGCCCAAGTAGAAATAATTGAGGAATAAGCAAATGTTTCTGCAGACGAGGCTAGAGAAATACTGTGGAAAATGTTCCCCAAAAGTAACCTGAATGCTCCAGGATGAGAGGCAAGTTTCCTTCCAGGAAAGATGAAGTGCGCCCAGCATGAAGTGAAAATCGCGTCTGGAAGCTCTTCCACAGTGGCTTTTGCCCTCTCCCCACCCCGCCCACCCCCTCGCTGTGTGCACAGCAGCTGACAGCCCCAATCAGATGCTCACCTAGCCGAGCTTCTGCAGACCTGGTGGCCTCTCTGGTGGAAGCAGCTGGGTGAGCAATGCCTGCCTCCCCCATGCAGCTCCCTCCCTCCAGGTGGTGCTGCCAGAAGCAGATGCCCTTTTCAGTTCCCATCTCATCACACGCACACACAGGTGAGCAGCCCTGCGGGGAGCAGACCCAGCCAAGCAGGCTTCCTACTCAGCAAGGGGACTCTGCCCACCGATGGGACAAGAGCAGCAATCTGCACTGCAAGAAGTCCCAGGCTGCCGGCTGGTAGAGTCCGCTCTATTTGAAGTGGGCTTGAAAAGGAAATTTTAAACATCACAATTCTACACCTGGAATGTTGCAGAGGAGAGGAATTTAGGTTCTGCACAGCGTTGGTTTGGGTTCCAAGATTGAGGGGCCAATCCTAACTGGTACCCAAAAGCCATTGTTTTCTGCCACAGTGCCCCTGACCAAGATGACCCCTGATGAAGATGGTGCTCCAGTCGGGCCTGGGGGGCTTTCTGAGGCCTGGGGAGGCCACACAGTCTTCAGAACACCTTCTGGAGGCTCTAGAAAGCCTTAAACAGCCAGTTTTTTCTGCAAAACTGGAAGTGTAAATGCTTTTCAGGCAGCGCAATATTGCGCCTGTTGCGTTGACACTACGTCATAGCGTTGACGCAAGGGGCGGAGCGCCGATGCGGGGGTGCCGATTGCGCCCATGCCGAGCCTCTCTTGCATCGGCTGAAGCCAGCCGGCACGAGTCAGCCTCCGCGGGGAGGCAGCACCGGGATTGGCAGCAGGAGGGAGACTGTGGGCGGGACGAGGGCAGGATGTAGGAGGGTTTGGAAGGCCATAAGGTCGCATCCTACGCCTGTCCAGGAGGCCACGCAGCCCTGATTCAGGCCGCGCTGTCTCCTCAGGTGAGGTATAGGGGAGGGGAGGCTGCAGTCTCTCCTAAGCAGCGCTATGATATTGCTGGCCACATTCGGCATCCCACTGCAAAGGGGAAGGGGAGAAAACAATTGTTTAAACACTGTCTTTTTATCCAAGGGGATCCATCACACACACACACACACACAAATTCCAGTTTGCTCATCAAATCGAAAGTAGCTTTCTGAGGCCCACTAGCCTCAGAAGGTCTGTCAGAGGCCTCAGAGAGCCATTTCCAGTTGGCTGAACAAACCAGAAGTGGCTTGCCCTGGTATCCACGGCATCCGTGGCAAATCAAGATCCACAGATACTGGGGGCAGAATATAAAACATAAAAGAGGAAAGAGGGAAAAACATCACTTTCCGATTGCTTCTTCTTCAGCTCTGCAGGAACACCAGAATAATGTCCTTTCAGAGCGCAGTCCTGTGTCTGCGTTGTGCTGGTGCTACACTTTTAGGCCGGTCCAGCGCTGTTGCAAACGTGCCGTTAAGGGCATCTGTGCCGGCCAGTCAGGTGCTAGACCAGTGCAAGCAGCAGCGTCGGCGCATGGGTGCCGCTGCGCCTGTCAGCAGCGCCGGCTGTGTGCCGGTTAAGCATTGGCGGCGCTCAGTCAGTGCAGGACCTTGCCGAGGGCGTGCCAGAGGTGTGCTGGGGGCATAATGGGGCAGAGCAGTGAGCGGCGACGCATGATGGCCATGGTGCCAAATCCTAAACCCCGTCCCCAGCCTCGGTGGCCCTGATTCGGACCACTGCTTGCCTGCGCACCTGCGCCTGCAAAACAGCAGGTGCATGCGCGAACAACTCTATAGGGCTGGCTGGGGCTTACCCAGGTGCAAGGGGAAAACCTCCCCTTGCCTTGCCTTGAGATGTGCAGCTGCCACCTCCTAACGGCCTTAGGATGCAGCCCTGCTATGTCAGCCTTATTATGTTGGAGCTGCTTAGGAGTGTACTGTCAGTCTCTGCATAGCCCTGGAAGCCTGAGGGTCTCTTTTGAGTGATGATTTCTTTCCTTCCTTTTTCTCCCTGTGGTGCTTCACATCAAGGCTTGAACCAAATGATTTGTAGCCCGACCTGCCCTCGTGCCAAGACCCAGAGCAGTCTGCCCCAAACGCAGCAAGCTCTGCCCCCCCCAGGCCATTTGAAGATTCCAGCAGCTGGCCAGAGGGAGGAGATCAAACTGTTCTCATCTACGGCGGTGGTGGGAACAGGCTCCGCTATTGATTTTGCGCCTGGCCTGTTCGCATTCTGAGTGCAAGGGACTCTTTTCTTCTGCGGGCGCATCTGACCGACTCAAGTGTGTGTGGGGAGGAACAAGAAAGGTCAGCAGGCATAAAAGAATCTCATTCATGCTGTTTGTAAAAACTGGGTTGTCAGGAAGCCACTCAGTTTTGCCAGAAGAAATGGACTGGATCTTTGGAAGGATTTGAGAAGGTGGGCGAATCTTTCGCACGAGGAGAAGAGGGACCCTTGGAAACCATTTTCTGGAGAAGCAGAAAACTGAGGCAGCGAAGGACTGGCCAAAAAACCCGAATACGTGTGATGGCAATTCTCTGGTTGCCCAAATGGCTCATGATCCATTCTGAGGTTTTGGTTCAGAAAATATTTTGCTTCTTGTAAAGCAATTTTTTAAAAGTTTCAGTAAGAGTCCTTCAGCAGGGAAGTCCTCTGGAGTCCTTCTGGCGGGGCCTCGAGATCTTTTTATTTAAGAAAGCTTTTGATTGTTAATTGCTAACAAGCTGGGCTGGCACTTTTCCACAAATGTTAATAGTTTGTGATCCATAGGGATTTGATCTGCTTTTATGAATTTAATTGTTTATTTTAGTACTATTTTATTTATTTTAGCACTATTTTAAAAAAATACACTGTGTTTTTAGCTGTGTTGATTGCCCCGAATACATGGGGAAAAGGGGGATTAGATATAATTTTTTAAAAATGTATTTATTTAAATAAAAAAGATGATCCAAACTTTTCATTCTGCAAGGGCAAATCTGTAGAACAGTCTCATCCATACGGACAATTGAGGCAGACACCTCAGGAGCCAAATTTGCTAGTGTGATGAAACAGTTATGTTTCATGTACCTATTTCTGTTTTATACTTTCTGTTTACTTTCCAAGGGCCTGATCTGTTACTCTAAGGATGTCCAAGCTCGGGGGAGGTAGAAGGAACAGATCACGTGTCAAGGTTGCCAGCCAGTCAGTTGTATTTCCGGCTAAGGACCCTGGGGCTAGCAGAGTCCCGCCCCCACCTCTTTCCTGCTGGCTTTGCTACAAAATGTTCACAGGGAGAGCCGCTCTGCGAGGAAGCCAAGTGGTTGCTGCTGGGAGAGGCTTGGCAGTGAGGAGACGGAGAAAGGAGCTGAGTGGAAGCAAGACCCCGTCAGGTTCATACTTATTTTTGTTCTCTATCTTCCTAAGCTGTGTTTTACACCCCCTTTTACCGTTAGCTAAAGGTTTCCCCACGACCGAATGGTCTAGTCGTGACCGACTGTAGGGGGTGTTGCTCATCTCCGTTTCAAAGCCTGTAGAGCTGACATTTTGTCCGAGGTCACGCTTCCGTGGTCATGTGGCCGGCATGACTCTACGCCGTAGCGCACGGAATGCTGTTACCTTCCCACCGAAGTGGTCCCTATTTATCTACTTGCATTTTTACCTGCTTTCAAACTGCTAGGTTGGCAGGAGCTGGGACAAGCAACAGGGAGCTCACTCCGTCACACAGTCTTGAACTCCCAACCTTCCGGTTGGAAAGCCCAGCAGCAGCGAATTAACCCGCTGTGCCACCACGTCCCATTTTACCATTAGCAAACTGTTAATAATATATTTTAATAAAAACCCTTCTTGCCTTGTTCCGGCTCACACTGATTCATTAGCCTCCTCGCTTGGCAAGAGTGAGCATAGAGACCCTTGGGTTATAACCTCAGCTGGGAGAGGAGTTTAACCCAGGAAACTCCTCTGGCAACCTGGTACCTGGGCTGGTGGCAGCGGATATCAAACTACCAGGGCGGTTCCCCACTAAGCTGCGGGTTCAAACCAAATCGGCGAGTAGGGGGCTCCTAGGTTACAACCCCCCTTTCATTCATGACAGCTAGGAAAGTAGAAGCATGGAGGAGAGGAAAGTGGCAGGCTAGAGTGAAAGGGGAAGTGTGAAGAAAGGCCCTGTATAACCGTGGAGAGGAGTTACTAGTCAGTGTACACAATGCCAAGCAAGATGGACTGATTTAGCATAAGACAGACGGGACAGTCCCTATAAATTCATTTTGTAAATGTGTTCTTTTGATTGCCATATTCTGAACATGGTGTCCAATGGAGGGAGGGATTGTTTCTCTACTATCAGCCCTTGCAGCTTGGGACAAGTGGCAAAGGGCAGCAAGGTGAACAAGACCAGTGTTTCTGAGACGGGGTGGCAGGTGGCACAAAAGCTCTTTCCTTTTCTGTTTTCATAGCTCAGATGGCGAGGACTAGAAACCTTGTCAAAACAAAAAGTAAATTTCTCAGAATGCTAGGCAAGGAGCTGGAAGGTAATAATATATACTGTGGCTCTCAAACTGTGAGCTGTGGCTCCCCAGAGAGCCACAGAAACCAGCTAATGGAGCCACAGAATCCTCATGAAAAACACACAAAGCCCTACACAATGTCTAGGATTGTAGCCCTACTGGGGAGCCCAGGAGGTCAAGGCAGCCGCCGGTCGACAAAGTTTGAGAATCACTGCCCTAGCATATTTTGACTTGCATATCTACCAAGGTATGCACGCATTCCAGGATTGCTGCAGGATTTTCTGCTCCGCGCTGCATCTCATTGCCTCTTAATTCTGGTTTCAGTAGGAGCATTTCTCCAACTAATTCCAGAATGGGAGTTTGTGCAACTTTCCACAGCTTTCTCATTTAATTCGTATCTTTTCTTTTCCCCTCAGTGATATTCCTTATTATTTTTATTTTTCACATCTTCTCAGGGCAGGTTCACAGCTCCTCCTCCTTTTAGCCTCACAACAATTGTGTGAGATGAGGCAAAAAAGAAAAAGTAGTGACAGCTCCAAGGTCACCCAGCAAGCTTCAGGCATGAGTGGGGACTGGAACTCAGGTCATCCTGATCTACCTGTGGCACTCTGAACACTAAGGAACACGGCTTCTCACAATGCGCCCCAATGTGCCAGGCTTCTTCGCAATGCTTTGTCCACCCTGATGCAACTGCACACGTGACTGAAACTGGTGACTCAGCCCACTGGTCCAGGTGGCTCTGCCTTGTCAACACTGACAGGCAGCTGCTCTCCAGGGTCACCTTCGGCCTGCCAAGAGGGGGCTCTCCCTCCGCAGCTACAGCCAGTGGCATAGCTGGGTCACTTGAAACCCAGGGCCCATAAATTTTGACACCCCCCATATGACAAAGTCATTTATTAATTTGTATTTTTCACATTTTTGTACCACCCTTCCTTCAAGGAACTCAGGGTGGTGTGCACGGTTCCTGCTCTTCTTTTGTCCTCACAACAACCCTGTGAGGCTGAGAGATTGAAATAATCACGACATGAAATGAAGAAAAACTGAAGAATAATAATGACCAGAAAATAAATGTGGTGAATTTATAACAAAACTATAAGCACAAGCAATGGGTGAACATCAGTGCCTTCCCCCGCTGTTGCTCCCCTGCAGATAGTACTCAGTGAGGTGCTGCTCCTGCAACTGGAGACAGAGTAGCCACCAACCAGGGCACAATCCTAAGCTGTGCTGGAGCAGACAGGCCAGCGGGCCCAGTGGTGGCATTCAGGGGGTTCTCCCAGGTTCTATAGAACCGGTTGTTAAATGGCCAGGCCCCGCCCACTCACTTACTTTGGCTGGCTTTGGGTTTTTTTTGGCTCAGGCAATGACATTATAGAACCGGTTGTTAATTTATTTGAATGCCACCACTGAGCGGGCCTGCACTGTATCCAGAGCAGCTTCGAGGGAGACTGACTGGGGTCCCACATCCTCGCCCACCCCTGCCCTCCTGCCTGCCTGAGAATGCCTCTGCACCAGCCGGGCTCAGCTGGTGCAGAAATGGTGCAGTGCGTGAGCTCCCAGGCTGGCACTGCAGGCAGCGTTGGTTTGGGAGTCGTTGCGCCGATGCGGGGGTGCCACTCAGTGTGCCAGCGTCGGCGCTAACGATGTAGTGCCGACACAACTATGTTGCGTCGGAACTATGTCAAAGGTAGGATTACACTGACATAATGGTACGTAAGACAGTTGTATTTTTGATTTTGTTTTGTTGGCCATAACATTTGATAGAATGAAGATATTACACTCCGGTTTTTCTTCATTAAATTACTCAAGAGATTCTGCATCAAACAATAAACGATGGCATTATTCTTTAAAACGGCAATTTTAACAAACTGCTATTTTTACATAAGAAGTTTATTTTCGGTTTTTAGTTTTCTGGCCAGAACATTGATAGAATGAAGATATTACACCCTAACACCTGCCCCTTAGGCAGTGGTTCTTGAACTCCCGGAGAGTTTGAGAACTGCTGAGGTAAGAGAACCAACATTCCCTTACCTTGAAGAGGCCTCCATGACACCCCCCCCCCACTGCAGGACGCAGCACCTGCCCCACTGGCACAGCTAAGTCAGTGCTGGAAAAATTGGTTAGGACGGTGCCCTTAATCGACTGTGTCCAGAATATTAAACTGCAAAAAGCACACCAGGAAACAGCGACGTATCCATCAATAGAACCACGTGATGGTAAGAGTTTGGACACAGAACAATGATGAATGAAAATGTCTTGCGACAAAAAATATGGATGGGAGAGTGCTTGGAGAGATTCTTGAACTCAGTGGCTTCCTGTTTATTGGAAAAGGCACATCTCCCCAGAGAATGTTGGACAGAAGGAACTGATTACTGTATAAAGAAGGAGAGTGACAAACATGAAAACTGACAAGGAGGCGTTTCGGCAGGAAGTGCATCTTGGCAATAATGGATCGTGATTCGCAGTACCAGGGTCTGGGGGGCCCTTGGGTGAAAGCTGATTCTCCATCCCTTCCCCAGGATAATCCTTTGATCAGCAATTTTTAAGCAGCGTGTTTTAAGCAGGAATGTTTAAGCACTGATGTGGCACTAGTGGTTCATAGGTATGCTGCAGGAGTTTGGGAAAGAGTAATTTATTACCATAGTAGGGCCACTGGTCTGCCCCTTGTTGTGCCAAAAACTGGTGATATGCCCCAGCCGGCAGCATAGCCAGAGGGAGCGGCAGGGTAAGACACCCCCTGGTCCAGCATATTGCTATCGCTTCCTGGAATGACTCTGATGCCAAGTGCAAGGGGCAGCTAACACAGTACATTGCGGTGCCTATGGTACTGACTGTTTCCCTGCCATGGCTATGCACACAAGACTGAGTGAGAAATTTGGGTGAGGGGGCCCAGCTTGAGATGCCTTCAAAATTACTCAGAAAGCCAAAGCTGGCTGTCTTCACACTGAAAGTGAGGTGCTCGTTTCTCTCTCACACAACAGCAGAGCCAAAGGACAGCCACTAAAATTGAGTATCGGGAGAGTTAGACAAAAGACAACAAAATGTCTTAACCAGCATGTAATTTGCCACAAGATGTCTGGCCTAGATGGCTTACAAAGGGATTGGACTGATTTATGGAGGAAAACTCCATCACAGGTTACAAGCCATGATGTCCAGTCTGAGGGCGCAATCCTAACCTGGAGTTAGCAAAGTTTGGCTGGCACAAAGGCCACCACAAAATGTGTTTGAACCATTCTTAGAGTTGGAGAGGATGGCGCACATCTATCTGCTGGCCTCTCTGACTCAGAGAGTGGTACAAACATACTTTACCGTGTCCCTTGAGCTAGCCAAACTGTGCTGGCCAAATTCCAGGTTAGGAATGCATTCTGAGATTAGCTGGTTGCTTTTTCTGATGGCTGGGGAATTTTTTCTTGTCATCTGAATTGACTGTGGGTGGCAGGTTTTGTGTTTTTTGCCTACCCCAGACTGGCAAGGGAGGGACGGTGTGTTCAGTAAGTTTTAAAAAATGGTTACTTTTGTTTTATAAAGCAAACCCACACTGAAGTCTGGTGTCTTCAATGGGAGAAAGTTGGCTACCTCAGAACGCCAGGTGCAAGGGAGTGGCAACAGGATGTAGGCACGTTTTGTGTGCCCCTTCAGGCATCTGGTGGGCCTCTGTGAGATACAGGCAAATGGACTAGATGGGCCTTGGCCTGATCCAGTGGAAGAAGCCACTAATGAGACACTCCTGAAAAAAGGACTGCTAATGCCTAATACAACCCATTTAACTTTATGGGAATGAAATCCTAAGCAACAGCCTTACATCTGCACCAAAATCCCCTCCAGGTCTCTGCTGAATTCCTCTGCCTGCAGTTCTGCAGAAACATTTCCCACTATGCACTGGGGCCTTCAGGTGCAGGGCAGGGAGGTCGGTTCACACTCTTAATCAGAACGCAAACAAGACTGCTTCTGATTTCCCTTCCAGCAAAGCAACAAGACCATTTTGTCAACAGTAAACAAGACAACTGCAGCAGCAACAGAGCAGTTCAAGAGGGGAGGAAGCAAGAGGGTGGCTTAGAAGCTTCTCTGAGGTTCCTCACGGGCAGCCCAATCCTATGCAGTGCCAACGTAACAAGGCCAACGTTACACAGCAGGGCTGCATCCTAAAGCCATTAGGAGGCAGCAGCAGCACAGCACAAGGCAAGGGGAGGTTTTCCCCTTGCACCCAGGTAAACCCCAGCCAGCCCTATGGGGCTGCTCGCATCTGCGCCTGCTGTTCTGGGGCCCGGATTGGGGCCACTGAGGCTGGGGACAGCGTTTAGGATTTGGCACTATGCCCATCATGAGTTGCTGCCCCCGTTGCTGCCCACTGCCCCTCCCCGTTACGCCCCCACCACACCTCTGGCACACCCTTGGTGAGGTCCTGCGCAGAAGATGCTCGACTGGCACACGGCCGGCGCTGCTGATGGGCACAGCGGTGCCTGTGCGCCGACGCTGCTGCTTGCGCCGGTCCAGCGACCAACTAGCCAGCGCAGATGCGCTTGATGGCACGTTTGCAACAGCGCTGGACCGGTGCAAAAGCATAGCGCTGGCGCAACGCAGGTATAGGACTGCACTCTAAGAAGGTGAAAAGGCTGTCCGAAATGCAGCTAGCCCACCGCTGGAGACCTTCTTCTGTTGGCCAGCAATTCGGCTCTCTCCTAAACTTCTCAGGGCTCAATCCTAAGCAACTGTCCAGCACTGATGTAAGGGAACAAACTTTCCCTTCCCTTGAGGTGGCCCCCCTGACTGCCCCCCTCCCAACTGCAGGATGCAGCACAGGCCCCACCGGCACAGCTGTGTCAGGGCTGGGAAGTGGGTGAGGATTGCACCCTCAGCTTAGTTGGGATGACAGGAAAGACTGAGAAACTTGGGTAGCCCGTCAGAGAAAATGACTGGGTTTCTGAAATGAAAATTATCCCATTTACTCACCCTAGGACGCGTGTCCAATTCCCCTTATGTATGTTCCCAAACTGTGGGTCACAACCTGATTGTTGGTGGGTGATGAAACTGACAACAGTGGCTTACCTGGCAGGGGATCCAAGGGGTCACATAGACCAGGGTGGCAGAGTCAAATGGGTGGCATCTGAGTGCCCCCTTGCAGCTGCCTGCCGCCCTGTTTTTAAATGTGAGAGAAGCCAGTGCCTGACCGCTTGCATTTAAAGGCTGGGCGGGCAAGCAAAGCACTCGCTCATCCGCACCCCCTGCTTGCTTGTCCACCACCCGCATGAGCAAAGCTGGTGTCCAGCTTCACTTGCATGTATGAGGCAGGCAAGGGAGCGGCGAGACCGGCTCTTCCGTCGGCCCTCCCGAAGTGACCGCCGGCTTCATTGGCATGCAAGGGGCAAGCGAGTGCCGAAGCCAGCACCCAGGTGCCCTTGCATCTAAAGGCAGTCTTGCTCGCCCGCCATTTAAATGGGAGCAAAGCGAGTGCCAGTTTTGCCTGTGCGTGTGGGCAGGCGGGCGGGCAGGTGGGCGGAGCTGCCCCAGGTGCTCATTCGCTCACCCCTTACATCCAAATGAAGTTGGCGGGCTGAGCCGCTCCACCCGCCCACCACTTAGTCATGAATGAAGCTGGGTGGCTTTGCTCATGTTTTAAAAAAAGAAAAAACAAAGAGTGACAAAGAGTTCCACCGATTAATTCCTCACAAAGTAAAGAAATATTTCCTTTTGCCTGTTCTGACACTCAATTTTAGTGGCTGGTTCTGGTGCAAAAGGAAAAAGAACATCCCGCTATCCATCCCCGGCATCATTTTGTAGATCTTAAGTGTTTTTTTTTCTAGACCGAAGAGCCCCAAACACTTCAGCCTTTCCTCACAAGGGAGGTGCCCCAGCCCAGTAATTCTTTTGATTGATCTCTTCTGCACCTTCTCTGATTCCACTATGTCCTTTTTCAGATATGGTGGCCAGAACTCTAAGCGGGATGTGACATACATGCACATGACCGCCAAGAATGCACTTGTCCAACACACATCCAGACAGCAAGGCCAAAGCACGCCAAGCCACAAAACAGGGGCAGCTCCAGGAAACCAGCGTCGACAGTTAAGGCGCAAGCTTCCCAAAGGAGCAGAGCAGCAGCTGAGCACACCAGCAGCAGCCACCGAGGCAGAAACCACCTTGCGCCGCAGCTGGCTGCCTCCTCCCAGCGATTGGTCCTCCAACACTCTCCACAGGTCTCCATGCCCAAATCCTGTCTGTGCTTCCACTCTAGCCGTTCAGGCACGCAAGAACTGAAGCATGGAGCAATGTGCTCCCTCCGTTCACCTTCTGTGCCCATCTGCCTTCCGGGGGAGCGGGAGAATTAATGCACTGCCAGCTTTTATGCCAGCTGGACTTCAAACCATCCGGCTGAGCACAAAGCACTTTGGAATGCAGCAAGTTCTGAATATTTCAAGCCTTTCTCTTTTTCCTTATCACTTCCTTGGTTCTCAATCTCCACCACAAACAACAGTGGTTTTGTCTTCTGCCACTGCATAGAAGTTATTAATAAAAATATACTTCGATATTCAATAGCTTTGCATGAGTCAGCTGCTCTCCTGGCCTTCCTCCAAGCCCACTGCATGCCAGTTCAGCATCTGTGGCGGTTAAGGGAGGGGACAGGGCCAGCTTTAAGCCAATTGGACCCCATGTCTAAGGGAGGGTAAAAATAAAGTTCACTATTTTACTGAAGTGGTTTTGTGACTAGTGGTTGTGCAGTAAGAACTGTTCAGGCTTGATGGCTATGGTTAGGGAAGTTGGGTTTTTTGGTTGCTTATTTGTTAAAAATGCATAAAAACACACAACACTGCCTGGGTTTGTTTGTTTTTTTAAAAAATATCCAAATAACAGAAAAAAACACATCTTGGTGTTTCAAGATATTGTCCAGAAATTAAAATAGAAATAATACTGTGGTTGCATCTGCTGATACTATTACCTGTATCATCTACTTAGTACACTTTTTAAGCATTTACAATGAATAAAAATAAGAACTTGGAATGAGAACTTAGAATATAAACACATAACACTGCTTTCTGCCTTGCAAACCATGAAATCGGCTAAAAACAAAAGCCCCCAGCATTTTCAAACATCCCAGCCGTGCTCTATGAGGAATCTCAAATGCCCACAACTATGATGGGCATTTTCAAAGGACTGAAGAACCACAAATCACCCTTCTCACCCTACAGTAACGGTCAAGAACTGTCCAATGATCTTCCATTTGTTCTCCATTTGCTTTCTTTCTGCAACCCAGTTCTTTTCCTGTTCCAAAACCCTGGATTCTAGAATTTCAAAGCATTGCTAATGCTGTCTCCTTCATTTTGTTGCAGAGCTTTTGTAACTCAATCATTTCGCTGTAAATTCGAATGTGGTGTTGGGTAGCTGTAGAAAATATTCACGAATGTGGGAAATCCATCCTATGGTCTGTCTTTTCCATGTGTTGATTTTCCAACAGCTGATTTGTCACCCTGTAGCAACCAACAGTGCCTCTGACGTTCTCCCTGATGTGCCCCTTGGTGTCCACACTGACATATATGCGCCATTTGATAGGAAAATGTGCTTCGATCCGTTCGGTCCATGAACTCACATGCACTTTTTCAGTGCACATTTTGATGGCCTTCCATTCTACCATAGAGATATAAAGTCTTTCATACATTGCATTGATCTCTCTTAAGATTCTACAGACTTTGGCTGTGACCCTTGGGCCACACACACAATTGTTTCCAGTTAGAACCCGCAACTCCTAAAGGCGGTCCTAAGGATGAAAATTAGGCCTGAAATCAGTGGTGAAATCAAATGATTTAGGAACAGGAACAGACTTTTGATTGGCACTTGTCGGGAATCCGGAACCAGCCACGGAGCCTGCTAGGATCCGTTCCCCCGAATGACATCACTGCCTGAAATCCTGGGCCTGAAATCTTCATCTAAAATAGACTCACGGAAGGGGAGCAGACACTCAAATCCCAGTTTCACCCTATTATATGTTCAATCCACATCATTGCCATTCAAGCTGCTTGTTTGTCTGAAGCAGGCCTCAGGGTTGAATTGTTGGAAATGTGGGAATCCACGACTTGTCCAATAAGACTGGTATGTTTGAAAATGCGGTTACGTTTCCACTGCATGTTTTCCAAAGAAAACACCAGGCGCCCCCCTCCCCCTCCAACCACAGACGGACGAGTGAACTGACTGCAAAGTGAATGGTAAGACCCTAAGAACGGGACTCTGCTTTCCCGTGGCATTGTCACAAAAGGTTTCTTTCTTCCCCCCTTCCTCCACCCAAAATTAGATACAGTCATCCCATAATGTGGCAGTTGCTATGGTAACAGAGGCTTTGCACAAACAGCAGCGTAAATAATGTTTGGCAAGCTTCGCCCCAATTTTGGGATCTTTGCTGATGGGCAGGAGAAGACCCCTCCATAGTTCTGGCACACTGAGGTCTCTCTACGGACAATTACACTAACCCCTTTCCTAGGAGAGGTGGACTTATCCCCTGACAAGCCAAATGACAGGGGCAGTTTCAGCTGCTGGAAATCCATGTGACAATGAAAGTCACATTGGTTCAAGGACAGATCCCAGGTCGAGGAAATCTCAGCTGTGCTACTGTCCAGAGGAGGTATTTGAAGGGGGAAAACAGAACCCTTTTGCTCCTCCATCGCAAATAACCTCCAAACGCTCAGAAGCAAACGACGCTGAATCTGATCCTTCCTGCTTCAACAGGACTTGTAGCCCCTGTTGAGTGCTTTGCATAATCAGTCCCTGCCAGCCCTCATCAACATCAGCTCGGAGGCCCAGAAGGCAGAACTGCACAAGGTGGCAATGAGCAAAGATGGAGAAATCCTTTGAGGAACAAACGTGACTCACAGCATGTAAGCAATTACTGCAATTACTGACTCCCTTGATAAAAAGACTCCCATGTCAGGCTCCCTGGCAAAGACTCTCGGGCAGGGATAGGGAACGAGCAGCCCAAGGGGCTTGATCCGGCTCCCATGTGACCCCCCACTATAGCCCTTGGGTCCAAGCACCACTCACACTATTGTGTACCTCAGTAATTTTCTCACAAGGGCTCTATCACCCCTCTTTTACAGTGGGCACAGCAATGGAGGACACAGGGAAGGGGCTCCGACATCCTCTCCTCAGCGTCTTGAGAGCTGTGCCAGCAGTTTCCCAGCCCCCTGGGAAATGCTGTTTCCCAGAGCACCCAGTCCTGAGCTCAGGCCCCCCGTCCGCTTTCTGTTGTCGGGTTCCTTGGGCCTGGGATGTTGCTGTGCCCTGCCGAGGGCTGAGAGTGGTGGGGCTGGACAAGCACAGTTTGCAGACAAGGATATGTCAGGAGGTGAGAGCAGGGCAAGGGTGGCTCGGAAAGTCAGGATGAGGAAGGCATTCAGGGGCCAGGAGGGGACCACAAGCAGCTGACCAAGAGCTGATGTAGGAAAGGAAATCCATCTCTGGCTGTGACTCCCAAACTGGGGCACTGAAATTGTTCAGCATTGCTGCGGTGCAGGGCGGCAGAGAGGGCCACAGGCGCCACACATCCTTCGGAGGGCTGGTTCTCTTCTCTCACGGTTAGCTGATGGTGTGGGCAAGCTCAGGAGTTAGTTCTTACCCACCCCATCAGCCAAACATGAGAGCCCCCTCCTCTCTGTTCCAAACTCTTTTACAGCTCCAGTCTTTAGTCGTATTAGCTGGCCAGCATTTCCCCTCTTCATAATTATGTTACCTTCCTTCAGTTGATACAAGGATAAAGTCAAGGTAAGATCTTAAAGGGGCCAGTATGTTACAGGACAAAAGGGCTTTTTTTAAATATAGGCAGAGAACAGGATCAGCCCTCCGAAGGATGTGTGCAGCCTGTGGCCCTCCCTGCCGCCTCGCACCTGAGAAAGGCTGATATGAAAAAAATGTTGTCATGGCCCATTGCCAGTTTTTGTCAGGAAACTAGAAGTGGGCAGTGGTCACATTTTTGTGGTGCAGGGAAGCAGAAAGGCCACAGATTCCCTGCCCCCTTCAGAGGGCCTATGCAGCCCCTTGTAAGTATTTTAAAAAAACCCTTTTGCCCCCAGTGGTGGTGTGGTCACGGAGGTCCCGTTGCAGCTCCCCCACAAGGGCTTACAGCAGCCCAAACTCTCCCAGCGCTGATCTATGAGCATCCAGGCGCACACACAGAGGGCATGAGGTGCGCTATTCCTTTCACATTTACTTAGTCTAGCGTGCACTGCATTCCTACCCATCACTGGCCTTTCCCAATTGTGCAAGTTTTATCTGGAGCCAAAATGAATTTCCTTCACTTGTCTTTTCTTGTAGAAGCATGAATGTCACATGAGGATGGTTGAAAAGGTCCAGTTGCCCTTGAACTATAAAATCCTTTACATCTGTGGCCACAGAGGCTGCTTGCCAAATTCCCTGTCATATAACAAGCAAATTTTTTCACGTCAAGCTCTTGCAGGAACCCACTGGTACTTCAGAGGACTCTAGGCTTGGCTGGGGCAAGTTGCAGCATCCCCTCCCCTCTCTTTTCTGGTTGCTCATCCCCCTGCCTTTCAGCCCTGACAAAACAGCCAATGGGATCAATAAGCACTCATCATTGCTTTCAAATGGCTGGCTTTAACTCTTTCCTTGACAGTTGTAGAGCCTGGCAATGTTTAGGCTGAGATCTTCATAAAAAACAGCTTTCAGTGCATGCTGATTCATTATCTCCTCCCATTCCTTCCTCCCTTCCCAGTTTCTCCAGTCCACTCTTTTCCGAATGTAATAGTACAATCTTACATATGTGAATCAGAAGCAAGCTCTGTGTTCAGAGGGCTTTCTTCCAAGTTAGTGTGCTCAGAATCTCCCTTCTCCATGCAAGCTACTCCAACTGGTGTTGTGGTGTGTCTCTGTGTGTGTGTGTGTGTGTGTGTGTGTGTGTGTGTGCGCACGCACACATGCAGATCACAGTGGGTGACACAGCGGGGATGACAGCACTACTAGCCAGAATTGTGAAAATCTTGGTATTTTTGAATAGGACCATCACATTATATAACATTTGATGTGGAATTTAATGCCGAATGCAATGAAATAAACCGTGCTGAAATATTCTATCAAACAAACAAATATTCTATCTAGCCAAATAACGAGAAAAGGAAAACACAAGTGCCTTAGGTAACAAGCAGTGGATTACCTTAACTCAAAACTGACCTATGAAACTGATTGTTCGGACTGAGGTGTTGTTATAACACGGCATGGAAACAATAATGTGCTAATATGAGCCAGCTCTCATTTTCATGCATCAGAGCTAACCAGTTAAGTGGTGTCATTCAAATGATTTAGGAACAGGAACAGACTTTTGATTGGCACTTGTCGGGAACCCGGAACCAGCCACGGAGACCGTTAGGATCTGGAACGCCCGTTCTGGTCCGTTCCCCCTGAATGACATCACTGGAGCTAACACTAGAACGCTTATTCAGGACCCAATTCTATCCTACCTTGGCACTAGTGGTACACTTGGACTGCTGACGCCAGTGCCACAAAAGTGCTGTCAGTAATGGGGGGGGTACAACAAACCTAGTGATGCTACTGCATTAGGCAATACATACGCTATTGTAATTTATTTTGTGTTGTCTGGTACAGGACGAGGGCCATCTTGGGGTGACACAATGAGCTCTCACAGGGGCAATGCCAATCCTAGTGATGCTACTGTACCCCAGTATTCTGTCCCCCTGCTCCAAAGCATTACAGGTGCTGCAATTGCACCCCAAGCAGAATCATCCAGGATTTTGCTTTCTGTCTCCTAATGGGGGCTGGTGAAAGAAAGAAAATACGTCCAAATCATGCTCCTCTGTCCTGGCTTTCAGTAAAATCCCAAGCCCAGTTGTCAGTGCAAACTACACATGACACTCTCGGAGAAGTGTGTTTTCAAGGTGGTGCCCACCAGGAGGTGGCTCTGCATTGCGGCTCCTGTTGCCAGCTGGCAGAGAGAAAAAAGTATTCAAAATAGTTTTGTTCATTTGCTTTTCAGTGCCCAAAAATGAACGGCGGTCTGGATGCAGCATGTAAGCACTACAGTCTGCAAACATTTTAATCAGGGGCAGCCCGAAACCATCCAGCCCCAGAGGCAGTGTGCCAAATGCATCCTGCCCTTTGCCTGATGTCACACAAGGCACCTGGATTTAAAGAAGAGGAGAACAGGGCAGACGAGGACGTGTGGAGGAGAAGAGTGGCGGGCTACAGCATCAGAGATACCTCGCTTTCCATTCCCTGCTCCTCTACACTTCCTTTATTGCACTTGCTTCACCAGACAAGCATGGGTCCTCCACACTACCATCCTGCACACTGAGTTGGGGGTGTCATCAGGGCTTGAAGGAGCGCAAGAGGCTTGGACGTGCGCATGAGGGCGCTTGCCAGCCTAATCGTAACGTGGGCAAGTGCTGCTGGGAAGCCCTACGCTGTATCAAAGCCCCAGTGAAAGTGAGTGAAGTGCCGAGCGGCACAGGGGTGTGGGGAGGGGGGAATGAAGGCAGGAAGGGGACATTGTGGGAGGAGGGCGGAACAGGGGGAAGATCAGGCTCAGGAGGAGGTGGGGTCTCTGCCATATCCTAACCTCCTTCCTGGGCTTGGCAGTCTTGCATGGGGCTGCTCAGATTTGCACCTGCAATTTTGTCAGCACAGATTTGAGTAGCCCCATTGCGCAGGCTGGAGCACTACACAGAATAAGGGAACAAATGTTCTTTTACTCCAGGGCGATCTCCAGCCTGCTCAACTGCATTGCTGCTGGTCCAGCGTAGGCCATATGGTCCTGCTGCACTAGTGCTGAATAGGATTGGGCCACCCGAGAAAGAAGCAGGTTAGCAATTTGGCACAGGGTGATGGCGAGAGCGTGGTGCATTCCTGGAAGGCCTCTGCAGGGTGCAGAGCCTCTCTCTGGGGATCCAATGTGGAGTCGCAGGTGTTCTGCCTTGTAGGAGCTCCCGCCGTTGGCTTCCACTTTGTGGGCTTCTTGTGTATGGGTAAAGAAAGCATATACGACATTGGCATCTTTTTAAAAAAAACCCAGTGCTCTTTCTTTCTCAGCCAGAACCCAGAGTGTGCCGGCCCCTGGAGTGACTCGCCACTTGAGGAAGAGACAAACCTGCAATGATCTGCAATTGGCAAAGGCCACCTCTGCCAAGTGGGCAAAGTGGCACCTTTGGAACATGGCAGCTCTCGTCTGTTCGGCAGGGAGGGAAGCCACTGTCCCTGCTCAACTTCACAGCATTCTTAGATTGTTTTCTGGTGTCATCCCTTCTGCCTATTTTTAGCTTGTGAGCCCTTTCGGGAACAGGGAATTTTCCCCCCCCTTATTTCTATATGAAAAGTATTTTGTGAACTTCTCTTTTGAACATGAGTATGCAAACATTCTTAATTACTCCCCAACCAGAAGTGGCTGTTTATGAACCTGCTTTAAGTGAGAGGAGAGTTTTAAACATTTCTCTATTCCAATGCTTGTCCTGTTTCTCTGATGAGCATTTTGTGCTCTGAGTGCATGTAGCAACACAGTTTGAAAGCCCAATACAAGTCTACTCAGAAACAAGTCCCTTACAGTCAACGAGGCTTTCTCCCAGATAAGCATAGGGTTGCAGCCTTACAACCCAATCCTATCCAGCAAGGGGCAACAGTGCCAAATGGCTACTGCTGCATCCTGTGCTGGAGTTGAGCAGGCTAGAGGTCACTTCAGAGTAAGGGAACAGCCCTTACCTGGAGAGAAGCCCCAGCCTGCTCCATGAGGCTCCTCAAATCTGTACCAGCTATTCAGCTGGCAGAGAAGAAGTCCTGTGTCCCAGGAGACCTTCTGTGCCCAGGAGAGCAGATAGGATTTGCAGATAGGCAGAGAGGAGGTCTCTGCTAGTTCTCCCCCACAAGGCCTGTCCCACCCACTCTATTTTGCCCACCCCCCACCCAGGAATGCTTCCACCATACCCTCCTACCACCCTCCAGGCACTTACCTGTTCTCTGCTGATAACTGGGGCTTGAAACAGGCAGAACAAGCTTCCCTGCCAGGGCAGCTTACTTGTATGGTGGTGCAAATGTGGTATATGACACATTTGCAGCACCTACCACCGATGCTGTGGTTGCCGTGCCAGTGCTGAAGCAGTGCTGAATCAGGCTGCCCATTAACTTGCAGCACAATCTTGCATGTGCTTACTCAGAAGTCAGCCTCCCTGTGTTCAACAGGGCTTAATCTCAGGTAAGCACGGACAAGGCTGTAAACACAGGTTGCAAGCCTATCCACACTTCTCTGGAAGTAAGTCCCATTGACTATAGTGGGACTTAGAACTAAGTAATGCATAGGCTTGGGCTGCTAAAAAGGAAAGTTGCACTTTTGAGGGCCTTCACAGGCTGCCTGTCCTCAACAAGCCACTGCCGCATTCAGTGCCTCTCTGGCCCACTGCCATCGTCCCAGCTGTGATCCACTTTCACTCACTTCCAGATCACAGAACCATGACCCAGATTGGCAGGCGTCACTGCAGAGAGCTTAGCCCATTGCTAGACATGCAGAATAATTTCATAAGCTCTTTTGGGGAGTGCTGGCTGGCCATGAGATCTGATTACGTCTGATTGCGACAATTCCTGATGGGAGAATCATAGAGTTGGAAGGGACTTTCATCTAGTCCACCCCCCTGCCTCTAGCAGGAAATCCTCCTAAGGCATCTCCAGCAGGTGCCTGTCAAACCTTTGCTTGAAGGTTTCCAGTGAGAGAGAATCCACCACCTCCCTCGGCAATCTAGAAGGGAGGCATGTCCAATTCAACAGGATTTTATGGGATGATTGTTTTGCTTCCGTTCCATTGTGTTGTACTCCGGGGCTTTCCAGAAAGGTGCAGTGGATGCAAAGTGGTGTGAAGCTGGGCAGCAACGGACAAGCAGCCTGACAGACTGCTAGCCCCACGGATCCTCATAGCAGAAAGTTGCCTAGGCGATGCAGCAGACTTTCATCTCACCTGGAGCACAAGTTAGAGAGAGTTTGTAGACCCGGGGTTGTGGGTCTGACAGGAGCCATTGCGCAGTTCATGGACAGCAGTGAAGCAGATTAGTTTAGGCAAAGGCCTCAGCACCTTGGACAGCTCCAAAGCCAGCCATTTGCTCCAACCACTGCCAGAGCCCAAGTCAAACTACAGTAGACATGCCCTTAGAATAATAGAGTTGGCCGGGACCTACAACGTCATCTAGTCCAACCCCCTGCCTCTAGCAGGAAATCCTCCTAGAGCATCTCCAGCAGGTGCCTTTCAAGCCTCTGCTTGAAGGTCTCCAGTGAGGGAGAATCCACCACCTCCCTCAGCAACCTGTTCCACTGTCAAACCGCCCTTATCGTCAAGAAATTCTTCCTGATGTCCAGCCAGAATCTCCTGGGTTACTCCAAGGGCTTAGTAGTTACAATGGTGCCCCTAGGGTTCCCCTAGGGTGCAGGCACTTACCTGCAGATTTGTCTTCTGACTGAGGTCTCCAACCCCGAGTCCTCAGTGTAAAGCCCACCTGATCAGGCGCGCCATGCTTCCACCAAAAACATTCTTCCCCCTCCTCGTGAGGTGCAACCCATCCCGTGATAGTAGTCCTTCATCCAAGAAGTGCTCTCTTTCTTAAGAAACACAGCAGCAGCAGTTCAATCCTGATTTGGCACATGAAGGAGGAGTAACTTGCTCCCTCTCGTGTTAGTCTGTAGAACTCCTTGCCACTGTGGCGATAGCTCTGTGTCTGTCTTTGTCCCCTATGACTCTATAGCTTAAATATTTTTTATTTTGTCCACCTCTAACATACTGCCTTTTTTTTTCCTTGTGTAACATTGTTTTATATCTTGTTCATTTTTTATTCTACATTAGCCACCTTAAGCATTTACTCCTACAAATGGAAAGGATGAACAAATCTTTAAAATAAATAAACAATGGCATCTGGCCTAGATGCTTTTAAAGGGGACTGGACAGATTCTTGGAAGAAAAGTCTATCACAGATTCCAGGCCATGGTGGGTATGTGAACCTCCTGGTTTTAGAAGTAGGCAGCCTCTGAATGCCAGGTGCAAGGGAGTGGCAACAGGGAGGCAGGTGTCTCGTGTGCTCCCCGAGGCGTCTGATAGGCCACTGTGAGATACAGGAAGCTGGACTAGAGGGGCCTTGGCCTGATCCAGTGGGGCTCGTCATACGTCCTCGTGGCCTTTTACTCAGACCAAGTGGCCAGACTGAATTCGATCCCTGGTGTCAATTCCTCAGAAGCTCAGTATTTCAGGGACGGCACAAACAGTTTCCTCGGTCATTGCCGAAACTCGCTCCAGAACAGATGAAGCCTGCGGCAAACACTCCCACTGCCCGGGGGCTGAACTTCTGGGCTCCGTTGAGCTGTGTTGCTTCGTGGCCTCCAGCCATGTGCCCCCAATCACTCCACGCCTGTGGATCATCACTTATTCATTGCTTTACTCCTGCAGCTTTGCCGGCCTTGCCAAATTCTGTAAAGACTCCAAGACTGGATTTGGGATAAAATCATGCCAATTGCACAGCGATAAGCAGATATGAGAAAGGAGAGGGATCCTTAGAAAGCAGAATGAAGCTGGCTGTAGTGGGGAGGGTGTTGGACTGGGGGGGAGCCAGCCAGGCTTGGATCACTGTACAATTGTGACGTTCACAAGGTGACCATGAGACATTCCCTCTCACCGACTTCAGAGGGTTGTCGTGAAGATGAAAGTGGAGGGGGGGCACAGGTTGCCCTGAGCACCTTGGAAGAACAGTGGAATAAAAAGAAATAAAAATGAACTGCTTCATTCATGGCGGTCGCAATGGAGTTCACCACCAAGAAGATTCGGCGATCACCACTTGCTCAGAGGGCTTTGAGTGACACTTCCTGGCTCACTTTCTTCACAGCCCTACCCTAACCCTGCACTGGAACAGGCAGGCCCACCTTATCCAGTGCAGATGGCTGTGGCACATCTCAGAGTAAGGGGATATTTACTCCCCTTGTCACACACCAGCTACCCCTATGGGGCTACTCAGGTCTGTGCCAGAGGAATTGCCAACACAAATCCAAGCATATCAGTGTAAAGGCTGGCTGGCTGGCTGGGAGGGGGGTTAGAATCTGGCCTAAGCTGCTGAGGCACCCAGGGCGGGGTGTCTGCAAAGGTGCAGAAGTGACACAATGACATGCGAGCATCCCCATGTCACTCACCCCAGTTACGCTACTATAGCCTCCTGTTTTGTATGCAACCACCAAACATTTGGCAGCAAACAGACCCAGATTAGGGGATCTGGCCAGATCCAGGTGTTAAGCACCCTCCCCCTCCAAGAAGCTGTAGCCAAAAAAGAAGCAGTGTGCAGAATCCTGTATCTCCTGTATCTGCCTTTGCTCTTGGGGAGGGGACTTTTCAACAACCTCTGGCAAAAATGAGAGAATAGAGCTCTTGAAATACCAGTTGGAAACTGCCTGAAGTGAATCATCAGTCTAGATGTCCTTCTCTTCCGGGGCTGGATTAAGTGCTGCTTGAAGTGCTGGTATTTGACACAGCCTCAGCACTGCTGGAAGGAGAACAAAAACTCATGACCAGATTAGATGTGCTATGAGTTATGAGAAAAATACGTAGCATCTCTCTTTCTGGGTGTGTTTGTGCCACAAGCTGGAGCTGCACAGGGTATCTCACCCAGGTGATCATCCGGACTCTGCTGTTTGTCTCCCTCTCCCTCCCACTTTGACAGCGCAGGTTCTGAAGAAACCAGGATGCTGCCTTCTCCTGGGTCTCCTGTTCATCTAGCTCTTCATGGAGTCATATAACGTTCGAGCTGGCGGCACCTTGGAGGTCCTCAACACTGCTCAGTGCAGACAACTGCTGCAGCTGCCCTAAGAGGTAGCTATCCAGCCTCTGCTGGAAAACCTCCGAAGAGATCACAACTCAATCAATCAAGTTCATTACTGTCAAAGACCAGCTTAACCAAACAAAAGAAAACAAAGTAACACATGAGGAAATACACCGATACTACATTACTAGATGCCAATTGTATGAGGTAGTTGGTTCCAGCAAACAGATAAAAGAAAGTACTTTTTTACTCAGCATGTAATTAATTTGTGGAACTCCTTGCCACAGGATATGGATATGGCTTCCAGCTTGGATGCCTTTAAAAGGGGACTGGACAGATTTCTAGAAGAAAAGTCCATCACAGGTTACAAGCCATGGTGGGTACGATCAACCTCCTGGTTTTAAGTTATCTCGGCATGCCAGATGCAGGAGAGTGGCAACAGGATGCAGGTCTCCTCCCTGAGGCATCTGGTGGGCCATAGGAAAGTTACTGAGGGGACTGGAGGCCTTTTTGGATCAGAAGGGATGGTTTCAAAGAGTGGCTGTTTTAAAATGTTTGGGAAGCACTGCACTAACAAATGGAGGGTGTGGCCAATTACGCTCTGAAGTGGCTGCACATCAATGCATGGAGCTAGCAATGGAAAAATCTGGCTGAGGCACATTATGTTAAATTACTGGGCAAGAGACTTCCCCACTATGGTCAGACTTTCATAATCAAGTCTATGCTATCAGCAGCCACCTTTTGTTAAACTGGATCAAATCCCACAATCAGGGACAGTGGAAACAAGAGCATTATAGTTAAGAACAAATTAAAACCAGCAATAAAATTAAAGACAAATTAGGGATGGCTCTCTCGGGAGTCTTTCCCCCAATTCAAGGTTGCTTTGTGAATTGGATCTCTTGCAGCAACTTTATTTCCTTTTAATTAGTAAACATGCAAGTGGGGGGGGGGAGAGAGAGAGAGAGAGAGAGAGAGAGAGAGAGA
>JAJKFI010000242.1:56469-95115 GCA_029204185.1 Lerista edwardsae | reverse complement strand
GAGAGAGAGAGAGAGAGAGAGAGAGAGAGAGAGAGAGAGAGCGCCTCCCCACTCTACTCTCTGAATAGTTGCAGCAATCTCAACAGAGATTTTTTTCTGCAAGGAGGAAAGGAATTGTAGCCTGAGAAGTGCCAGTGTGCGCTTTTGCTTCAAGGTGACCGAGAGGGGAATGCGCTTCGACTTGTCCTGTCAGAGCCAAACAGAGGAAAACAAAAAAGGCCCAGCAATCTGTTCTAACAGTCGCTGACATCCTCTTGGGATGCAGCAGCGCCTTTTTTCCTTACTTAGGGCAGAAAACAGTCGGGTCAAGACAAAATCACTTGCCTCTTTCATGAACCTTTTGGGAAAGCAAAAAACAAAAACACCCTTCCTTGCAAGGACTCACTTCATTTCTCCTGATTTGTCCTCACTCACAGGTGCCCGGCATGATTCATTTGTCTATCCCAGTGATTTTCAACCTGCGTGCTGTGGCACATTGGTGTGCCACAAAAGGGCTGCAGGTGTGCCACAGGAGTTTGGGGGAGGGTCACTGATTAGTAGGACAACTGCAATGTGTGAGCCCCCCCCCGCAGTGCGCCTTAGTCAATTGTCAAAACAGAGTGTGCCTTGACCATCTTGTCAGTGTGCGGTGAGATGAAGAAGAGTGAAAATTGCTGCTCTGTCCCGTCATCTCATGATTGCCTAAGAGCCCAATTCTACCCGCTGCAGACATAGCAAAAAGGCACATGCTGCATGTAATGAGGAGGAGGGGTGGCCCGAAGGAGGTAAGGAAAACACTTCTTTGCTTATCTCTGCATAAGCCAATAGGCCACCTATGAGTTTCCTCAGGCTCATGCTAGCCATCAGCTGTAAGTCTAAGGAGAGCCGGGGGGGGGGGCGTGTTCCAAGGTGGAGTTTCAGGGATAGGATCCTGGTGCAAGTTGCTGCCATTGTGATCCTCCCCCTCCCTCCCACTCACAACACTCCCAGGCTGCAAACTTATCGAGGCAGACACAGCCCAGGGTCCACAGCAGAGCTCTCATGGCAGCAGCTTGGACAGGCTTGGGAGCAGCATGCTCCATGCGCCACCAATTTGCAACAGTAAGACACTCCTCCCGCAGTCACAAACGGCTCATACATTGGGCCATAAGGCACAGAACGAAGTTAGATGCCCCCTTGGGCATTGGACAGTTGAGGCCAGTTGGAGGACAGGAATGGGTGTCCTCCAGCAATTGCTGCCTGAGGCAACTGCTTCAATTGGCCTCATGATAAGCCGGCCCTGTTTTGCCCTATATAGCTGCTTTGTAGTCAATGTCTCGGGTGAAAGCATCTAGCTTGTTAAGTGCTCCCTGATCAAATCTGCCTGTGATGTTCCGGAACAATTGTTATTGCAATGGTCTTAGAGCTGGCTCACCCATGCAGTACATCTCGTAACCTCTCATCCTGGATGACTCTGCACTGAAGGTGTGTGTGTGTGTGTGTGAGAGAGAGAGAGAGAGAGGGGGGGAGGGAGTGGGGGAGGGAAGGAGAGCAAATTGTGTTTGCATTGACACCAGGGGATGCTGAAGTTCTTGTTGAAGGGATTAATCTGTGGTGGCCCATTTGCACGCATGCCAGGGATCACTCAATGTGAGTGCCAGTGTGAGATGTATGGGAAGAAGGAGTGAGTTTCCACTAAGGTCACTGTCACAAGACTGATCTATTCAAGGGCATCACAGAGGGCCACCAGGGCAAATTAAATGAAGAGCACTGACACTGTCAAGATGGGTTAAATGCACACCAACGTCTTGACAGTGATGGCGACTCAAGTACAGAGATTTGGACTCAAGTTGCAAAAATGCTGTGTTGTTTTTTTAATTTGTGTTGGACTCGGGTCATGGATGTCACTGACTTGGGCACAACTCAAGACTCATGGCCAGTGACTTGGATAAAAGTCATGACTAAAATTTGACTCAAGTCCTGACTCTCTTCAGCCTTTGTGTGCTTGCTTGCTTCCTTTTTTTCCTTCCTCATGGGCGATCTGGAAGTCGTCTTTTCAGACTGACAGCAGCAGCAGACATGATGGGGGGAGAGTCGGTGGTTCCAGGCTGGGGGGGGGGGGTGGAGGGGAGGAGAAAGGTTAAGGATGCTTTCCCCGCCCTGAGGACTTGATTTCTCAAAATGACTTGGGACTCAAGTCAAAATGACTCAGAATTTTTCTGTGAGTTGAGTCACAATGGTGCACCCTATGACTCATCTCAGTCCGGGGGGGGGGGTTTGCTGACTCAAGGATCACCTTGCAAAATGTGAGTCCAGCACATCCCTGCTCCTTGGGCACATGGATGTGGACTGGAAACAATGTGACACCAAAAATGTTGGAACATGTCCAGCCCCTGAATGTGGTGACACTGCCTGCCTTTTTTACCTTATTGCTCCTATTATAGGAAGACAAAAGCTGACATTACACTCAGCAAACTGAAGGTACTCCATTATGCCTGATGTGGCCTTGAGTGTTTTCGTTGTAGCCACAGCTTGAGGCTATTACAGACACTGGGGTATTTCATGGATAAATGGATATTTCTTGGGACTACTATATGTGTCCATCAAATCTTCCCATATGTCAACTTTCAATGAATCAATCTTTTGGCTTGAATCTAATCCTTTCAGCCTGAGCAATGAAAATCAACATTAGCTTCACACACCCTAATCCAATCCTTTTCCCCACCGTGGCATGGAGCAGCACCAAAATGGATCTTCTCGGACCTGCACCAAATCACCCTCTTTTCAAGGCATCTAGGCCAGGCACCATCATCATATCCTGTGACAAGCAGTTCCACAGATCAATTGTGAACACATTGGGAAAAGAAATATTGTTTTTCAAGCTTGCATAATGCTTGATTCAAGGAGAGATTACTGTAGGAAATGACTGCCTGTTGAGTCTGGCCACTGAGCCATCAAGCTCAGCATTGACAATCACCGACTGGCCGCAGAGCCTTAGGATTTCCATCAGGAGTCTTTTTCCATACCAGACTGGAGATATTGCCAGGGATTGAACCTGGGATGGCCCCCACCAATTTACTGCCTGAGGTGACTGTCTTAGTTGGCCTCAAGGATGGCTGGCCCTGTACTGCAAGCAAAGTGAAGTTAAACAGACTGGGTTTATATCCTAATTTATCTGTCCATTCACATAAGGAAGCCTGCACGCATGGACATGACAGCATAAGATTCTTGCACATGGAATCCTAACTTGGCTTTGAAAACACCTTGCACGTAATGTCACACACAAAAATTCTCTGTACCTCATTGCTGCACATTTTCTTCCCCACATGCCCATGCAACAACGTGTAGAGTGCCACAAAACACCACTTTATCTCCACGTGTGCTCTCCCCCCCCCCAATTAATGAATTCTTAAAACATTTGCTTAAAAAACCCAACCAACTGTTCTCTTAGGGCTGCAGGCCATTTAAAAAAATGGAGATGATTCCTTGTTTACATTTCAGCTGATCAGTTGGTCAATTACACTTCTGCATTTAAATACCCATTTGCATCAACAGAGATGTGGATTTTTTTTTTTTGACATGCTGATTGACATGTAAGAATACACCTTACCTTTCAGTAAGCAAAAGCTGTTGGTCGTCATTAGAGGATCATGAATGTTTTCATTTCTATCTTCCATGAGCACCAGACCCTAAATTACCTCCCCACTCCCAAAAATGGCCTTAATGTTCATCTCTAGCAATTAAAAATGATCCTCACAGATTAAAATCTACCCCCGTCAATTAAACGTGCCAATTAAATTGATGAAGGTTGCAGTCTTAACCACACTTTCTGGGGGATTAGGCTCTGCTGAACACTGTGGGCTTACTTCCAAGTAAACATGGATTCTTTATTGAGATCTGCATCCTGCCTTCTCCGTTCAATAAATGCCCGAGGCGGCTAAGAGCAGATACACAACATCAGGAATAACAATTAAAAAACAAGAGGGGAAAGTTCATTAAATAAAAACAATACTAAACAGAGAAAACCTCAGCAGATGGAAAGCAATGAACAGCAGTCAAGACACTGAGAGCCCAGCGAGAGAATGTTGACTGGCTACAGACTGTATGCCTGGAAGAGACACCTGCACCACAGCAGCAAAAGACCATCTGGGAAGGGGGTGAACATGCCCTGGCTCACACTGCAAAGCCGACAACCACACCCAAAAGCACACAAAGTGAAGTGAAGATCGGGAGGATGTCTAGATCTGGCCCCATCTCTGCAGACCAAAGTGGCTACTGAGTGCTCTTCACGCGCCAGCCACAGCCTTCCGTGGGAAAGTCAGACCTAGCCACAGCTAGCCATCGGGGATGTGCCATGATGTTCCGTGCTGGTGAGGCACAGAAGGTCACGGAGTCCTGTGACCCGGAAGTGACACAATACTTCCGGCTCATGCAGAGCCTCTGAATGTGACCAGAACCTTTCTGAAGCCTGTGGGAGACACAGGTGCCCTCTGCAGGCTTCAAAAAGCCTCTCCCCAAGGTGGAGCTGGGGCTTCGCCATGCCATTCCCTGTCCCAGCTTTGGTGGAGGCTCACTGCCTTCACCAAAGCCAGGAGGGAGTGTGGAGAAGTGCCCCCCTCAAGGAAGAATGTCACAAACTTCCATGAAGGCTCCTGCCACCACATAAGCCAGGAGAGAGTGCCCCACCCTTGGGGGGGGGGAGTTGCAACATTACGACTGAGGCTCCTCCCAGCCTTTCCCAACCTCTTCAGTGCCTTCTGGGGCCACAGGCTGCCTCTACAAGCTTCAGAAAGGCTCCCAGATGTGAGCAGAGAACATTTCTGTTCATATTGGGGAGCTCAGGTGAGGCTCAATTCAGGTGAGGCTCTAGTGAGGCCTCTCCTGACTGCACATCCCTGATACCTATGTGTGCCAACCACATCCAAGCTAGACTGCCGGTGGTGCAGCACCAGTAGGTGAGACGGACCCAGAACTTGAAAGTTTCATGGCACAATGCTGTTGGCACTACTGCAGGACTGGCACAGCAGCTACTGTGCCCACACTAACCTTGGCAAGTGTGCAGTAAAGCATGTTTGCACCAACTTGGGAGTAGGCAGCACTAATGGGAAGGCCTGCATGATCCTGCTAGTGCTAAATCCACCAGTGAGTGGCACAGGGGTGGGGGGACAGTGGAATGGAGGTAGGGAGGGGTGCAGGGCAGGGGAACAGGCGGTTCAGGCTCAGAGCAGACGGAATCAGCAGAGGAGGTGCCTGTCGTATTCTATTCCCCCTCCCAAATCTGGAAGTCCGACATGGGGCTTCTTGCACTGGGGATTTTAATGTAGCCCCATTGAACCGGCTGGGGCTGCACATAGAGTAAAAGCTGTGGATGGCCCATTCTCTGCCCTCTCTGGTAGTCCGTGGGGGAACGCTCACTGAAGAGATGTCAGCAGCCAGCAACAAAATTGTCTCTAGAACAAATAAATATAATAAATCTTCCCTAATTATTACAAATTTATTTTTGTGTGCACAGGGGTGGAATGGGGGGGGGGTGCGTTTGGCATGTGGTGCACAACAGTTCCAATTTTTGCTTCCGTGCTCCACAGGCTCCTATAGGTTGGGAACTGCTGGTCTAACGGAAGCCCTAGAAGAGAGGGGTGGAACCACACCAGCACACACAGGAGGGGGGGGGAAGGGTCTCTGCAGCTCAGCTGTGACAACGGTGTATAGACGCCAATGGGGAACATTGTTAACTGGGTCATTAATTCATTAAGTGGGTCAAGCAACCATGTCTGTGTACACCATATGCGGCAGAAGTGTGAATTATAGCAGAGAACATGGACAATGTAAAGAGTGAGCCTGTAGGCAGATCCCACATTTCACTATCCAGGGAGGTGCCCAAGGCACCTTCCAGCATGATCAAAACAGTGGACTTACAAAGGCATGACAATAAACTGAAGAAAGCCACACACCAGGTTTTTTTTGTTGTTGAAGATCCTACTTCTCTCACCCTGTTGCAGACATGGCAGACTCTCTGCCCAGGGCCCAGGACCACCAATTGCCACCCCTGGTGCCATCTCCCCACCCCTGGTCCTGCCCCAGTGTTCGCAAATGCTCCATTTTGGAGTGAAATGGGCGCAGGGGTGGGCAGGCAGGCCAAACACTGCCATCTGCCTCCATGCCACTCCTCTCCCCTTCACTGGTGCAGTACCTGGGGGCATTCCCCCCCCGAGAATACACTAGGACCACCACGGCTCCCACCCCATGGATTAGAGCCATTCTGAGAGGTTTTCTGTCTTTCTCTCTGTGTGTGTGTGTGTGTGTGTGTGTGTGTGTGCGCGCGCGCACGCGCAAGGACGCCCTGTGCCAGTTGTTCAGTCAGGCCTGCCCCAGGCATCACAGGTGAGCTGTCTATAAAAAAAGGTGCCTGGGGGGACATGACTGAAATATATAAAATTATGCATGGGAGGGATAGAGTGGATTGAGGGATGCGCTTTTCCCTCTCTTGTAACACCAGAACCAGGGGACAGCCACTCAAATTGAGTGTTGGGAGAGTTAAAACAGATAAAAGGAAATACTTTTTTACCCAGCAGGTAAATCTGTGGAACTCCTTGCCTAAGGCGCTCACTTTCTTCCGTTGACTTCACGGGTGGACCGGCACTGCTGGGAGGCTACAAAAACTTAGAGCCGGTTTAAGCTAGCGCCTTCCCTACACTGTCAGTACTTCCGCTCATCTTTGCTTCTTTCTAGTTCTGTGGTTTGGCAATGCTGCCCCACACAGCCAGGAGAGGCTTGACAGGCACCTGCTGGAGATGCTCGAGGAGAATTTCCTGCCACAGGTTGGACTACATGCTCTTATGCAGCATATCTCTGAATGCCAGGTGCAAGGGAGTGGCCACAGGAGCAGGCCTCTTGTTGTCTTGTGGGCTCCCTGAGGCGTCTGATGGGGCACTGTGAGGTACAGGAAGCCGGACTCAAAGCTAAACCCAACCTGCCTCACTCTAGTGCTTTTGACAGCAATTTGACATGCCAAAATCAAGAAGGGAGGCTTTTCACAGCCTGGAGACCTCGAGACGAGACAGCCTGCGGACACCTGCACATTACACGCTTCCACTAAAGACACAATGACAGTTCGCCATGGCTCTGGAACTGAAAACCGCAGAGTGCCTGGTGATCTTCGGGGCTGAGCAGCTGCAGGTTGCATCTGGGCAACCGTGGTCTATTCAAGGCCACGCAAAGAGGACACATTATCCAATGATGTGCATTGTGTTTGCACACACACAAAATTATTGTGCATTCCTTCTGGTTTCCACATGTCCCGACTCAAGCAACTTTCAATCAAGGAGTAGCACAATCCTGTGACAAAATCACCGAGGACCCAATCCTGTAGGCCAGTATGTGCACGCCAGCAGCTCTGGTTGTCACACTTTAAAAACACTTTTGTGGCACCCTGATGACAGTAGTCATCACCTGCACTGGGGCCATATCAGTTGGCGCTTCGCCCGAGCGCAGGCAGTACGGACGGACAGCTCTGCAGCAGCTGGGCTGGTGGTGAGGCCTGTTGGGGCAGGGGAAGGGGGTGTGGGTGGGGGAGAGGAGGAGTGGGCCTGGCTGGTGGACAGCCTTACTGACACGGGGCTGCTCGAGTCTCCATCGGCAAATAGTGGGGCCCATGGCTTTCCTCGAGGTGGGGGGGGGGCTTTGCTTGTCTTTGGAAAGTATCAGGGAAGGGGTGACACAGAACTCCCTTGGAACTCCTCTGGCCCCTTCCCCCAAGGAGACCCTGGCAGCTACCACAGTTCCCATAAGAGGCAGCAGCAGCAGCTATTTTGCTATTGTTGCTCCTACAGGACCCAGGCAGGATTGGGCTGTTTGGACACCTTGCGCACATTCCTGCAGAGTGCATAGCGAACAGAGCCCGAAGCAGTTACAGCATTCAAACTATGAACAGAAAGGTAGTCCACAAGTTTCTACCCCCCTGCGCAACTCTCCCACCCAATTTTAGCCAGATCATGCCCCCTGAGGTCTTGTCTTGGGGGCTGTCACAAAAAGTAAGGGGAAGCTGATCTTCCTCCCTATAATCTAAGCAGTGCAAAACCACTTCCAATCTTTTTTTCCCCCTTCTAAGATTGGAAATCCATTTTAAATCAGCAGAGCCATCAACTGAATCAACTTTGCTGTTTGAGTAATACTTTTTCCACGCAACCATTAAAACATTTGCTTAATGTTTCAGAACAGTGACAAAAACAGATCTGGGCTGTGCCCTCAGAACGCTATCATGAGAATGAGGAGGAAATTTAATTGCCGAATAGGTGTCAGAGATCAGGCCTAAATGATATCTTCCCTGAAGTCGTATTCGTTCATTCTTCAACCAGAGGACAGGCTGCAGAAGGCATGGAAGTAAAAAATTACTCTGTGCATGCTCAGATACATTATTTTATGATCTTTTTAACGATCTTTTGCATTGTCTCCAACTGACCCAGATTACTGGAGGTAGCCTCTCTTTTCTGGGGTCTGCCTTGGTGAACCACTGTTCCTATTTTGGGTAGGGGCAAAGAAGGGGGATTTAAAAAAATAGGATGTACTAGTTTTCCTTTTACTGTAAAAAGACCATAAAAAATGAAAATATACTAGTTGGTTAATTAACACTCTGTTTCAGAAGCCAGTGCACCACAGGCTATCTCAGAGTAAATAAAAAATAAGAGTTGCTTTCAAAAGTTGGCAACCCTAAATTCAGCAGGCAGGGATGAGCTTTTGCAACAAGTTTGTAACAACAGTGGCGATAAAAGGACATCAAATAATGCTTACTGGGTAAAGAGAGGGTTAAAGGTTCCAAGAGGGTCTCTGTTTTCATACTGGAAAGCAACTTATTTCATTGCGAAGAGTTATACCTTATGGTGGAACACATCACAGCAGTCAAAATAAACCAATCATCAAAACAGACAGAAAATAAAAATGGAACAAATGGGGGGGGAAAAGACGCTGTTTCAAAAGAAACTCAGCAGCAGGCAATTCCCAAAGGCCAACTGAAACAAAACAAAAAAATGGTGTGGGGGGGGCGGCTTTGCTTGTCTTTGGAAAGTATCAGGGTGACACAGAATTCCCTTGGAACTCCTAACCTACCCTGGGCATCCACATCATATCCTAAGCTTATACTAAAGTTGTGCACAGGTCCAAGGGCTTTAACACAGTCCTGTCCAGACAAGGGCACAGGGTCACCTACCCTGCTCACATCACAGCCTCCTTCCCTCCCGAGCACCTCTTCCTGGCGGTCTGAGTGTTATCTCATTGGCCAGCAGCAGAGCGATAGTGGGGCGGCACAGTAAGCACTGCATGTGCCGCAATGTGCCATGTAAATGGCCCCTCCCACTTGCTGTCAAAGCCATTCTGGGCAGTGATGGCTACTGCCATTGGTCACAAGGGAGAAAGACAACACACCCCACCAGTTAGAAGCTCCTGCAATATTTCCTCTCTTCCCATTAGCTAGTTGGCTTTCTCCAAGTGAGGCCACAAGCGGGGCTGCATTCCCACCTCCTCTTGCCCCTGAGCTCTCAGATAATGCCAGCTTCACAGAATGCCCACTGGTCACATTTTGAAGTGGTCTCAAAACAAGCAGGAAGTGAGTACCAGAGTTTTAACCAGTCTCAACCCACACTTGCCCAACAGATAAGCACCTCACCACATTCTGCATGTGGAAGTCTTCATAAAGACTTCATAAAGACATAAAGTTCATAAAGGCAACTACTTTGTCTCAGTTTCCCTGAAAGACAGGAGCATCGCTATAGAACAGTCAAGGCTTGCCCATGACCTCCTGATGCTGCCCCCTGAGCTGATGGTGCACCAGCTTCTGCCCACTCTCCTATGTTCTAGCACAGCACTTGCCTCTCCTCCCCATTTCCTCTTCCCCTCTGACCCTCTAGGTTTTCCAATCCCGAGAGTGAGGAGGAGAAGGAGAAGTGGAGGTGAACAGAGATGGGCACTCCCTCCAACCTGCTATCTGAGGCAATTGTCTCAATTGGCCTATGAATGGGCCTTGTCTCCAAGGACAAGACTGAGAGAACAGGCAGGATGGGGAGGTGTTTTCTACTTACATCCTGACTGTGCGGTTGCTTCTACACTGGGTTGCAGCAGCTACTGGAGCTCAGTCAATGACTGGAAGCCACAGGAGCAGCAGAATTTCCTTCCACTACACTGACAATAAGCCAGAGGCAAGCTCTGAACTCCAGGCAAACCTACGCTACAAAACCAAGCCCTGTGTGAGCCAGCATCATCCTAGAGACACTTCCAAAAAAATCCTCCCTGGAATTCTCCCCAGATTTTGCAGCTCCAAATGACTTGGATCTTGTTTCTGCAATGGAACCAATGATTTGCATTTCTCCGGCAACCCCTTTTTGGAGTGCCACACAGTGGCATAGCTAAAGGGGGTCAAAACACTAAGCACTGACTGCACCACAATGCACTATATATCCGGCCCCTTCCCCTCACCCCCGAAGCCATACCTGGAGGTGAGAGCAATGTGCACTGCATTGCCATCGCCACCCAGAATGGCTCTGATAGTGTGAGGGGTGGGCTGCTTACACAACGCATTGCTGCACCTGCAGTACCAGCTATGCTACTGGTATGTGGCTCTTAGATTAAGCAAGTCTTAAATCCGATCCAATGCAAATAGCCCAAGGATCAAAATTTGATTGGTCACACCCATGAGCACACGAGATCCCCTTTCCCTGTTGAGGGAGGAGAGAGGAGGAAGCAGAGGGCGGGGCTTGAGGGAATTTAAGGGGCCCGCGCTGTGCTCTCCCCTCTTGCATGCTGGATCATATGTTGTGCAGTCCGGCTGCCTCGGCCCCCTCACAGGGCTGACTGAGATAAACTGCCGTCGCCTGAACAGGGGCGTGGCTTGGGGGTCAGGTGTTTTAAAGCCCAGCCAGGGGCCAGATGTGTCTGGCACCCCTTGTATGTCCAGGCCGCCACACTACGCTTGCTTTGTGGCAGTAAGAGCTGCAGATCTCAAGTTTCTATTTTCCTGCTTGTAAATATGTTAATAAAGTGGCCCATTCTCCCAACTTGGTGGTGTCTCGAGTGCTCTTTGCGGGGGGGGGGGTGCACAAACAAAGCAAGTTCCCTTGCACCGACAAAAACACACTACTTTTAATTTCTCTATTGAATTAGAGGGTTTTCTTCTGCTACGTATTCCTATTTCCTCACCCATGAAAGAAACAGTGTTGAGACAAGTTTTATCACAAAGAAAAAGACGACTTTGAAAAGAGACATGGTCTTAACCACTGCTGCAGATCTCAAGGGAACTAAAAAGTAAAATATGCCATCCGTTGCAATATTTTATATATTTAACAAATGAGCAAACCTCCTGCAGTGAGCGGTGATAGCATCGGGTGGATCGCAAAGAGACTGGTGGCAAGAGCTGAGGACAGAGCAGGCCATTAATCTTGCCAGGTAAATCTCTGGGGAAGAAGAAGGATGGTGGAAATTGCTTCGCATAACACAACGGGGGCATCAAGGCAATATTCTGGCCCGGCACGTCGCCAAAGAGAAGACACAGGTGCTGCAGCTGGACCAGCTGTGACCTTCCACAGCGACCTGGGCTGGGAATAGACACCTGCCACTTGCATTGGAGGCAGGCTGGAGAAGCGGTGGAAGTCTGGCGGCCCCTCAGACCCTTCTCAAATCAGCGGCTGCTACAACCCACATCAGTAGAGGTGGATGAAAATGGTGATAACGAAATAAAAACACATCACACCGCTTTCTGCACTTCTCATTTTTGAAAAACCAACAATCCCCCCCCCCAAATCCTGAAAAAGCCCTTTGATGAAGTCTTAAATAATAAATTATTTAATGAGTGGGTGCCTGGGTTAATGGCTGTGACTGCATCTATGTCAACTACCTAGTACACTTTTAAAGCAATTATAATGTATAAGTATTGTGTAAATTACAAAGAAAAACACATTACATCATTTTCTGCACTTCCATCTTTGGAAAACACTGAAATATGCAAAAATCTACGTATCTGGTGGCCTCAGAGATGCCCCAGCAGTGTCTGTTTGATAAAGCCAGCGGCACACCTCCTTATACCCTATGTTTATTGTTGGGAATCTGGGGGTTTGCCAAACTGTGCCATAACGCCGCACAGCATCACGAGGCACTCTGGTGATGTAAGTGCCCACTGGTCAGCAGCAAGCCCCCCTCCAGCATGTCCTGAGCCTCTTATCAGCCTTTGCAGCACTGTGTTGAGATTCTCTGAACCCGGAAGTTACTGGCAATCACTTCCAGGAGTCGCACATTGTGTTTGCAGCGTGGGGGGGGGGTATTGCAGGCCTCAGAAGATTGGGAAGTGCTGCCATATTGGAAGGATGGGACAGTGCTAGGCACTCATTTTTAAATGTTCCAATTCTTTAAAAAATATATAACATAATGCTATGAGTTCCCCATACCCTACTATAAATAAGGATCGCATTCCCCGTCTCCCGGATTACCACTGCCTCTATTTGCCTCTCCTTCCTTTATTGACCCCCCAAATCAGATTTTGGAATAGAAGCTGCTTGGGGCAGAGACTTGCAAAGGAAATGTGCTTGCAAAGGAAATGTGATCAGGAGACTGTTTGGTCCATGGAGTTATTATATTTCACTGGAGTGGCCATGACGTCACAGACTTGAAGCCATGGGTATATCTCAGATCATTGCCGCGAAGGAGGATTGCCGCCGCGGCGTCACAAACAAAAATCTCCCTGCCCGTGTGGTAAAGTTAATCTCAACATCTTTAATCATGCCTGCATGTTCTGCGTACAGGTGTGTGAATCGCTGTACGAAAAATGGGATTACTTTCCACAGGTACTTAAAATCATTGTGATTCATTGGTACTGGAAAATATCACTTCATAAAGTATGCAGCCCTGCACAAACTGAAGTAGATATGAAGAAATAAAATAAAAATAAAAATAAATTCCCCCCTCCTTTCCCCCCCTTCCCGTTTACACATTTTTTCCCCAGCCTTCCATTTTCTACTGTAATATTTTTGAAATTCCGAACATTAACAGAATTTGTTTTATGGGGGGGGGTGAGTGTAGAAGTTTAAAAAAATACACTTAATAGCCTAGAAGTGAAAAAGAACTACTCTCCTATTGACAACTGCTTGTGTTATACATTGAGAGATTTTAATGTAATTTTCCTACATATTTATCTGATTTTTGCCCACCCTCTGCCTTTTTTTCTTTCCTTCCCGTTCACACTTTATTTTTGGTTGTGTAGATTTCAAAAAATAAGCCTGTCAAAGCAGTGCAATCCGAGTTTACATAGGCAGCAAGCGGCATTTCATCCGGTATGTTCAGTAATATAATTCTGCGGAATTAAACCTTGGAATTGCATATTAACTCATAATATGGTTACCACTGATGTTTGTCCACGATCACACGTTGTTATTTTCGTGAGTTTTTACTTCAGGAGTAAACAAATAAGTCCGAAACATCATGCGAAAACCCATTTGAAATAATTGGAATGAGGATTGTTTTGGGTGTATTTACGTCACCGCTAACCCCGCCCACTAGCTTCACTGTCTGCTCATCCAGATAACAAGAAGGGCCAGGGGTTGGTTTGGTCACAGGTAGAGGTTTTAAGAAAATCATTCCATAACAATTCAAAACAGTGACCCAGTTACGCTGGGTCTGTCTCCTCAGAGTTTCCGTCTGGACTAGACAAGGGGTTCCCAAACTTTTGAGCACTGGGACCCACCCAGTTTTAGAAGACTAAAAACCAAGTTTCACATTACAAAGCTCAAGTTGGGAGAGGGGATCTACTACAGCATTTGTTGTCCTGCACATAAATTGGATCAAGACCATTCTGATGGTCTTCTACTTCACCTGGCCTTCAATGAGAGCCAAAGCACAGCTTGGAGGGGCGGGACTTCCTTCCCAAGAGTTTGTTGAGAACTGTGTTCAATGGACTGGGTCCATTCTGATGTCATTCTGATTCATTTCCCTTAGCTGGCCCCTTCAAGTGGCCCAAGGAATGGGAGCTTACTCACGAGTAAACATGCACATGCAGCTCCATTTTGGGTTCTATAGGGCTCAATGTATTTTCCTTGTCACAATCAGCTTGTCATTTTGCGATCCACCAAAAAATCCATCCAACCCACAGTTTGGAACACCTGGATTAGAAACACATATTGAATTTTGAGCTCACATTCCCCAGAGCTACACTAACTCTTTAAAAATCCACTACATGCATTCCTAGTCAAATTCTCACGTCAACAGATCATAAGGTCACCTCTAGAACTGTGTCTGGTAGCCCTCCCACCCAGCCAGCCCCCTCTTTAAAAAATCCTGGGTTTTTTTCTTGCCAAGAGAATGTTGGCCATCTAAGGTTCTACAGCAATGTTTCTCAAACTGTGGGTAGGGACCCACTAGGTGGGTCGCAGAAGGTTTAGTCGAGAGGGTTAAAGCCTCCGTTTGCCCGAAGATAAGATCTGAAGGTCGCCAGTTCGACAACACCGGAAGTCTCTGTGAGCGGCAGACCTTGAGAAGTGTGATAAAAGCTGTCTTCAGCTGCCTGTGAGAGTGGAGTTGTGCTGGGCCAGCTGTTTCTTTGGTGGGAGCAGAGAAGCCGTTTATCAGCCAGCAGGAAGGCAAGCGTGTGGCCAAGAAAGAAGGACTGAACCACGAAAGTTCCATCTTTCGTGTTGGAAACGTCTTTCGAAAGTTGGGTCCCCTCGGGCAGAAAGGCGGGATAGAAATTGAATAAATAAATTGAATATGTTATCTGTACATACAGAACATAAATCTGTATGTTGTTTGTAGTTCTTGAAAGATAGAACCGCTCTGTAATTTGTAAAAAACCCTTGGGGGTTTAGAGAGAAAGTCTGCCCATGTAAACCGCCTTGAATTCAAGCCAGAGGAGCAATCTAATGGCCAAAGAAAGGCGGTATATACATACTTGTAATTTCAGTTGATTTTGTTGTATGGGGGTGTTAAAATGTTCTTGCTTGGTTATGTCACTTCTGGTCAAGACATCACTTCCAGATTTAATGACATCACTTTAGATTGTCATTCTAAAAAGTGGCCCCGGTGCTAAAATGTTCTAGAGAACTCACGAAAAACATCCAAATGTGCAGAAGCAGATGAATTTCTTTTTCAAAGTTTGCTTCATTCCTGAGGCCACTCTGCACAGACCTGCAGAGGAACAAGGGAGAGCTAATGGGGGGGGGAGAAACAGCACCCTAAAAAGACTCCTCCTAGGTGGAAAAATGGGGCTGTCCTCCAGAGAGGAGCTTTAGAAGACCTGAGCAAGGTTTCATCAGAACTTCCTTGCTTCTGAGCAAGCAAGTCTCTCAATTTGCACAGAGCATTTCAGCTCGTGGCTGAAACAAGGGGTGGAAATATAATCAAACCTACAGTGGCTCCTTAAGAGAGTTTGGTTTGTGTTCCTTTTTTTCACTTCATTCCATGGCAGCCACGATATGGTTTTCTGCTGCACTCTGGATTCTGAAGGATTTTCTTGTAGACCCCAGGTCTATTCCTGCCTACTCAGAAGTCCCATTATAGTCGATAGCACTTACTCCCAAGTAAGTGTGGATAAAACTGCAGACTTGTGGAGTTCAACTGGTTTTTTAAATTGATTTTTAAAAAATCACAAACAAATTATGGGGCTGCATGTGGTTCTTTTGTAGCCTCCCTCCTGATTTTATCCTAGGCAGGTTAGAGTTCAGTAACCTGTCCAGAGTCTCCCTATGAGCTTCACAGCCTCATGGGGATTTGACTCTCTGAGCCTGGTCAAATGTTCCAAGCACACCACCCAAGACTCCTGGTGTTTCTATACTCTCTCTCTCTCCCTCTCTCCCTCTCCCTCTCTCTCACACACACACCTCAGTACTTCTATAAATTGGACAGGCAAACCAAAATAAATACTTTAATATTATAAAAAAACCACATATACCCATATTTGCTTTTCAATAAGAAGTGCACCAAGTGGTTTACATAGCTAATATCCGAAAAGATTGTAAGCCCCCTTGGGGCAGAGAACGATGTCAACAAACATAAAAAAGATGCAAAGAAGACATCAGCAAATAGCCCCTGGAAAAGACGCTGTGGTGTAAGGAATAAGGGGAGTTGCTAAGGCAGCCTGTGACTGGAAGACTCAGGGCCAAATCTAACCTTAGGAGACAGCCAGCTACACCTCTTTATAGGCAAGGCAGTGGAAGAAGTGGGTCTGTGATTATAGGACTCACTGGGGATACCCTATATTGAATGGGGATCCACTGTCTACCTTGAGCGGAGAGGTCCCACAATCGGAAGTGGCGAATGGAGACTCACTGTCAATACTGCAGCAACTCTCAGCACAAGAGAGGTGCGTTCTCTGCTGAGACACAGTTCCTACTGCAGTTTACTCTTGTCATACAAACAAGGCTTCTCCCCCTTCCAGGCCCCTTTAGCCAGTTGAAAGAGCAGGGGGAGAAGAGACACAGTTTTCCCATCTCCCTTCCCCCCCCATTCTCTTCTCCAGCAGATGAGTCATGGTTTGCAACCCTCCTTGCAAACCATCTCTCTGAATAGTCCGAGTTCACGTTTACGGCAGAAAAACCCTGCAGAAAAACAACCTTAAGGTATATCCCCGGCAAGCAAACAAAAGACTCTTAAGGAGAAAGCCATCTGCTCTCTGTGGAAACCGCAACTCTGTTACATCTCACCGAACGTTCAGCTCCTGGCCATCTGATGGGGGCACCGACATCTCGGTGGAGGGACCGTCTTCCTCAGCCACTCCAGCAGCATATTCCGGGGGGGGGAGGAATCATTGCGCTCTCTGACCCCGTGTGCAATTTTCAATTGGCTTGCAAGGCTGCTTGTTGAGGCTTAGCAGGACACGTGCAAGAAGGCACCGACCAAAATATGCAAGCTGTCAACGCGGTGCATTGTTACGAAGTCTGTTTGCAGATTGGCTGGGTTCAGGTAGGAGCCTCTGCAGCTTTTGAAAAGGTGCCAGAATGGCAGGCTGCAAAGGCTGAGGCCAGACCCAGATTATAAAGCGCGCATTTCATTTCCAAAGTGACAGAGCAGCGATTGTGCCATGGCACATTGGTGCACCGCCAATGGTCCATGGATGTGTCATGGGAGTTTGAAGGAAGGTCATTTATTAGTAGGGCCATTGGGGGATGTGAGCCCCAAACTGGCAGTGCAGTGTGCCTTATCAATTGTCAAAGAACTGATGGGGTGCCAACCATTTTTGCACCTTCTCCGTGTGCTGTGAGATGAAAAACGTTGAAAAGCACCGTGATGGAGGCATTACTGCCTGCAGCGTCCCTCATTCTGAGTCGAACTGATTTTGCAGGATTCACAATCAAACCTGCCAAACGTGCTTGATAGGAAGGAAAGCCAGTGTGTACACCACAGGCACCGGGTGTGACCTGACCATTCCACTACTTTCTAGGTGGCTGTCATTCTGCAGCCTGGGTTTCCCACTCTGAAGGAGACTTAGGGGTATCAGCAGTCACACACAGCCCCCTTCCACAATCAATTCAGAAAGCCAAGGAGGAGAGAGGGTTCACAGCTACCCCAGCCTCACTAACCTCTCAGCCTGGGGCAGCTCATGGCTTAGGTGTCAGGTGCCCTGAGCTGCAGGTTTCACATGGGACAACATGAGCTGCCTACTGGGGGCACACATCAGCACTCACTTGTGAAACAACAGTTAAATCAAAATTACAAGATTTTAAAACAGAACCTGCATGTCCCACCCGTTGTAATCCAAAAGCAAAACCAGCGTTGCCCCAAGTGCACACCTGACGGGAAACAGCCTGTCTTTCCCACTGTTAAACCCCACCTTGACAACATTCACACAGGTACTCAAGCAACACAACAGAGACTCCAAGCACATGAGTGACACCACTCTGTAGCTTCTTTTTGACCCCCTTTCAACCAGCCTGGAATTTTTGGCACTGAGATGTCGCTTGCCTGACCCATCTGCGACCCTGGAAAAGAGTGGCCAGACTTTTATTCTCATGGGCTTTGCTCCTGAGTTTTTTTCACAGGAATCCAGCTTGTACAAATGTAGCCGGGCAAGCCTTTCCTGGCATGAAGATAAAACAGTGAGAAAATATTCATCTGTATCACATCAGCAATAAAAGCGCCAGAGCAGGGCCAGGGAAAAAGTTGGCAGCCCTAGCCTGAACTGCATTGTGGGCCGCTGTCTTAGAACTGAACCAGTCCAACAGGATGGATTTCAGCAAACTCCTCTATGCGTCTCATTGGAAGCGCTTCTCAGCCCACTTTCAAGCTGCTTGCAACAGTGCGCAGGAGCACAGCTTAGGGGCACACCTGGAAGGCTTGCGTGACATTTTGGCACTTAGAGACAAGCCCAGGGAGACAAGAAGAAATCCCCCACAAGAAGAAGCCAAGAGTCATAAGATGCAGTCCCTGGGTAGCCAGGAGCAATACTGGCCAAGGCTGGTGTAGTATTGAACGTTGTGCACAAGGGGGGGGGTGACAGTAAGGGCAGCTTTTTTCTGTAGCATTAGGACACCAGAATTTTGTATTTGCCAAAATTCCCTCTTTTTTGACACAATCCCTGAAACTCAGGGATGCCCAATCCTCGACAACCCCCAGCCTCCCTAACAGGCCCCAGACAGCCCCTGAACTTAAAAAGTTTTCTGACCTTGGCCACCACCCCCCGGCCAGCCAAGAGCACCGTTGCTTTTTTCTCCTCCTGTCTGCAAACATCTGCAATGTCCAAAGCAAACTTCAAGTTGGGGCAAGTGTTGGGGTGCCTTCATGGCCTTTTACTTAAGAAAATGTGGGCTCTGAATACATTGGTTAACCTCTTGTAGCTGGACAAGGACACTCAAACTCGGCAAAGGTTGGGAATACTCCCCTCTCACTTACCCAGAACATTTATACACCGCGCACGGTGGGCTTCAATTTTCCCTGCACTTTTTTTTTGGGGGGGGGGTCCTGATCAGGAGCATCATTGACACACCAAGGAGCCCACCGCTATCCCACATCGCCTGTAGCTTAAAGTTCAGGGGAGGAGGGAGGGAAAAACGCAACACATTGCTCCCCACTGGATTTCGCTGCTCAGAGAAGCACGCTGCCCTCCTCCCTTTCCGTTGGCACATTGCAACGCGCAGACACCGCGATTGATTCTGGCACGCCACGCACCGCCTAATAAAACTTTTTCCTCCGGCTGCCAACGCCACGCAAACCCCGATCACGCAAGAGCCGGGACGGCCAGTACCTTGGGACCGTCCTTCGGCGAGGCAGCGCGGACCCAGTCCGGGGGCGCCACACGGCTGCAGAGGCGCCGATGCTCGGCTCGCTCCTTCCCCTTCTCTCGCTGCAGCCAGAGCTTTCAGCAGCCCAGACCAATTGGGCAGGAAAGGCACTTGGCAATTATTTGCCGGCGCGCAGGCTCCGCCCCCCCGGCCGCCGCGATTGGCCAGAGCCCTCCGGAGCTCGCCCAGCTTGGCTTCAGCCTGCCTGCCTGCCTCGCTCGCTCGCTCGCCTGCCATTGTCGAGAGCACCAGGCGAGGCTAATTATGTGTTCTGTAGACAAGCTCGAGATCTGGAGCGGGGCCAAAGGGTGTCGAGGGGAAAACACAAAGGAAGTTTCGGGTGGGGGGGAGCCACGTGCCACGCCAAGGCCGTGGGCTGCCTGGGGAAGGAGGACACGTTGAGCCTTGCAGGCGTCCAAGCAGCCCCCTCTCGTTTGCACCTGGCTGACTTCCGCAACTCGTGTCTGTGCTGCAAATGGCGTCCGTTCGGGGCATCGTTTCTTCTGGAGGGTTTGACGCTTTTGCAAAAAGGATGCCCTGCTTTTCCTGAGCATGGGGGAAGAAGAGGGACGCGGAAGGAGACAGCCTGGCCCTCTGCCCCCTGACAACTTCTTGGCTCTCTTTCGAGATCTCAGCAGGGCACGGTCCATACCCTTCCAAGCATCTCTGCAGCCATCAGGACTAGTTTCTTTCTTTCTGCGAAGCAAAACTGCAGCCTCCTTGGGCACAGCCCCGTAGCCCCTAGACCAGGGGTTCTCAAACTTTTTAGCCCTAGGACCCACTTTTGAGAATGACCTTCTGTCCCATCAAAAGTGATGTCATGGACAGAAGTGCCGTCATTGTGTCGCCAGAACCTGCTGCTTTCCTGAGGATGCAGCAAGAAGTTGGGTTATTCCTCAGTCATTTTCCAATAGCAAAGTAAATCAGAAAGAAAAAAGCCTATTCACAACCTTGACACAAGCAAAACAACCGCACAGTCTGCCCCCTTTCCAGCATCCCATCTTCCCATAAATTCAATATAGCTGCTATAGGTATATTGGCTTGCGACCCACTGGTGCGTCCCGACCCACAGTTTGGGGACCACTGCCCTAGACTCTACTGTAATTAAGGATGTACAATCGATCAATCAATCAATAGTATTTATATACCGCTTTTCAACACAAAGTTCACAAAGCAGTTTACAGGCAAATAGTAATAATAAAGTTCACCTGAATCACACATTCTCCCCACCCTTACCCTGACACCAGTTGCATCCTTTTCCTCCCTTTTCTTTGTATTGATTATATTGTAAACCTCTCTGGATAAGGACTTATTCTCTCATCTGTTGTAAAGCACGAAATGCACACTGGCGGAATGATGGTGATGATGAAGAGGTTAAAATGCTGTGGGATATCTGCATCCAAACAGATGAATATCTAGCACGGAGATGGCGAATCTGTGACACATGGGTCAAAGGTGACATGCCACAACATTTTGGGTGACATGCCAGCATTGGCCAACAACAATTGAGTTTGTTTTTGCAATGATTTGCAAAAAACTTATACGTGCCAAACCAGAATCAGGCAATTTTGTTTTTGAATGAGAGATTAGCAAAATGGGAAAATCAGGATATTGTATTGATTTAATGCGGTTTTTAATGTATTGTATTGATTTTAATGTGGTTTTCAATAAGAAACAGGACAGAGAGTCTATTAGAAAATCATCCAATAAGGAGGTACACTTCCTTTAACCTTTTTGGAACTAGCTGAAGAATTTAACTTGATAGATGGGTGGAGAACTCTAAATCCTAGAAATATGGAATACACCTTTTTCTCAAATAGATATAAGTTGTGGTCAAGAATTGATATGTGTTGGCTTTCGATAACATGTATGGAGTATGAATTTGAAGTAGAAATATTACCGAATACTTTGGCAGACCATAACCCAGTTATGCTTACACTGAAAAAGTGAAGAAAAGCAACAAATTGGAGACTTAGGGCACAACCTAAACTGAGTTAGGCCGGCATAGGTTTGGCTAGCACAAGGGCCACCACAAAGTATGTTTGGACCACTCTCGAAGTCAGAGAGGCCAGCACACAGACGTGAGCACACAAACTTAGTCTATAATCGCTTTATGGTCGCCTTTGTGCCGGCCAAACTTTGCTGGCTTAGTTTATGCCAGCTTAACTCCAGTTTAGGATTGCGCTCTTAATGTAGCCCACCTGAATACTCAAGAATATATTGCATATATATATATATATATATAAAAGAACTGACTTTTTAAAAAAAGATAAATTCCCAACCAGGGATGCAGGCCAAGACAGTCTGGAATACAAGCAAGGCCTTTTTTAAAGGATTAGCAATAAGAAATGCAGCCAAATTGAAAATATTAAGAGATAAAACATTTAATGAGCTTAGAGAGAAAATAAAGAAACTAAATTACAGGAGGATACAACAAATAAAAAGATATACCAGAAAATCAAGTTGCTACAACATGAGATTAACCTGTTACAGACAGAAAAAAATGGAGAAGAAAATAAAAATGGCCAAACAGAATTATTTTGAAAATGCAAACAAGTCAGGAAGATGGCTGGCCTATAAATTAAAAAAGGAAAGAGAAGAATTGGATTAAATCTTTGAGGGACAATAATGGACAGGAGAAAACAACATTAAAGGAAATAAAAGGAATAACAAAAGATTTCTATCAAAAGTATGCTAAGGAGACACATGACGATGAGAAACAAAGGGAATATTTGAAGAAAAAGAATAATTTGAAGCTATCAGAGGATCAGAGGAAAATACTTGAAGGACCCAGAACTATACAGTAATTGACTGGTGCCATAGACACAGAAGAAAGGGAAATCTCCTGGTCCAGATGGACTATCAGCAGAATATTATAAAACATTTGAGGAAGTACTGTTACAATTACAATTACTATGAAACAATTACTGGACAAGATATGGGAAGTAGGAAAAATTCCAGAATCATGGCAATAACATTAATACATAAACAAAATACTAATGAGAATGAAATCAAAAATTATAGACCGATATCACTCCTGAATGATAGTGTTACAAAGTGTTCGCATCAATATTAGATTGAAAAAAATATTAGTTCATATAATACATCAAAATCAAACAGGATTTTAACCAAAAAAGATACATGAAAAACAACATGAGAATGATTTTTAGAACTATATATACAAAGCAGAGGGCAAGAGTGAAAATAAATGGAGAATTTACAAAGGAAATAAAAATTGAGAAAGGAACAAGACAAGGATGCCCGCTATCTCCACTTCTTTTTATTCTAATCCTCGAACTTTTAAACCATGTTATAAGAGAATATCTTATTAAAATTAACATTTCTATTTCTATACAGTGAACTACTAGATGAAAAAGGAGAACTACACTGCTCAAAACAATAAAGGGAACACTTAAACAACACAATGTCACTCCAAGTCAATCACACTTCTGTGAAATCAAACTGTCCACCTAGGAAGCCACACCGATTGACAATCAAGTTCACATGCTGTTGCACAAATGGAGTAGACAACAGGTGGAAATCATAGGCAAGTCACAAGACACCACCAATAAAGGAGTGGTTCTGCAGGTGGTGACCACAGACCACTTCGCAGTCCCTATGTGTTCTGGCTGATGTTTGGGTGACCTTTGAATGCTGGCGGTGCTGTCACTCTAGTGGCAGCATGAGGCGGAGTCTGCAACCCACACAAGTGGCTCAGGTAGTGCAGCTCATCCACGATGGCACATCAATGCGAGCTGTGGCAAGAAGGTTTGCTGTGTCTGTCAGTGTGGTGTCCAGAGCATGGAGGTGCTACCAGGAGACAGGCCAGTAGACGTGGAGGAGGCCGTAGGAGGGCAACAACCCAGCATCAGGACCGCTACCTCCGCCTTCGTGCCAGGAGGAACAGGAGGAGCACTGCCAGAGCCCTGCAAAATGACCTCCAGCAGGCCACAAATGTGCATGTGTCTGCTCAAACGGTCAGAAACAGACTCCATGAGGGTGGTATGAGGGCCCCACATCCACAGGTGCTGACAGCCTGACACCGTGCAGGACGTTTGGCATTTGCCAGAGAACACCAAGATTGGCAACCTCGCCACTGGCGCCCTGTGCTCTTCACAGATGAAAGCAGGTTCACACTGAGCACATGTGACAGACGTGACAGAGTCTGGAGACGCCAGGGAGAACGTTCTGCTGCCTGCAACATCCTCCAGCATGACCGGTTTGGCGGTGGGTCAGTAATGGTGTGGGGTGGCATTTCTTTGGGGGGCCGCACAGCCCTCCATGTGCTCGCCAGAGGTAGCCTGACTGCCATTAGGTACCGAGATGAGATCCTCAGACCCATTGTGAGACCATATGCTGGCGCGATTGGCCCTGGGTTCCTCCTAATGCAAGACAATGCTAGACCTCATGTGGCTGGAGTGTGTCAGCAGTTCCTGCAAGATGAAGGCATTGATGCTATGGACTGGCCCGCCCGTTCCCCAGACCTGAATCCAATTGAGCACATCTGGGACATCATGTCTCGCTCCATCCACCAGCGCCACGTTGCACCACAGACTGTCCAGGAGTTGGCGGATGCTTTAGTCCAGGTCTGGGAGGCGATCCCTCAGGAGACTATCCGCCACCTCATCAGGAGCATGCCCAGGCGTTGTAGGGAGGTCATACAGGCACGTGGAGGCCACACACACTACTGAGCCTCGTTTTGACTTGCTTTATGGACATTACATCAAGGTTGGATCAGCCTGTAGTGTGTTTTTCCACTTCAATTTTGAGTATGACACCAAGCCCAGACCTCCATGGGTTAATAAACGTGATTTCCATTGATGATTGTTGTGTGATTTTGTTGTCAGCACATTCAACTATGTCAGGAACAAAGTATTTAATAGGAATATTTCGTTCATTCAGATCTCGGATGTGTTGTGTAAGTGTTCCCTTTATTGTTTTGAGCAGCTTATATAGCAAAATAAGACTGATGGAGAAAGGAATCCATCTAGACTGGTGGAATGAAGTACAATTAAAGACAAGATACCATATAGATAAATAAATGGGTTTTTATACACAACAGAGAGCGCAATCCTAAACTGAAGTTAGGCCAGCATAAACTAAGCCAGCAAAGTTTGGCCAGCACAAGGGCCACCATAAAGCGCATTTGGACCACTCTTGGAGTCAGGGAGGATGGCTCACGTCTGTGTGCTGGCTTCTCAGAGTCCGAGAGTGGTCCAAACATACTTTATGGTGTCCCTTGTGCTGACCAAACTTTGCTGGCTCACCTTATGCCGGCCTAATTCAGTTTAGGATTGTACCCTGAGTTTGATTGTTTACAGAATTAAATGACAAATTTATAAAGAAAATGTATGGGTTCTTATTAAAAATTAACATGGAAGGTGAAACAGTGAAAGAGTCAATGATAATTTGGGCTAGAAACTTTGGATATAATATATCGATAGATGATTGGCTACAAGGATGGAGGACAAACATTAAAATAACGAAATTGATTGCATTGAAAGAAAATACGTATAAAATGTTTTATAGATGGCATTTAACCACAGAAAAATTAGCAAAACGGTATGCTGGTACTTCTAATGAATGCTGGAAATGTAAAAAAGTAAATGGAAGCTACTATCATATGTGGTGGACCTGTGAGGAAGTGGGGAAATTTTGGAAATTAACACATGAAATGCTGCAAAAGATGTTAAAATGCCATATCCCGTTTAAACCAGTTCTTATTAAATATTATGCCGATGATTCAAGATAGAGCAATCAGACATGTAATTCTACATGTAAATACATGTAAATACTACAGTGTGGCTAATTTATGCACAAAGATAGAAACTAGAAACTGGCCCTTAGAGCTAAATCTTTGAATTGGTAGAAATGGATGTACTAACCAATCGCTTGAAAGATGAAAATGGCGAGAAAATTCAAGGATATTGGAAACCCTCCTATGATTGGCTAAAGAACTTGAAATAAAAAGAAGTAGAAGAATTAAAGAAAATTAAGATACTACAAGAAGTGATAATGCTAAAAATATTAGAATATAAGATATGTATAAAAGTGAGAAACTAAAAAGATACTGGAAGATGTAGTGAATTAAAATAACAGTATTGTAACTCCCCATCCTAATTGTCACATCCCATACCTTTATATCTGCCCCTTCCTTAATGTCTTTTACCTGAACATAATAAAAATTTAAATTAAAAAAGTGGCTCCTCTGTGATTACTTTTGTTTGTAAGTAACAAGTGGAGGGAGGGGGAATGTATGAGTTGGAGCTGCAGCAGCAATTTCACCCTCCAGAAGAAAAAGGCTGTCACTGATGCGATCCTCTTCTGACTTGCTCCCAGCAAGCTAGAAGAGGATTGAAGCACCCAATGGATCAGGAGAAGGTGAAGGACAGGTAGGCTTGCGGCTTGTTCATTTGCCACCTGCCCAAGGATGTCATTCCATATGAACAGGTGCTCTCATCGTTAGGCCACCCCTGTGAAGAGCTCATCGAAAGGCATAGACTCAGGGCGCAATCTTAACCTGGAGTTAGGCCAGCATAATTAGGCCAGCAAAATTTGGTCGGCACAAGGGACACTATAAAGTGCATTCGGACCACTCTCAGAGAGGCCAGCACACAAACATGCGCCATCCTCCCTCACTCCAAGAGTGGTCCAAATGCGCTTTACGGTGGCCCTGGTCCCAGCCAAACTTTGCTGGCCTAACTGTGCCAGCCTAACTCCAGGTTAGGATTGTGCCCTTAATGGAGGAATTATCCCAGTTTAGGAAGAATATACACTGGCTTTGACATTCAGAGCATAAACAGTCTGGCAAGACTTTCTGATAGTACCTGGAGACAAACAATTCATTGGGCCACCTCACTTGTGAAGAGCATAGTTTTGTGAAGGAATGCTTGTGTAGACAGCCAGAGGGAGGAAAAGGGACTTATGCGATGATAGCAAGGATATTTGTGTGATATCACACACAAACTATGACTGAAGGAAGATATGTGCCCTGAGAAATGTTTCACAAGCTTCAGGGAATGATCACACAAGGATATGCTTCAGGGAATTATCACTCTTTAGAAACTGTAGTGGAGAACGGATACCCAAGAGCTAAGCAAAAACACAAATGACAAGGGAGGCAAAAACCTACCTAGAAAAAATGAAATACTGTCAAAAATGACATAGTCCAACTTCTTTAGCAGACTGGATTCATCTTCCAGCTCCCATTTGAACCTTTAATACACTTTTTGGCAGATATTGTGCTTTAAGATGGCCCTATGGCAAATGTCAGCACCTGTTAGCCAGATGCTAGAAGGTACTATGATCAACATAAGAACATAAGAAGAGCCCTACTGGATCAGGCCAAGGCCCATCTAGTCCAGCTTCCTGTATCTCACAGCGGCCCCACCAGGTGCCCCAGGGAGGCATGAGACAACAAGATACTTGCATCCTGTTGCCACTCCCTTGCACCCAGTACTCTGAAGTAGCCCACCACCAATGTAAGGAGGTTGCACAATCCATCATTGCCTATAGCCCACAATGGACTTTTCTTCCAGAAATCCATCCTCTTAAAGGCATCTAGACCAGATGCCATCACCACCTCCTGTGGCAAAGAGTTCCACAGATTAACTACCCGCTGGGTAAAAAGTACTTCCTTTTATCTGTTTTAACTCTCCCAACCCTCAGTTTTAGCGGATGCCCCCTGGTTCTGGTGTTTTGAGAGAGGGAAAAGAACATCCCTCTATCGACTCTATCCCTTCCGTGCATTATTTTGTATGTCTCAATCATGTCCCCTCTTATCAGGCGCCTTTTTTCTAGGCTGAAGAGCCCCAAACGCTGCAGTCTTTCTTCATAAGGGAGGTGCCCCAGCCCCGAAATCATTTTCGTTGCTCTCTTCTGCACCTTTTCCAACACCACTATGTCCTTTTTGAGGTCTGGTGACCAGAACTGTACACAATATTCCAGGTGCGGCCTTACCATAGATGTGTACAATGGCATGATAATATTGGCTGTTTTATTCTCAACCCTTTTTTCAATTACCCCAAGCATGGAATTGGCCTTCTTCATTGCAGACGACGCACACTGGGTTGATACCTTCATTGAATTGTCCACCAGCACCCCAAGATCTCTCTTGAGCTGTCACAGACAGCTCAGAACCCATTAGCCTATAGGTGAAGTTTTGGTTTTTTGCCCCAATGTGCATCGCTTTACACTTGTCTACGTTGAAACGCATCTGCCATTTTGCTGCCCATTCCCCCAACTTGGAGAGATCCTTCTGGAGCTCTTTACAATTCCCTCCGGTCTTCACCACCCAGAAAAGTTTTATGTCATCCACAAACTTGGCCACCTCGCTGCTTATCCCTGTCTCCAGGACAAGAGACAGAAAGGGAGCTGAAAGACTACTAGGTACACTCAATTTATGTTATTCCCCCATTCCCTAACTGCTGAAAGTAGCACATATAAGGACAAAATTGCCATTTGTCTAATTCAATGTGGAGAAAAGTAAACATATTTCGCTAAAAGCATCCCCTGTATATATCATTGGCTACTAAATGAATGCCAAAACGAAGAACCAATGTTGAAAGTATTTCTATACCAGCTATTTTGCCAGCACAGACTTGAGGGCCTCTGTATGGGCTGCATGCCCCAACACAGAGGTGGAGGCCACTGCCAGTCGCACCCCTGCCCTGCCCCTCCCCATGCCCTCCCCACTCCCTAAGAGAGCTCACCACCAGCAATGGTGAGACTTACTACTTTGGCGTCTCCGCATCAGGTCATCAGTCAGCCCTTACCGCCTGTGCGAGAGGTGCCTTACAGCACTTTTGAGACATCAGGACCCGTGGTGAGAGCTTACTGCTGGCGCTGGGCAGCATAGGATTGGGCCTTCAGGCAGCTGCTGAAAGCCCACTGCTAACCACTGACCACCACTGCCCGTAGCTTTCATGCGGTGATGGAGCAACTCTATTAGAGCTGAAATGGCAATGGGAATTTCTCCCAGAGATCCCTGTGTTGCCCCTCTTCCAACAGTGCCATGGTAAGCCCCAACACAGAGGGCCACAGGCTGTGTCAGGCTGCCTGGCTATGCTCTCAGGTCTGCCGCTCTCGGGGTGCCATTGTTGGGCAAAAGGCAAGGACTACTTGGTGGTGGTCCCACAGTGGTGGAACTTCCTTCCTAGAAAGGGCCTGCAGCTCCCACGCTTGAATGTTTTCAGAAGAAGGTAAACACGTTTTTCATTGGCAAGGCCTTCTTGACTCTATTTTTTTTTCATATTAGCATCAATTCTGTGCATATGGTGCTATTCTCTTTTTCCTTTTTGTCAGACTCTTTGATCTCTTGAAAAATGTGATCCAAACATCAAGGAAATAAAAGAAACCCCTCTTGGAATGTTACTGAGGTCCCCCTCAAATCTGGAGCTGGCCGTTTACAGCTAGACAGACCAGGGCCAGCCAAAGGTGTCCTGGTGGCGGAGGTCATCAGCCAAATATGAGCGCCTTTCACCAGTCGATGTTCCAGCCTCTCCTCCTCTCCTCTTCTGCAGTGCCCCTCCTCTTCTTTTTCCAGTCTAGAGAGCAGGGGAAGGAGGAGTAGCAGTGGGCGGATGGAGGTGGGTGCTCCTGGCCAATCTGCTGCTGCCTTAGGCAACAGCTTCAATTGGCCTCATGGATGAGACAGCCCTGTGATGGACCAATCATTTGACTCCGTATAAGGCAGCTTCATATACACCATGAGTAGAGGTGGGAGAAAACACAGTTTCATCCCCCACCCCCTCAGATTTCAGTGTTTTCCAGTGCAGAAAGCAATGCTATGTGTTTTTCTTCCAATTTTGTATTAAAAAGTATACATTGCCTTTATAAATTGCCTATACATTATAATAGAATAAGAAGCAAAATGAGCTGCTCCCCCCCAACCCAACCGCACTTCCTCTGTTCTCTTCTTTTGCGTCGGTTTTCTCGATTGGAAGCTGCTTGAGGCAGGAACCTGAGCTCTCATCTTTTGTAGAGTCCCGTATATCTTGCTGGCCGTATAAAAACAATACATAAAAATAACCACCCTTTTAAAGAAGCAAATGCCAGAGAACATCCTGGTGGATGGTGCTTCAAGTTAATTAGTAGAAGAGGAAGTCATCTGTATTTTCTACCACAGGCCCCCAAACTATATGAGTCAGCCAGCCCCTGGAAGCAGCCGGCTTAAGAACAAGCTCAGCCTAGCCCATATATCATCAGGACTATTTTGGAACCATGTAGTTTTACAACACATAATTTCATTTACAGTGGAAAGAAAAAAGGCTGCCTGCTTCAGCAGCTCCCCTTCCTCCCACTCCCTGGATTTGAAAGCAATGGTGCGGATGAAGAAAAGGGGAGGAGGAGAGGAATGGAATGGTGGGCTAGAGTGTCGGCTATTCTGAAGCCCACCACTCCACTCTCCTCCACCCTCCTTCATTGGCAGCAGATTGATAGAAAACACTTGCCTCCATCAGCCTACCTCCTCTGCTCCCTGAATTCAAATAGGAAGAGGCAAACAGAGCTGAAAGGAAGAGGAGAGTGGTGTGCTAGAGTGTCTCCAGTAAACTAGCCCACTCATTCAGTAAACTAGCTCTTCTCATTCACTCTTCCTCCTCTGCTCCATTCCCCTTTTCAAATTCAGAGAGTAAGAGAAGCAGCAGCAGGTTCTGTCTCCAGTTAAGGGCAAGATGGAATTTTGGAAGCTGTTGCTGAAACCTTGATCCAGCCCTAGTTACCTGGGGTGAACTTTGGCCAATGCAGGGCGCAATGCAGAAGTGGATTCTGGTGTGCCATTGAGTGCCCTGCAGCCTTGCAAATGGCACAGGTTGGCAGCACTATGGTAGGAATGGCTATTTCCTTATTTATTTTGACTATTAACACACTTTTAAAAGTGGACCTCAGTATTTGTGGATCTCAGTATCTGCAATGAGGCCGGAACTGAATGGTAGGGGGGGGGGGGGGCCCCCCCAAAATGAAACTGTCACAGCTCTCTGGAGTTTTGTCCTTTGAGGCTCAAGAAAAGAATATATTGTGCCATCAAACAGACTATATTGATGAACAGCCAAATCATTGTTGGCACAAACAACTTGCTATGAATGTCAGTCCTTGTCCTTGGATGCAGATTGACACCGTCTGGTTTTGAATCACTGGAGAGCTTTTTCTGAGAGTGGGAAGGATGGTAAATTTGTCTTTCCACAAGCACACTCATCTTCCACCTCATGCTTCCCTCAACAACATGTGTGGACTGTCTTTGCAAATGAACTTTGAAAAGAGACTGCTGGAGACGGATGTCTTTCAACATGCCCATCTTTGATGAATTCTGTGTCATCTGAACTGACCCCAAGAGGAGGAGACTGATGCAAGCGCTGAGATGTCGGCATTGCATGGATTGTGTTTGCTATTGCTGAGCATGGATGCTTGAAGAGGGAAAGATAAGCCAACGGCACTGGTGCCCCTGGTGGCACTTCCCAGTATGACAGGTGTTCTTCAGCCCCACAGCCATGGTGATCATACAAGACTTCCCCATCTGAGCCAATCCTGCAGAAAATGGAGATAGGTGGGGGCAGTGGGGGCAAACAGGTGCAGTTTGGGCTAGAAGGTGCAGAGGGAAGCCCCAGCTATTCCTGCACACAGCTAATGACACTGGTGGCAGTTGCAGAAGCGGAACCCACAATACAAAAAGCTATGCTTGGATCAGGAAAATAGAACATTAATAATAATAATAAAAAAGAACCTGGTGCAAACCCAGGAGAGCCTATAAACATTCCTTGCACAAATCTGAATATGGATCATTTGTCATAATTTCCCTCCACATCCATTTTCCTCTAGCTATATTTATTTTAAATATTTATGCCTTGCTTTTCTTATGTTCTGTAAGCAGCCTACAGAACACTAAGGTAAAGGTAAAGGTTTCCCCAGGACCGAATGGTCTAGTCGTGATTGACTGTAGGGGGCGGTGCTCATCTCCGTTTCAAAGCCTGTAGAGCCGGCGTTTTTGTCCGAGGACAAGCTTCCATGGTCATGTGGCCGGCATGACTCTAAGGAATGCCGTTACCTTCCCACCGAAGTGGTCCCTATTTATCTACTTGCATTTTAGGTGCTTTCGAACTGCTAGGTTGGCAGGAGCTGGGACAAGCAACGGGAGCTCACTCTGTCGCACATTCTTGAACTCCCAACCTTCCGGTCGGAAAGCCCAGCAGCAGCGGATTAACTCACTGTGCCACCACGTCCTTACAGAACACTAAAATCCACCGTAAAAGGCAAAAATATTTTTAAACATTAAACTGTTAAATTTAAAATAGTCGATATCTGTGGGAGATCTGTTCTACCACACACACGCACACACGCACGCACACACGCACACATGCACACACACACACACACACACACAGAGGATATGTGAAACTGCAGTTAGGCTAATCCACAGCTACATCTGGTTAGTCCTCCCTGAGGGTGTGCTATAAACTTACAGGGGCGCTGCACAAAATCCAATGCAATCCAAGATGGTGGCACCCAGGTGGAGCTGGGAAGAAGAGGCTACTGTGAAAAAAAGATCCGTGACCCCAGTAAGTTTGGGAACTGTTGCTCTCCGGTACTCTGCATATGCTTGTGCTGAACACTTGTGCTATCCCTGTGAATAAAAATGGAAGACTGGGTTTGAGAACAGCGCATGAGGAACACAACAAGGAGGAAAATGGGCTGCTTCTCTCCTGAACAAGGGGAAGCAAATAACTGCAGCTTGCCATGCTGGCAGGTTGGATGGAGGAGGCAGCAGGCTCAGGCCAGAGGGCACCCCAAGTCCCTCCCCCCTCGGACCCTTTCCAATTTGCAACCCACAGCAGGTGGCCTCACAGATGGGCCAGCAGGGACCCCCTTCCCAATTCAGATGGGCAGCCCAGTCCTCCACCCGGACAGTGCCGGCAACAGGCAACAGCCATCACAAATGTGCCATAAGGGGAGAGGTACCAGTGGGGAGGCCAGTTGGGCCTCCGGCTAGCGGGAGAATGCTGGTCACCCACGAGCTGGGAGTATCCGCCACTCAGTGGGAAGGCGTTCCTAGGCAGCGGGAGGGGAGGGAGCAAAACTGAGCAGTTGGAGGGCAGCCCAGAAGGCGTTTCAGGCAGCAATGGTAGCAGAGGTTGCCATCAAATCCCACCCCTCCCAAGCCTGAAAGCCCTACACAGGCTACTCAGTCCTGCCCCAGTGATTTTGCCGATGCAAATCTGAGTAGGCCATAGAGGCTGCAGGAGGCACTACAGAGGGTAAGCGAACCAATGTTCCCTTACCCCAAAGAGACCTCTGGTTGCTCCTCCTGCCCTGCAGGATACAGCAGTGACCGTTTCAATACTGCTGAACTGCAGGGCAGGCGAGCAGCATAGGACTGGGCCCTTAATCTTTTTGACAGGAGTTTTACAAACTTCAGAGCTCTGATGTTCCCAGATTCAGCTTGCTTCTTTTGCTGTGGAACAACTGTTCAAGAGTAGTTAAGCCCAACAACTAAGCCGTCAAAATTGACACAAGCCGCTTAAAGGCAGCTGCCTGGAGCCTCAGATTGTTAAATGCAGAGAGGAAAGGAGTAAAGACCCTGCCAAAATCTGTATATTGTTTGCGTTGCAACAGAATTTGGTCCCAACTTCTCATGACTTCCTAGGGTTACATAACACACAGCCTTGACACATGTTCCTGCTGCGGAGGCATCAGCTGTGCAAGACAGGTTAGAAATAACTAGCAAATCCTTTAATCCTCTATCAATTCTTTCCTAAGGGTTTCGCTTAGGATTGGACAAAATAATGGCATTTACATTAGAAGATGTTGGGGTTTTTTTCAGCCCTTGCTAACTAGCCCCGAACATGAAAGTGCCAATTTTCCTAATGCAATGCAGATGTTCCGGACTATCCAAGGCAGCCTCAGGAATGAAGCACTGACAATTCCCTGCACCACCTGCTGAAGAAGCAGCCAGGACTGTGTTCTTAAATGTTACAAATGAGCTGTCAAGGTCTGTCTTTAGGGAAGATGTACCTTAGAATTAGGAGGGAAGAGGTGGCACTGCAGGTTAAACCGCTGAGCTGCTGACCGGAAGGAGTGATGGGGAGCCTCCCTTGCGCCAACCAAAGCCAGTTGGCGTGAGGGAGGCTCTGTCCTGGGACTGGGATTGGTGGTGGTGGGGAGATATTGTGGGCGGGGAGAGGGCGGGCCCTGGATTCGGCCATAAACCCGAATCTTAAGCCCAATTGGGAGTCCGTGTGACCCCAATTCGGGCCGCACGGTCTCCTCGGATCTGTGCCTACTATTTAGGAGCACATTGGGGAGGCTGGAGCCTCCCCAAGAGTAAGGGCACAAATGTGCCCTTGCTGTGGGAGGCTCCAGCCTCCCCAAAGCGGCGTTGGATTTGGCGCTGGCCGGCCTTGCCGATCCAACACTGCTTAGGATTGTGCCCTGAGAGAGAGAGAGAGAGAGAGAGAGAGAGAGAACTGTCATGAGGATTCAGAAGGAAGAGAAAAAGGGGGGAAGACACTACCTACCTTATTCAGCTGGTCAGGGCTGCAAGGTCCTCATAGGCAACACAGGATGGGCTGCAAGATTACAGGATCCAGAAGATGGAGCAAAAAAAATATAACAACAACAACAACAACAACAACAGTCCTTAGCAGGGCCCAAAATGGAGGAGGCTTCCTGACTGGGACAGCAGCCTCCAAAGATGCAGCAGGGATACTCCAGCTAATTTCTGAAGTGACCTGGCCTGAACCTCCTCCTCCTCCTCCTAAAATTCTGCTCCCAGAACAAGGGTAGACATAGCAATTTGCACAAAGGAAACAAAACATTCCTAGGAAAACAAAGATGGTTGGATCTGCTTCCTTAGTTATGCGTCAGGACCTTCCTGATTGGATTGGATTGAGTGGGCTCCTGATTGCTTACCCATCAAAACATGCCATGGAGGAGCAGGGGTGTGTTGGGGTGTGTTGGTTGGGAGACCAGACCAAGGTTGGAAGACTTCTCGGCTCAGCCTGAAAAGAATTGCCCAGGTGAGCCTAGCCCCTGGACAGATTAGGAACTTTATTTAATATTTCAGGCAGGACTTGCCCTTGCATACTTCTTCTGCTAGAGACCCAGATTTGCAAGACCCTGAGGGGAAAGGAGAGTACAGATGTCCCTGGCACCAATTCTTTATAGCTCTGGAATTCACCTTATCTCCTTAGGGTCACCTGTGTGACCTCACCTCTTTGCAGAGAGCTGCCTGTTTCACTCCCAGAATGAAATCCAAAATGGAGTTGGGCCCGTACATGTGATTGGAAAGAGAGGGTGTCCACAACAATCCCCTCCTTGATGGGGTCTGTACTTGTTAAGGACTCTCATCCCATTCTAGCCTGACCTTACCCCTTTCCAGGGCAGCAGCCTGCAGTTCCCAGGATGAAATAGAGTCAGGCCTGTACACCTGTTTGGGAAGAGAGGGTGTCCACCGCACCAGTTATCTTGCAGGCTGCCCTTTCAGCAGTGGCACCTCAGCCCAGCTCAGCAGCTGAGAGCAGCTGATGGTGGTGCTGGAAGAGACCAACTACTATGCGGACTAGATAAAGAGCTTCTGTGGGCCTCATCTGACCCGTGGGCCTCATGTTTGACATCCCTGGGCTAGAGCATCTCTGACAGTCTAGTCCAGTGATGGTGAACCTTTTGGACTCGGTGTGTCAAAACGTAGGAAAATGCTTGACTCGACTCTGCTGGTGTGTCAACCCCCTTCCCAAGCAAAAGAGAAACAATTACTAATATTCATGTGTAATGTTATGTATTGTATAAAGAAACATCAAATAATCACAAAAAAGAAAAATGAGTAAAACAAACTCAATTTTTGTCAGGTATTGGTGATTGCCCGTGTGTCACCCCAAACACTGCAGTGTGTCACCTTTGGCACGCGTGTCATAGGTTCGCCATCACTGGTCTAGTCCAATCTTTTTCATCTCATGCCACATGCAGAAGGTGCTAAAATTGTTAAGGCACACCATTAGTTTTTTTTTTTTACAATTGCCAGGACACACCACACTGCTGGTAGAGGGGGCTTACACCCTGCAACGGCTCCCACAAAAAACCTCCCACAACAAACCTGTGAACCAGTGGTGGTATTCAAATGAATTAACAACCGGTTCTATGATGTCATAGCTGGAGCCAAAAAAACCCCGAAGCCAGCTGAGGTAAGCGAGTGGGCGGGGCCCGGCCATTTAACAACTGGTTCTATAGAACCTGGGCGAACCCCCTGAATCCCACCACTGCTGTGAACTATTCATGACATGCCAAAGTGCTGCGGCACTCTGGTCTAGCCCGTCTCTCTTCCACACCTCCTCTTCTCCATTCACCTTCCCTTTCAGATCTAGGGATCAGGAGGAGGAAGAGACATGGCAGTAGCCACATTGCTGGGTAAGGGGGCAGGCATTTGGCAGGATACTTCAGACACCGGGGGGCCTTGGCCCTACCTTGGCAAAGGCAGCAACGTTAGCTCCGCCCATGACAGACCCGGAGGCAAAGGGCTCTTTTTGGCCCTCTCTCCCCCAGCATGAACTGCCCAGTCTTTGGCAGGGTCCTTCCTTTAAGCACTTCTGCCATCAACTAGCACATGCTTGTCTTTTAACTAGCCATAAACAGATAGATGTGGTACATGGCGCATTAATTCTCCCCAAACCACCGACCTATAAACGTTCATGCAACAGAGTCCTTTGTCCATGTCTTGGTTCAGGAGAAAGTTGCAGGAGTGGCCTGAACAATATGGTATATCTATCACAGTATTCATGGCTGGGTGCTCAATCTCCCTGATGTCAACAACCGTTGACTATTGCTCTATAGATGCTTCTGAACCAGTAGAGTAACTAGAGGGTGGTTGGAAAGAACCACAATGCACCCACCTACTCACTGTTGGAGCCATTCCAGGCAGCGACGGTAATACTCAGGTGCTCATTGAACCAAACATGCATCTCCTGCATGTTGCCATCACAGCCTGGAACGGCCCCAGCAGTGACTAGGAGGGGCCGCTTACATGGCATGTTGTGGCACCTGCTGTACTTACCGCAGTGCCCCACTCTGGCTATATTACTGTTCTGGATTCTGGTAGTTAATGACTCTGGTAGTCCAAGTTGGTCAACCCACAGAGCAGCTACTCCAGTGGCCTTTCCATTGATCAGCAGAACCATTCAATCCCTAACAGTTGAAGACAGAGTCCAGGTTCCAGGAGTTCCTCTCCAGTATAAGTGCAGCTGCAGCTGGATTCTGGAGATGGCTGATGGCCAAGATGGATCACACACATTTAATGGTGCCTGATCGCCACTGACCCTTGTATTTAGATTGTTGGTGTTTCCCCATGGAGAACAATCTTATGATGGCCCCTCCAATGTGTCTTTGAGACCCAATTTCTGGCTATTGTGCTGTTTCCAGACCACCACCCTTGGTTTGAAGAAGGTTGAAGAAGAGCAATTGCTTCTCTTAAAGCAATAGGAGTGGGCCCTACTTCTCCTACTATCCATGGAGTTGAATGTCTGCAGATGCTGACCCCATGGCTGGAGGGCCTCAGAGGGCCTTCTGGACATGGCTGGAAGTGGCTTTTGGTCATGTCCAGAAGGAGTTTTGAGAGACAGGAAGGCCACATGGCTGGGTAGGGCCCCCAGGTAAGGAACTGCAGCGCCATGCAGGCCCCCACAGATTTCATTATCTGTGGAATTTGCAGTACACCACACCTTTCCCAAGTTTAAAAACTTCATTCTTGAATGTCATTTCTCCACTGGAAACGAATCCCTTGAGGCGCCATGAGCCAGGAGGCTGATTGAAAGCCAGCCATGTTCTTCAAGCATCTTCCCACATCTGAACACGCCTTTGCACTGAGGGCCTTTGCTATCTGCGAGACTATCAGCAGCCAAATGTCCTTTGGGATCCTTTAGAGACTTCTGTGTTTTTCAATCACTGCTATTTGGTTTTTAATGGCTTCACTATTTCACCTTTCTTTTCTTGAGTCAGAACAAATGACTTAAACAAATGGCTCTCATGTTGTTGTTCAGTTGCTAAGTCGTGTCTGACTCTTCGCGACCCCATGGACCATGGCACGCCAGGCCTCACTGTCCTCCACTAGCTTCCTGAGTTTGCCCAATTTCATGTTCATTGCTTCGGTGACACTGTCTAACCATCTCATCCTCTGCCGCCCCCTTCTCCTTTTGCCTTCAATCTTTCCCAGCACGAGGGTCTTTTCTAAAGAGTCTTCTCTTCTCATGAGGTGGCCAAAGTACTTGAGCTTCAGCTTCAGGATTTGTCCTTCCAGGGAGCAATCAGGCTTGACTTCCTGTAGGATTGCTCGATCGGATCTCCTTGCAGTCCAGGGGACTCTCAAGAGTCTTCTCCAACACCATAATTCGAAAGCATCTATTCTTCGGCACTCTGGCTTTCTTATGGTCCAGCTCTCACAGCCATACATTGCTACTGGGAAAACCATAGCTTTGACTATGCGAACCTTTGTTGGCAGGGTGAACCATGGCTCCCATAGGTTTTAGCAAATGCAACATTATAGATGGATGTGACCAGTGGCGTTTCTACAGGGATGGCAAAGCTCTAAGTTTTGCAAGAAGCCTTACCTTGCAGTGGAAATCACTCCTCTCCTGCACCGTTTTAGCCAATCTTGGCATTGCTTACTGGCTACAGCAGCAAGGGAGAGGAGGGATTTACATGACAGGGTAAGGCTTCTTGCAAAACTTAGAGCTTTGCCATCCCTGTAGAAATGCCTCTGGATGTGACATTCTGGTGCATTTTAGCTTTGGGAGCATTACCAGCAAGGCCTGAAGACCCTCCAACTTCAAAATACCTTTGGAGCCCAGTAGAGCAGTGGTTCTCAAATAGTGTGTCAGAACTCATTAGGTGGGTCACTTTCCTGAGAATGCAGCCATCAGTTGGGTTACTTCTCAGCCATAGCAAAGTGAATCAGAAAGAAAAAAGCTTATTTGCAATCTTGACACAAGCAAAATAATCACATAGCCCTCCCACTTTCCAGCATCCCATCTTTCCATATTTTCAATATTGTGCTACTCTAGGTGCTTCGCGACCCACCTGAAATTGGCTTGTGACCCACTGGTGGGTCTAACCCTAACCCTAGCCCTGACCCACAGTAGGGGAACCACTGCACTTATATATATTTGCTTTTAACAATGATCGTCAATGGGCTTAGGTAAATGTGGATAGGATTGCAGCCTTTGGGATGTTTGGCTAATTATTTTTAAAACAGATGAGCAACTGCTTGGGAGAGTTAGGAACAGTTCTTTGTTTTAAATAAATTGTAAACATACAAGTTTAAATATTATTAAATGTAAACTTAATTTTAAACTTAATACTTAATTTCCTTCCTTCCTTCCTTCCTTCCTTCCTTCCTTCCTTCCTTAATTATATTATATTATATTATATTATATTATATTATATTATATTATATTATATTATATTATATTAT
>JAJKFI010000242.1:23503-56459 GCA_029204185.1 Lerista edwardsae | reverse complement strand
ATATTATATTATATTATATTATATTATATTATATTATATTATATTATGTTTAATCTGCATTATGATGTCACTTCCAGCCATGACATCACTTTCAGAGGGTCCTGACAGATCGTCAATCTAAAATGTGGGTCCTGGTGCTAAAAAGTTTGAGAACCCCTGTTTAGCAGGCACAGATCCAAAAAGCACATAGCGGAGGCCCGAAAGTGCCCTTGCGCCGGGGAGGCTCTAGCCTCGACTATACTGCGCTCCCAATCATGCGGCAGTTTGCATATTTCATGCCAAGCACCAGCACATTCAGAGGAACTGCCATCCCACTCAGAGCAAAACTGAGTCAACGCCAGGCCAAAGTGTCCATTCTTCAGAATCCAATATTCTAGCTGTGCAAAGTTTCACTGTTTGGCACCAGTATTTTACAGCTGATGGCTTGCAGGAAAAAAAAATTCCACACTTGTTAGAATTTTTGCCAGCAGGGTGACAGATGTGCAACAACAGGCACCAGAGATAGCATCTGAATAGCTGGCGTCAAGCCGTAGTCAGTTTGGAAGGCCAAAACTAGATGTGAAATGAGAGTATTCTAGGTGAAATCCCCTACATCGCTGTTGGGGTCATGATCCTACTGGAATTACAAAGCCTCTGTTGTGGGGTCACGGCAACTTACAGGAATGAAAAAGGCTAAAGACCCCTGGACTAGAGCAGCACTAGGCGAAGGGAGGCATCTGGGGTACCCCTTCGGGTATCGAGAGATTATGCCCTAGTCCTGCTCACATTCTTAGCAATTGTGCTATAGCACCAAGCGGCTTTTTCTGCTCTCTCTAATATTTGATTATGGTGAACAGTGCTGCTAAGGTGTAATGGGAGCGAGGAGTGGGAAGCAACGGGGAAGCAACGGAGCGAGCAGAGAGGGTCCCAGGACAAGGGGCGGGATTGATAGTGGGTCCCCAGCTTCATACTGGATGGATGGATGGATTAATTGGAGTTGTGGCTGAATGGCACTTGTGTGGGGACCCTCTGGAAGTGATGTCATTACTGGGGGGGGGACCCGTCTCTCCCAGCCTGCAGCCCCAACATATGACTTTCCCTGAAGCTGCTGTTAGACACAGCTGCAAAAACGTACAGACACAAATCCTGGCCGCTGTTATGTATCAGCTGGCATCAGGCATCAAATCCCAATTGCAGCGTGTCTGATCTTGTCCAATATGCAATATGTTTGCCGCATGTCAGCCTGTCAGCCACCAAAAGCTTTCTGGCTCTGCAAAATCATCAGACAAAAACGAACATTTTTTTCACTGCTGCACAGGGTTGTGGATTAATTTATTTTTTAGTCTTTCATTGGCTGGATTAATAAACTGAAATAAATTGCTGTGTAAATACATATAAATATATACTTTTTATTGAATACAATGCCCTGATTATGCACAGCATTTTTCCCTTTTAACTTCAAATTGCATTAAGAATTGCAGGTGGTCAGTGCAGTTGTAGACGAGGCATTCCCTGCTATGTCAGAGAGGACGGGGGTCAGTGGTGGGATTCGGGGGTTCGCCCAGGTTCTATAGAACCGGTTGTTAAATGGCCGGGCCCCGCCCACTCGCTTACCTCAGCTGGCTTTGGGGTTTTTTTTGGCTCCAGCTATGACATCATAGAACCGGTTGTTAATTCATTTGAATCCCACCACTGACGGGGATGCCTCTTCATCAGGCAGTGCCTGCTGGAACACATTCTCAAATCATATGAAGCTGCCTCAGGCTGGCAGTGCAATCCTAAGCAGTGCTGGAATGGCAAGGCCGGCTGGCCAGTGCCATATCCAATGCTGCTTTGGGGAAGCTGGAGCCTCCCCAGCTCAAGGGCACATTCATGCCCTTGCCGTAGAGGAGGCACCAGCCTCTCCTGTGGACTCCTCGGATCTGCACCTGCTAAACAGCAGGCACAGATCTGATGTGACTGCGCATCTCAAATCAGGGCCGTGCGACCGCGGGATGAGGCCTTGGATTCAGCCTTATGGCTAATTCAAAGGCCCACCTCCCTCCTGGGTCAGCCCACCTGCTGGCCCACCCAGAAGCACCCTCCCCCCGCCCACTCCCTCCCTCGGCCAGGCTCGTCGCCCCCACATTGGCGCTCTGAGCGTAGCGTCGATGCTACAGAGCACCTAGGATGGCGCCCTGAGTCCATCTGTCTCAGCATGGTCAACACTGACCAGCAGCAGCTCTCTTAAATTTCAGGCAAGTCTTTCGCAGGCCCACCTGGAGAAGCCAACAGCAGAACCTGGGATGTTTTGCCAGTGGCAGACCTATCATTATTGTGGGTGTGGGTGTGTGGGGGGGAAGCCCCAGGCGCTGCACCAGTGGAGTGGGGGGTGCGTACGCCAACACCCCGTGCTACGGTCACTGCCATTACCTCCTTCCAGGGCCCTCTCAAGGGCCAGGCAGGCTGCACAAAACGCCCCGCTGGCTTCCTGAAGCATTCTGAAGGCATCCAAATGCTTTTAATCGATATTTCTGGTTCTCACCAGAAAAACGAAGTACTGCTTTCTGATGCCTTCCGGATGCTTTTGGTACATGGCTGAAGGTTGCACAAGGCTTCAGGTGAGTGGGCGGCGGCACTGGTGGGGTGGTGGACTGCAGTCCTGGCCCTCAGGCAGTGAACGGGCCCGGTCCACAACTGAGCTCTGCCACGGAGCCCCTTCCGATAACCGACAAACAAAGCATTTTATTCCAGAACCAGCATGTTGGCCACTATGCAAATTTGAACAATTAAGTAACTGAGAATGGAATCCTACCAGAGGCTTCGGTCGGCACAGTAGCTGCTGCACCAGCCAAAGGTGTTGCGCACGTGCTGTAAAGAAGGGAAGGCCTTTGACATCCTGTATCTCATCAATCAGGCGCTGGTGGAGGGAAGATTTGTGCTGCGTGGTAGCCGGATAGTCAAATCAAATCAAATCAAACTGGCATAATCAGAGCACACAAGTAATAGCAGGATTAACAAAAGAAAAAGAAGGAACAGTTTACTAGTCTCTATTATGCGAGACTACAACACAATATAGAAAAGCTGCCACACTCACAGATACATTGTTAAGAGAATCATTCAACAAAAAATAGACTTCAGTAGCATCAGAAAAACCTGATTTGTTCTTTAAAATTGGTGCTAAAAGCTGGGTGCAGAGTGCAGCATACATAGGACAAACTAAAAGAATATGAGTAATTGAGTCAATACAATTTAAATCACAGGAACAAAGCCTGTCAGCGTAAGGGATTTTCAAAAATCTGCCAGTCAAAACTGCAGAGGGCATCACATTGAACCGAGCTAAAGAAAATGCCCTTCAATGTTGAATATTACTTAAAGCGTGGAGGTAAGGAGCTGAGTGTCCAAATTTAAAGGGAAGAGTCTAGTTCATTGGTGAACAAACTTTGTTGGCCTCACTGAAGAGGTTTTGCTGTTCGATGTCCAGAACTCTTCGTTTAATTTTTTTTAGAATTTCAGATGCAGATAACATATAAAAGGAGTTGAGGGATAAACCCAAGGCACTGATTTTATTTTCAACGAGGGTTAGCCAATTGGAGGGAAACGAGTCTCGCAGTAGTTGGAAAATGAGACTATTTGAGTCAGAATTAATGTGCAGTCTAAGACAATATTTGAATGTGATCAGCCAGGCTCTTGATTCGATTGTAATCTGTCCAGTTTCAAGGCAGAGGGCAGCATAGGAAACACAGTTGGGCAAACCTAGATAGTGGTGCAGTGGGAGGGAGTTTTAGAGGTAGGGAAGGGGCGTTTCAGGGTCAGGCAGGGCTGATTGGTCCTGGAAGGGGGTGGGATCGGTAGAGCCAGTGTATCCTGCCCCCTTCCCAGGCCAGGCAGACCTGTATGGGCCCACTCAGACTTCCTCCAGCTAAATAGCTCGCTAAGATGACCCCTGCATGGGTTTTCACCTCTACCTGCTCCTGCCCCAGGGGGCGGGGCCAGTCAAGAGGGCACTCACATACAATTTTGTTCCTTTCTTGGGAATGCTGCCCTTCCTCCAAGGGTTTACGCATCAGGTCGGAATTGTATACAAGGAACTGATCCCATTCTAGCATCACCACACCCTATGACATTGGTTCCCAAATTTACCAGGCTCATGGTGCCCCGGCAGCTTCTTCTGGTCACTGGTTAGCTGGTGCCACCACCTTGGATCCCACTAAATCCTGCAAGATCCAAGATGGCGGCACCCAAATCTCACGAGATTTCATGAGATCCAAGATGGCAGTGCCCAAATCTCATGAGATTTCACAAGGTCTAAGATGGCAGTGCTTGGGAGAAAAGAGTGCCATGATGCCCTAAGACAGTGGTTCCTAAACTGTGAGCCATGGGGGAGCTGCAAAATCTTCACACTAGTAGTCCTAATGGGGAGTCATGGCCAATGGCCCAGTAGTTTAGAAGAGCTGCCAGTCAACAAAGATTGGGAACCACTGCCCTAAGGCATCACAGTGCACACTTTGAAAAGCTCTGCCCTATGAAGTAGATGCAGTGGAGAGTCACCCAGTACATGTCCCAGTTCAGCAAGGCTTTGAACCCAGGTCGCCTCAGACCATAATCCAATACAACAGTCACTTCCTCGTATTGGCTCTTCAATGGCTTAATTGCAGGAAGTCTTTAAACCGCTGCCAGCTGTCCTTGAAAAACCAGAGCCCAGGCAGACGGGATGATGAATTATTGAGTTTTCTCTCCAAGTGTCCACACCGCAGCTGAGACCCTGCCTGCCACTCACACATTAATGCTGTTAAATATTTCAGGTACTTGGTACCTTAATGGAAATGTTCTGATTTGCACTTCCAAAAAGGGAGAAAGAAACCTCTGATTCTATTTGGTTTGACTTCTTAGCAGTTACCAGTCACATTGATTAATCTGGTGCTTATTCCCTGGCCTGGACAACTTCCCAAGGCGCAAGGTGTGAATAGAGAGAAGCAAACTCATTTGGACGTTCATCCATCATCCCCCGGGGTACTTTTAGTCAAATATATTTCAACTTCCAATTATAGGAAGGCACCATCTTCTGGTGAGCAATTAATCTGCTTAAGAACTCAGCAGCATCTGTTGTGTGCTATGTGCAGAGGCCACAGCTATGGGCGGGAGGGATGCTCAAAAAGGCAGCTGGCTGAATTGAAGAGTAGGCACCTTGGAAGATCAGAGTTCCAGAAGACTCCAGGTTGGCTCAGGCCAAAAGGTCAACCTACCATTCTGTTTTCAACAATGACCAAGCAGATGCCCCTAGAGTATGCACTGGCAGGACATGAAGACCAATAACCCTCCCTTTTTATAGCTACCCAGAAAATGGGATGCTGCATTTAAGAAGAGCCCTGCTGGATCAGGCCAAGGGCCCATCTAGTCCAGCCAGAGGCATTTCTACAGGGAGGGTAGAGCTCTAAGTCTTGCAAGAAGCCTCACCTTGCAGTGGAAATCACTCCCTTCCTGCACCGTTTTAGCCAATCCTCACAGGGAAAAGCAACATCTTGGCGTTGCTTACTGGCTACAGCAGCAAGGGAGAGGAGGGATTTACATGACTAAGGCTCCTTGCAAAACTTAGACCTCTGCCCTCCCTGTAGAGACGCCACTGAGTCCAGCTTTCTGTATCTCACAGTGGCCCACCAGCCTGCATTGATTCTGGAGGCTCTAGAGAAGATTCCATTTGGGTACAGGTATGGTGCACATTTTACAACCAGCTCACATCAGTACTGCCCAGAAATGTCCCAAAGGTGCCCATCATTTGCTCCTGCAAAAGGAAATGCGGAATACAAATCTTTAAAATCAATCAATCAATCACCCAGCACAGCACTGATCTGTATGAGCTCAGCATTCCGGATGTTCAGAGGTAACATAATGACATAATCATGTCTCCCCCCCCCCACTTCCAGGCTATTGGATTGCTTTTTCAGTGCCATCCTATAGGAGGTGTGGCACCAACACAACGTCATTACGTCGGCTTCACCAAGCACCACCCCTGAGTCGGTGCTAAGGAAGCCGACCGGTGCAAGGGAGGTGCCATCTCGGAACAGGGGAGGGACTGGGTGGGGGAGGGAGTGGGCGGGGGAGGGAGGTTCTTGGCAGGACGTGGGCAGGCTGGCCTGGGAGGGGGCGGGCTTCGGAATCGGCCATAAGACCACGTGACCTGAATTGGGGTCTCCTCATGCAGTCTCCTCGGATCTGTGCCTGCTGTTTAGGAGGAGTGCATAGAGGAGGGGAGCGCATAGGGGAGTGCAAATGCTCGCCTAAGCAGCATTTGATATGGCACAGGCCCATCGGCCTCGCCATTCCAGCGCTGCTTAGGATTGCCCCCCTAATGCCTCCGTTCAGTGGCCCTAGAGATGGTCAAAGTTGGCCAAACAGGCTCAGGCAGTGTGGTGTCACCCCCTCCTGAGGGTGACATCTGTTGCAGCCAACACCAGTTACACCCCCTTGTAACACCACTGGTACAACGAACAAAAGAAAATACTTTTTACCCAGCAGGTAATTAATCTGTGGAATTCCTGGCCACAGGAGGTGGTGATGGCGTCTGACCTAGGTGCATTTAAAAAGTCATTGGACAGATTTCTGGAGGAAATGTCCTTGCAGGCTACAGGCCATGACAGGTGGTGCATCCTCCTTATTTTAGAAGAAGACTACCTCGGAATGCCAGATGCAGGGGAGTGGCAATGAGATGTAATGAGTGGCAACTGTATCTAGTTGTCTTGTGTGCCCCCCAAGGTGGACATCTGTGAGATGCAGGAAGCTGGACTAGATGTCTGATTTTGTCTAATTCAGCTGGGCTCTTCTTATGTTCTTTTAGGGCCAGGCAGGGAGCAGCATTGCTAGAGGTGGTCACTAGAGCGCCACTAGAAAGGAGCTGTTCGGTATGGTGTGAAATGCTCTTCTCCTGCAATGGCAAAGCAATGCTTCCGTGTTGCTTATTGGCTACTGAGGCGAGGGAGAGGAGCAGTAGCCAGTAAGGAGAGGGGGAGGAGCATTTTGCACTGCAAAGAATAGCTCCTTTCTAAACCTAGCACCCTGCACCGCCACCTGCAGCCAGGTGAGTCTCTGTGCCTGAGCCTCTGCTTGGCAAACCTCTGGTTAGTCTCTCAGCTGGTGCCCAACTTGGCTGAGCTCTGTTGCTGCCGCTGCACAGGAGGCTGTGGGTGTAGGTTGGAACAAATGTTTCCTGCATGGCCGTTATCCCACTCACACCTTCACTCCAGCCAGGGGGTAGTATTTGCAAAGGTGGGGCTCCTGACAGTGTGTTTGCTGTACACGGCACTGGGTTCTTGCCCGTGCAACAGGAGCAGATTTGAGGCTCCACAGGGAAATTTCCATCCTAAGTAAGCAGTGGCTCTCTTCCAATGGCCTGGAGCTCTTTGTTTAAGCTCTCTGATGGGGCCTATTGTTACGCACAGTGCCGATGCTGCTCTGTGCCAGAGTTTGACAGCTTTGAAGGGTTACTCCCATTAGCACGGCACTTTTTAATTTCCCTCCATGGTGCAGGTAGCACAAATAACGTCACATGTTGGGCACTTGGGATCCTGTATCCCTCTTCTCCTTCCCCTAGGTGAATGGCGCTTTCTGTTCTGTGCCTGAACACCCATGTAAAGCAGCCCCTCCCCCTGGCCTTCAGATCCATTTAAGGCTGCAAAAGCAAAGCAGCAGAGACACCTCCACTTTGCTCTTGCAGCCATGAATGGCTCTGAGGGGGCTGCTTAAATGGGTGTTCAGGCACCTGAAAAATGTAGTGTTTTTGCCCACACTGGGTCTTTCAGGGCTAAACTTAAAAAAATGTAAACATGTTGGGCTTTGGCACTTTTTTTGTTTTTAAAGGGCTTTAAATGTGGATTCTGTATCTGCTGGCATCCATGATGAGTCAAATCAGCAGGTGTCAGACCTACGGATATTGGGGTCCAACTGTATGGCTTGCATTGTTGGGAAGGAAAGGAAGGAAAGGGAAAAACCCCAAAGAAACTGAAAACGTATATTACTACACTCTGTACAACATTTGGAAATAGCAAATAAAATTATTCAGAATTCCATTTCAGAGACAAAACTAGGCAATTTGAAATTGCAACATCCAGGAACAGAACTGGATGAGAATTTTGCAAGCATCCCCACATATTCTGCCACTCGTCAATGGGACCACCTCATCATACCAAATTGGCTGCGTGCCAGAGGATTGCAGAAACCAAATGAGGCAGAGGGTGGAAAGCTGCACGCAGATGCCTCGAGGCAGCTCTGCCACCACCAAGCATGGCACAGTGGTGCCCTTCGCAACACTGAGCCAAAATGAACCAGCTCTGTGCATCCTGGAGGGCGAACATGGAGAGCCACATGGGGCGAATGCTTGTTTTGTGCCAAGCCATTCTTCATAAGTGTGTGCAGAGTCACGCTGGGCTGATGGTAGTCAAGGAGACTCTGAGCTATTGAGTCCTTTCAAAGCTTCACGATCTAACATTCTAATTAGCAGCACAGCCTGATGGGGAACTATAGAGATGATTTATGCCCAGTCTGGCCCCCTTTGCTCTCCCAAAGCAACACAGAGAGTAAGAAGGCCTGTCTCCACAGCCATTAGGGCAAGTGTGATTCACCACCATGGTGAGTCCTCTTCCTTTGCCCCTCCCAGACGAAGAACATTGCTACTACTTCTCAGTGATGCTTGTTTCCATGCAAGGGCACCAGCAGACAAGCTACTATTTGCTGCTGTCGAAGACCCTACACCAATCACAGAGGAGGCTGACAATTGTTGACCCCCCCTGGATATCTTTTGCATTAGACTTATGCATTGGGTAAGTGGGCATAGTATTGTAGCCTTCAGAGTGGGGCTATAGCTCAGGGATACAACATCAGCTTCACGTGCAGAAAGTTGCTGGTTCAATCCCAGGAATGAAAAACCATGGTCTGAATTCCTAGAGAGCTAAGAGCTGTTCCCAGTCAGACAATACTGACCTAGAGAGCTAGACCAAGGGTCTGAGTCATAAAAAAATCAGCTTTATAAGATTGTAGCCTGGACGTGATCTACACAGAGGGGAATGTTTATATGCCGATAATTGGCAGTTTCATGTACTCTTAGGGTTCCCGCTGATCATTTGATTCTCAGAGCCTTCTAAGGGATGCTAACTGGGAGGTCACAGGTGGAAGCTGGGGGAGAGGGGCAGAGCCTAGTGGTTACATAGTAGAGGCAGAGGATAACACCTGGCTGGTCTAGTGTAAGAGCTTAGATAGAGTGGAGGCTGATGGGCTCTGGACAGATTTCTGATGGGGATTGGACAGATTTCTGGAGGAAAAGTCCATCATGGGCTATTACGTTAGTAGTAGGCTACTTCAGAATGCCAGGTGCAAGGGAGTGGCAACAGGATGCAGGAATCTTTTTGTCTTGTATGCTCCCTGAGGCATTTGGTGGGCCACTATGAGATGCAGGAAGCTGGACTATATGGGCCTTTGGCCTGATCAAGCAGGGCACTTCTTATATTCTTATGGACGTCAAAGGGCAGAGTGAATTGCAAATCTCTCAGACCAAGCAGAAAATGAGAGCGGTAGTGCACCCCCACAGCACCTGAACCCCTTCTGCTCAAACGGAAACCCAGGAACCAAACCCAACACCCCCATCATGATTAGAGGACCTAGTTCTGCCCGTTCCCTCTGACTATAGGACTCTTTTGAGGATCCTGAAATGGAGTCAACCCCTCCTGTAGCAAGCTGACACAGATACCTGCAGTGAGCTCCAGACCCTTGCTGGAACAACGTCTAAACCCGCTTCAACCCTGGCACCCAGCTATCTCTTTCCTGCCTCTTCCCGGAGCTATCCAAGGTCCTGACCCTCTGATAGGCCCTTGCTCTGATTTCTGTATGTCATGGAACTGTCCAAGGTCCCAAGGTTGGCTGAGACTTCCTTTTACAGCAATAGGGGAATTTCCTAGTTCACAGAGCTTCCTAGTTTAGTAACTACCCCCCGGTCTGCTTGGTATGTGATGGTTACAAAATAACATGGCTTATTCCTCGTTCTCACTACCAAGTCTCCATAATTAGCACTCAGGCATGCGAGACTAAGAAGCAGAGTTTCCGTGTCAGAGTTTCTGGGCCCGCTTGACGGGTGTTAAATCCTGGGAATTCTCTCTTTACCAATTGGTGCTTTTCACTATAACATGCATAATTTTAATTCCTGGTTGTTATTCCCAGATGTCTTCTCCCAGGTTTAGGGCTGAGCTGCATGCGGTTTCCTGAGACATGTCAGCTCAAAACATGTGGAGGGAGCAAGGCTGAAGAGCCCTGAAACCCAGGGCTCACCTGGTCTCATTCACTGCCAGTAACTGGCAACCACCATTTTTTCCCTGCTCCAGTCCTCATGGAATAATGCCAGATGACATCACTTTGTTCTGAGGGTACTTCTGCATGCCAACAGTGGTATACGCCGATCAGTGGAAGAGGTCCCTGATCAGGGACAACCTTAGGAGCTGCAGGGCTCAATGCAAAACATTTTGTGCATGGGGGGTTGCCCCATTGCCCCCTACTCACCCGGATGAACAGCATTGGCGAGGCACCCAGCAGCAACACCACCACCAACTGCTTCTGAGGAGGGGCAATTATACTGGTCCCAATTTGGCCAAATTAGTAAGTTCAGATTGAGGAGAGAGATCCCGTCTTGTGGCATGGAGAACTCTGAAATGCCTATACAACAATGAGTAACCTGCTGCCCAGGAGGACTAGCACAAAAGTCTAAATGAGTTCAATTGGCACCAGGCAGATGAAGATTTAAAAATAAAAAAGTTTTTGGGCAGTAAATGCTACAAAGGGGGAGCAGTGGTGTGGCTAAAGGGGTAAAGGGGGTAGCAACTGCACTGGGCAACAATCCTTAGGGGTGTAACAAGTTGAGCTTGATACCAGGACCCCAAACTGTGGAAACCCCAATAAGTACAAATACAGGTTGAATATCAATGGATTTGACTCAACATGGAATAGGCTCAACCTGAAGCTTTTGACAGCAGCTGGAGCTGGGCAGAAAATGGGGGATTTTCCTCCCCACCTATGGACACCAATCCAGAAGTCGCGGCTTCTCTGGGGTGGAGAATGGGAGATTCCTCCTCCACCAGACTCCAGTCCGGAGGGTGGGGGGAGGAAAATCTTTCCTTTTCAGCCCTGCCTAAGCCATCTTTGCATGCAGCTTTGGTGTGGCTGAGAAGGGGGGATTTCCCCCCACATCACCCGATGGACATGACCAAGCTGTGCTCCATCATGTCCGGAGGCTGGGGTGAGGGGAAAATCCCCCATTCGTAGCACTTTCGAAGCCGCATGCAAGCCACATGGCCTAGGCAGGCCTCAGAAAGCCATCCAGACGGGGTCCAGAGGCAGGGGTGTGGGGAAAATCTGTGGGTTTAATTACCCATGGATTTTTTTTATACCCTTGCAGATAAAAAGGCCCCACTGTAATACCATCATGTTATATATATTTGAAAGAATGCATTTGCTGAATGCAAAGGAACAAACCACTTTGGAATATCTTTATTCTATCACATCCTATGGCCAATTAACCAGACAGCATTTTAATTGTGAAAACCTTGGTAAGTATGAATAATACCATCATGTTGTAATTGGAAAGGTATCTAATGCTGAATGCAATGAAACAAACTATGTTGGAATATCTGCAGTCTATCAAACTTTATGGCCAATTAACCAGAAAATGTTTTAATTGTGAAAACATTTTTATTTGTTTACTTACTTAAAAAATTAAATTTGATTTTGTCGGGGGGGGGGTACAAAATCTGTTTGCCACTGGGAGAGGGGAGGAAAAGGTTGAGCAGTTCTTAATAAAAGGTTCATGGCAATAACCGGCAAATATTTAAATCAAAATAATTCCTCATTGTGTCTAACAGAGGACCAATCTTAAGCTACCAAAACTGACCTTCGCATATGCCCTAGGACAGTGTTTCTCAAACTTTTTAGACAAGGACCCACTTTTTTGAATTTCACTCATGTTGGGACCACTGGAAATGATGTCATAGCCAGGAGTGACATAATCAAGCAGGAAGTGTGACATAATCAAATGACACTCCTGGAATGCAAACTGGCATTCTTAGACTGAAGCAATTGCACAACCATGAAACATCCCTGACAGAAAGCAAAATTAGGACAAAATATGATGAAAAAGCACTGAACTCAAAACAAAACCAAAAAACTCACTTGAAAATTCAAACTGTTAACACTCACAAAAGGAATCTAGCAAGAGTAAGGTCTACAGTTTCCAAGACGGCTGCTTCCAGGTTTCTGCAACCCACCTGACATCAGGTTGCGACCCAACAAGTGGGTCTCAACCCACAGTTTGAATAACACCGCTCTAGAATGACTGAAAGCCACCTGAACAAGCCCCTGACTAAACAGACAGAAGAACCTTTTTGCTCTGGTTTGTATTTCCCCTAGTAAAAGCCAGCGAGCGTCTGCTTCCCCACTGGCTGTCAAACACTATTCTCTGTGGAGCGGTTTGTGTTTCGCATTTTCCCCTGCATCCTGCCAGCCACTCACTTCCATTTCTCTGCACACCTTGTTTGGGCAGAAGCTCAGCCACCTTCTTGGCAGGGCCCAACTGCAGCGTGCAACACTCTGGCTGGGGCTCCTCTTTGCACATGCACAGCATACAGCGTCAGCCTGCTTAGTCATGCAGCTGCATTTGTTTTCCTGATGACTTGCTAATAGCACACTGAAGAATTTGCGCCACACACTCTAATTTCCAAAGATGCCATTAGCAAGGATGTAACACTCAGCTGGTAATGACACTCCCAACGGCTTTTGCATTTTAAGTTTTCAGTCATAGTAACAGGCAAAAAGGAGAGATGCAGATTTTGGGAGGGGAGGGTGAGGAGTGAAGTGTTTAGGGGTGTTCTGGGAGCCGTAGGGCGCCGCATCAAGAAAAGCAGCGAGCATCTTCTGGAGAGCTTGATTGCTCGCTGACGGGCACCAACGCTCCTGAAGCAGTTTGCCAAACGGCCTTGCAATGGCTGGGGTCTGCTCGCTAGGGAACAGCCACGTGTCCGTGCAGGCTCTGGAAAGAAACAGTTGGACCGCTGGAATGTAGCCAGCAATGCCTGTCCCTTGCGACTGGCCAGGGCCAACCTTTGGGGAGAAGGAATGTGAACACAGGCTGGTTTGCAAGCAGGGAATTGATGCTCATCTCCCAAATTCGGGATTCCCACGCCCACAATTGAGACCTTTCTCATCGCCACCAGGACTGGCCTTGGAAGCTGCAGGGCCCACTCCAAACACCTGTGGGGTCCCCCCACTCACCAGGTTGAGCAACAGCAGCAAGGCAGCCTACACTGGAAACTGCTTCAGGGGAGGGTTGATTTTATGCCCCTTGGGGAGGGAGGGAGGACCAGCAATGCTCCATTCACCTCATGACGCTTCGGCATGGAAAATCCTATGTCAACACATCAGCTCCAGAGGGAGGGGCCAGCTATGGAGGGGGCCCTGCAGGCATGGGGGCCCAGTTGGTCAAATTGCCCTATGGTTGGCCTTGAGCAGCATATAAATGCTCCTCCTCCTCCTTCCACTATCTGAATTTTAAAAAAAGTAAAAAGGAGACAGAGAGGGGGAAGAACTGTGGAGGGGAGGTCAAACATTGGAGAGTGGGAGGAGCAGAGGCTGGCACTCCCATCAGGGAAGCCACTGCGGGCATCGAGGAGTGTTAGGCTGTTCCTGGTTCTATAAACAGTCCAACCTCAGCATTCATGGGGGTTCCTGGAGCCCAAGCAGATGCCAAAGACCACAGATAATCAAATCTGCAAAAAAAGGCACCCCTTTTAAAATTGCAGTTTAAATCCTGCTTAAAAAAAAAAAAAACCTTTACAAAGCGGCAAGCAGGCAGTCTTCAGCAATTAGAATGAGTATTATCTGGTTGGCTGAAGCAAGTGACCTCCTCCCTTGGCCCTGGAGCATGAAAGAATGCAACACAGAAGTGATAACATGCTTCCTTGTTGCACTCTGGGGTGAGCAAGGACCGCAGGAGGGGGTTGTGACCTTGGTGCAACCTGGGAAGAGCCATTCTAATAGCTGAAGACTGTCTACCTGCTGCTTTGTAAAGATTAAAAAAAAGGGTGTTTTAATGTTGATTTTAAAGGAACGGGCTTTTTTCCCCATCCCTTTAAAATCAGCAGGGTCCTTCGTGTCTGTGGTGGCCGGTGACACAACTACTCCTCCAAATTGTAAAATCTTAGTATTTTTGAATAATACCATCCTGTTATATATCATATGATGTGAAATTTACAACAGAATGCCATTGCACAAATGGCAAACCACACTGAAGTATCTGTATTCTGTTGTTGTAGGAGAAAATCAAGACTAGAAGGCAAATTCTCTAAGCGCCTGCCCCTTTAAGAGGGACAGCACTCCCAAGATTGGAAGGTCCATTTCTCCAGTGTGCGTTCCCCTTTCCTGCCAAAGCAGAGTCCGCAAACCTCCTCTGGTTTTCCCTCCCGATCCCCCTCAGTGGGATCCTGCTATAGCTTACCCAAAGATTTAATCGATGGAAGAAAAAGAATTACCAGCTGGACTTCAATGGAGATTCCGGAAGAAAGTTTATTGCAATAAGACGCAAACAGGTCGCAAACGTGCGTGCAAAGGGCACCCTATTTTGCGCGTCAAGGTACACGAGTCAAGACATTTTATACATTCTTACATGCAGATGAAGAATAATAAAAGCGTCCAATCGAAATCAATTGTTTAATCCCAGTTTGATTATTGGGGCACTGGTTTTTTGGGACCTCTGACTGGTCCAAGGTTGGTATGAGGAACTCCCTGAGACATGCCTGTGTGGTGCCCGCATGCTTTGGGGGTGGTGACTGGCGCCTTGGAATCTTGGCAAGACAAAGAGTTGAGAAAGACATGACAAAAGATTGGGAAGGGTTAAGCGTTGGGGTATTTCGAAAGCAAAAGGCGTAGGGTCAAGAGGGAGGCACAGATAGACATAAATCTTGATATGCAAAGACACGTATATACAACACAAAAGAACAATTTATACATCTCAATATGCAAAAGGAATCTAAAGTCTATCAAAAGTTCATCTATGCCTAACATATAAATGTCTTTGGCGGGAATCAGAGATGTCGGCGCTGAAGACGTGACCAGGGGCTCGACTTGATGGCTGCGACCCACTGCTGGAGGAGCCGGCATCCATTTTGTCCATTGGCAGCCATTTTGCATTGCCCTCACACAGTTCGCACAAGCACAGAGTCCAACATGGCTGTTTCCCTTCACAAAGCCCATATTCCATTCATAAAATACATTTCCCTTTCATAAAAGCACCGAGTCCATTCATAAAACCCCATTCACGTAGCTGGCTTTCCCTTTAAAGGGGAGCTTTGACAGTTCGCAATGTGACAGCTCTCTCTAACCATGTGGTTGGGAATTCCAGGGAACAGCCAGGCTATCCCCAACTTTGACAGCCGGCTTTTGCGATGCTTTCTAGGAATCGGCTTAGCCAGGAATTTGACAGCCAGCTTGTTAGTTTGTAGTTAACAGTTTGTTCAAGGCGTCTGCTGGGGTGAAACCGTAGGTCAAGGGGTGTGATAATCCCATCATCGTCAGCTCGTGCCTGTTTTAATCTTGTTAGCGCTGTCTCGCTGGGGCTTCGGCGGTGATGGCGGCAGTGCGGGTGCGAATCCCCGGGTTTCCACTTCTGTTTAGCTGGTTCAGTGAGGGGTCCGTGAGGCTTAAGGTCACGAATTCGATTCCTGTCAAGGTCTAATTTCATTATTGGTTACAACATGGCTAGGCTGCCAGGAGGAAGCATGGTGGGTGCAAAACACAGCTGGGCAGCGTGCTCGCAGCCAGGAGAGGAGCGTAATGGTTGGTTGGGGCGGTATGCCTTCCAACCAGGCGAGTAGTTCATGGTGGATGTAACGTGGCTGGGCGGTGTGTGCGTGCGCCGGCAGCCAGGTGAAGGTTGTGACACGTGGCTGGGGCCGTGTGCCTTCAGCCAGGAAAAGGAGTGGTTCTGTGAGAATCCGGGGGGGGGGGTTTCTCCTGCATCCCTGTCAAAAGTTATCAAAACCCCAAAATAAAACACAATTGCCTTCTGTAACAAAAAACGGATTTTCTTAACTCAAAACTGATTGCCCTGAGAGCCAAGGAAGGGTTGTTATGACACAGCAGAGAACCAATAACCCAAAATAGTATGATTCAGCTCTCATATCAGAGCTAATACCAGAGCTCTTAATTAGTTGTGCGTCTTCAAGTTGGCTACTGGTTTTTTTGGCCCAACAAATCAGTTGGGCCACCTTTACTGTTATATATTAAAATAAACAAATGAGCCATAGTGATGCCATTGCATTTAGTTTGCACCTATGATATTGTCATTCATTCTGTATGGTCTGGTATGGAGGAAGGTCCATCATGGGGGGGGGGGGATGCGCTGCCCTCCTACACCAGGTGACGCAAACCCTCATGACACCCCTGCAGTGGCCATCTGTGGATGGTCAAACCACAGATGAGAAAGATGTTTCTGTATTTACAGTGTCCCTTGCAAGAGCAGTCAGCAAAATGCAGTGTGGGAGACAGACCCCAAGAATTATTTCTAAAAAAAATTCTCCTGTTTCCAGGAAGTGTTTTCCTATCTCTCAACTGAAGTCCCTACTTGAATTCACAACCTAGTTTCCAAGACGTTCATTCTGAGAACCCAGATGCAGGTGTTCACCCTCAAACTGTTGTCACCTTCAAACCCAAACAATGTGACTCATGTTAGATGGGAGGGATTCCGAAGGAGATGATGCACAGGAAACAAGTTAATGCAACTTAAGAAATGCAATGCACCTTAAGAAAAACACCACATTTCAGTGCACGGTCCGGATGTCGTGGAGAATTTATGATCTGCTCAGTTGTTGTCTTTGGGTCAGTGCTGAAGGTGGCCGCTAATTTTCAGTTGTTTTTAAAAGCATTGCTCAAGCCCTGAATCTTAATGAACAGGACCAGGAGAGCTGACTCTCCAGAAAAAGATGACATTAAAGTGCTCATTTAGACAAAAAGAAAAATGTTTCACATTCTTCTTAAAAAGGTTGCTCTGTGTCTCCCTTTGGTGTTTGAAATAAGCTGCAGTTTCTAATTTGCATACTAGAGTTTAGACAATCCATTGTTTCCAAACCAGTAAACTGAGGCTTTCTGAGGCAGAAAGCAACTTTAAATCTCCCCTCCCCCTCCGAATCTGTCCATTCTCATATTGCTAAGCTGCACTGATAAAGTTGGGTGGTGCATTTTAGAAGCATAAAGGTAAAGGTTTCCCCACGACTGAATGGTCTAGTTGTGACCGACTGTAGGGGGCGGTGCTCATCTCCGTTTCAAAGCCTGTAGAGTAGAGCCGGCGTTATGTCCGAGGACAAGCTTCCATGGTCATGTGGCCGGCATGACTATACGCCGTAGCGCACAGAACACCGTTACCTTCCCACCAAAGTTAATCTACTTCCCACTGAAGTTTATCTATTTATCTACTGGCATTTAGGTGCTTTCGAACTGCTAGGTTGGCAGGAGCTGGGAGAAGCAATGGGAGCTCACTCCGTCGCGCAGTCTTGAACTCCCAACCTTGCGGTTGGAAAGCCCAGCAACAGCAGATTAACTCACTGTGCCACCAATTGCAAGCATGCAGTTTTACAGCAAATTTATAATTGCACCAAGAAAAACTAGATTCTGCAACCTGTAGAAATTATACAATTTGGGGTTTTTTTTAATTCACTTTTATTTTGCATAATTTACTCCATCCTTTCCCCTATTTTGTTTAATATGTGTTACATGGGGTGGAACAAAGCATAGCAGAAATTTTGCATTATTGGTACCCGCTCCTATCCAGCAGGAGGAAGACAGGGAACCAATCACAGCGAAAGCACTGATTTACATTCAAACTCAGTTCAGATTTCAAATTCAGCCACTAATTTCCAAATCCTTGCAGCAAAACTGGCCTGCTTTTTCATCTGGCTCTTCTATGAGAGGCGTACCAGGGCTTTTACGCACTCTGGGCATGGCACATGACGTCATGAGTGTCTTCCTGGCTTCCTGAACTGGGAACCCGAGGGAGCATGGGGCTCCTGCCGACAGGGCTGGGGCAATTCTTGTGCACGTTACAATTTTCAACTCTTGTCCTATTTCTGTGTTGTTTAAAAAGTCATGAGTCATGAAAAACCAGCGTTTTTTAGATTTGAGTCGAGTCATCACAACTCGAGTGTTTGTGAAGTCATTCTCACCAGCTGTCTCAGGGGCAGTCCAAGATTTGGGGCCCCCTGAGAGGTATGCCAAATGGTGCTTGCTCCTACTGCCTTTATAGCAATGTAAAAGTGTGGCCCTACCTAACCATTAACCACTGCTGCTGCCGCCACACTGGTATTTGAGAAAGAAAAGGACAGATTGGACAAGTGCAGGAGAATAGAAAGGTCAGTGATGTGCTCCAGCCCATAAGCCCGAGGCAGCGTCCCCCTGACTTGATTCAACTCGCGAGTCATTGCATGCTGCTTTTGCAACTCCACCCACAGTAAATTTAGTCTTTTAGAGTCAGGTCATGAGTCACTCCAAGAAATGAGTCACATTTCCCTGCCTCCTTTTGACCCACCCTGGCTTTTAACAGCTCTAGCCATAATATAAAGAGACATGAGATCTGATCATGCTACCTCCGTCATTGTGTCAAACGGCTCTCCACGTCTCCTCTTGCAGGCACGTTTCACATAAGAGAGCCGGGATGCGGTGTATTGGTTTGGGATTGGGGCATAGACCTGGAAGATCCAGGTTTGAGTCAACGCTCAGCCATAAAGCTTCCTGGGTGATGTTGGTCCAGCCACCATCTCTAAGCCTTGCCTACCTCGCAGGGTTGTTGGTGAGGACAAAAGGAGGGGAGGAACTATGCATGCCACCCTGAGGTCTTTGGAGGAAGGATGGTACGAACAATGTGAAAAATAAATAAGAGAATATTCAGGAATGTTAATTCTCATTCTGCTACCTCACTGTGTTGCATGTATAGACCAGCTCTTGCGTGTGAGTTCCCAGTGGTTGTGAGGGCAAAAACATTCCTATCATGCAAAACGACCCCCCTCTCCTCCCATCCTTTGGGTACCTTCTTCTCTTCCCTCCCTCGTCCAAGCTGCCTGTTTCTTAAAGGGTCCCCTGCACCCTGCCTTGGCTGTCCATCTCATCCCTCCCACAGCCTCCTGCAGCCTTCCTTTCCCCCCATTGCACTCCCCCAGCCCCCACCTCTGGGAACCTATCCTCCTCCCCCACCCTATCTGCTGTTGCCATCTTTCTCTAGATCGCCCACAAGGTGTCCTAGTGAGATGCAGAAGCAGCAGCGAAAAAAGTACATCACAACATGCCCCTGCAAACTTGTGACTCATGTAGGGACCTGAGTCATTTAGCACTGGATTATCGAGGCCGGCTGGCCAGTGCCAAATCCAGCGCTTTTTAGGATGGACTGGAGCCTCCCCACAGCAAGGGAGCATGCACTCCCTTACCATAGGGGAGGCTCCAGCCTCCCCTATGTGTTCCTCGGATCTGCGCCCACTAAAGAGTGGGCACAGATCTGAGGAGACTGCGTGGCCTGAATCGCGGCCGTGCCGCCTCGCTAACAGGCTTAGGATGTGGCCATATGGCCACCTCCCAAGCCCGCTCAGGTTCCATCCAAGTCCTGGCTCCCGCCTCTCCCCCACCAATCCCCATCCCGAAATGGGACAGAGAATCCCTTGCACCAGCCGTCCGGTTGGTGCAAGGGAGGCTCTCTGTCGGTGCTCTGAAGCCGATGCTGTGAGCAGCGTCGGCTTCAGAGTTGGAGCGCTGACACAGGGGTGCTGCTCAGTGCTCGTGCGCCAGTACTCCACCCCTTGCATCGACGTAAGGGATGTACTAGGATTGCGCTGCCTGAGTCATTTCGTTGTGAGCCAAGTTAGGGCCAGTGGTGTTCAGGAATTGAGTCATTTAGTTGCCAGAAATGGGGCTTTGAGTGACTTGAGCAAAGTCACCCTGAGTCGCTTGACCACCTTTTATTGTGGACGAGAGCAGAGGAAGACACTCCAGCCCAGCGGATCTCAAACTTTTCAGCACAGGGACTCACTTTTCTAAAATGACAATCAGCACCCACCTCGCTTTACAAGAATTTTAAAAAAGTGATCCAGACAAAAATATTTTCATTTATGTGCGGAAAACTTCTATCGATTTCCTGTAATGAGGCAACCTTCATGAACGTGCACGCTTCACCTGCCCCCCCCCCCGCCTGCCCCATTGACGGCCTTGGAAAAAAGCACACCAGAAAAAAATGCTCACACATTCATTGCCCTCTATTTACCCAAGCGTGCACATGGCAGGAGCTCAGCTCTTTGCATGTAGTGAGCAGTGACCTGATTTTTGAATAGCCCTAGGGCCAATGAGAATGAGGAGCCTGATCTTTCCAACACACCTGGTTTCACTGGAGGCTCTGCAGGACCCACCAGAAATTGGGTCCCCACCCACACTTTGAGAAATGCTGCTTTAGTGTGTATCTTCCTCTAGTTCTTCTCCTCCTCTTCACATATGAGCAACATGCAGGTGGGGTGGCTGCTCTCCTGCCACTGACGTGTGCATCAGCAGACGAGTGCTCTCATGCTGTACCATGCTGGGGGGCAGGCGGGGCGGGGGCCCTCTCTTACCAGCCTCCCACCGCCTGAGAATTTGCTACCTGCAGAGACCTGCTGGGACCACCTCAGATCCCCTCATTAGGAGGCCAATCGTGGAACATGATTCCTGACCAATCAACATCTGACCTTGAATTTGGTCCCTAAATACCAAGTGCTTTGTGGGGCAGGTTGATGATTTGGACAAAGTTGGACTCGTATTCCACAGCCAGAGTGAAGGCAGCCTGGGGCATCGCCCTCATGTTTCTGGTTCATATATGTGATGCAGAGGGGCCATTTCACTAGATATAGGGTCAGGTCAATTGGCAAGCGGTCTTGGGAGAAGTAAACAGTCTGACAACCCAGGCCACAGCCTCTCCGATCCTTGTTTGGACAGGGTGTATGTTTTCCCCCTCCTCCTTTGAGTCCTTTCTCTTGGGTACAATCCTATACACCTTGGGTGGTTTTGTTGTTGTTGAAAACTGCTTTTTGGGCATCAACAACTGCCTTTTGGCTGTTAAAATCTATCTATCTATCTATCTATCTATCTATCTATATAAAAGGGTGTGTGTGTGTGTGTGTGTGTGTGTGTGCGTGCGTGCGTGCGTGCGTGCCGCATAGGCTCCGCAACGCCTGGACTGATCGACACCAAACATGGCACACAGACACCTTGCAGCCTGGCGAGAAATGCTGCGAGGGTCAGGGGGCGCGAGGGGGGCCTGAACGTATGTATGTGTGTGTGTGTGTGTGTGTATACTTCAGCTGATATGTGGTGTCCTGAGGCAATCTATTATGATGTCATTGCTGATGTCACTCTGCTTATGACATGCAGAGTATAATCTTTCCAGCACCTGAAGTCATTAAAGTGTTGAACAGCTGCTGAACAGAAGTTCTGCGGAACGGATCTGGGATGTTGGGATCTGGGTGATGCTCCCCACGCCGTTGGAGTCCAGGTTCGGGCCCCCCTCAACGTGGGGGTCGAGAAAGGGTGCGAAAGAAAACATCCGCCATGCCCCGCTGGAACGCCTGGAACGATTGGCTGAGCTGATTGGTAATTTGGTAATTTCGTGTGCAATAGAATCTTGGGATAAATAACTACCTGGGCAACGTCGGGTACCAAAAAGCTAGTCTATATATATAAAAAAGGATGTGTGTGTGTGTGTGTGTGTGTGTGTGTGTGTGTGTGTGTGTGTGTGTGTGTGTTCCGCATTACATAGGCTCCACAATGCCTGGACCAATTGACACCAAACTTGGCACGCAGACACCTTGCGGCCTGGAGACAAATGCTGCGGGGGTCAGGCCCCCTCGTGTCCCCATGGGTGGGGGTACGGGGGGTCCCCGCGTGAAAGTGGTCACCTAAGTGGGGAGTGGGGAGTGTCAGCTAAGGTATGACATGGTAATAATGGTGTGATGACAAAACTGATGACAAAACAATGCTTGCTGCCCAGGAGGAGTTAGCTGTCCTAGGGTGTATTTAAGTATACACTTAGCTTTCCTAAGGGTGCATCACACCATCCTGAAATAAAACCACAGCACCACCACAGAGCGGTGACACTCCCCACGGCATTGGATTCCAGGTTCGGGGGGCCCTCAGTGTGGGGGGTGAGAAAGGGGGCGAAACAAAATGTCCGCCATGCCCCGCTGGGATGCCTGGAATGATTGGCTGAGCTGATTGGTACAATTCATTCCTTTTCGTGTCTAATAGAATCTTGGGATAAATAACTACCCGGGAAACGCCGGGTACCAAAAAGCTAGTATCTGAATAAAAACACAAAACACTGCATTTTGGTGTTTAGGATATTTTCTGGAAATTAAAATAGATTACTTTTCCAATTAGAAATAATACTGTGGCTGCATCTGCTGACACCATATCACTGATATCACCTATCTAGTACACTTTGAAAGCATTTGAAATTAATATAAATGAGAACTTGGAATGAGAATGTGGTATAAAAACACAACACCACAATTTGCTATTTTAATCAAGAAATCTTGGGGGGGGGAAATATCACCCAACCCCGCCTGCCCACACCCGTACACATTAGACAGAATGGAACTTATTTATTTTTCACAATTTATATCCCCCTTCCTCCATGATGCTCAGGGTGGTGCACATTGTTCCTTCCCTCCTTTTGCCCTCCCAACAACCCTGTGAGGTAGGACAGGTCGCAAACCTAACCTGGAGTTAGGCCAGCAAAGTTAGACCAGCACAAGGGCCACAGTAAAGTATGTTTGGACCATTCTCGGAGTCAGAGAGGCCAGCACACAGACGGGCGCCATCCTCTCTGACTCCAAGCGCAGTCCAAACGTGCTTTACGGTGGCCCTTGTGCGGCCAAACTTTGCTGGCCTAACTGTGCCGGCCTAACTCCAGATTAGGATTGCGCCCATAGTGACTGGCCCCAGGTCACCCAGGAAGCTTCGTGTCTGAATGGGGATTTGAACTGGGAACTTGCAGGTCTAACTCCCAAACCACTACACCATACTTGATTTCTTCTGCGATCAAGGACGGTGTAGTGGTTTGGGAGTTAGACCTGGAGTGGACCTGCCTAAGACTGCACAGTTCTTTAATTAAATCAACAAATTGGGATGGGTTAGACTTGACATTTATGCCCCAGAAACTTTATTTTGTTACATGTGGGAACCCACAGCCAAAGGCTGTATTGTAATCCTTAACAAATGTGGACAAATTTGGGGCCTAGAAGGATTGTTTAGGACAGTGATGGTGAACCTATGACATGCGTGTCAAAGGTGACACACCGCAACATTTGGAGTGACACACCAGCATTCACCAATACCTGACAAAAACTGAGTTTGTTGTACTCATTTTTCATTTTTGTAATTATGTGAAGTTTCTTAATATAATATATAGCAGCACACATGATTGGACAATATTTTTTGTTTAAATAAATGAATATAAAGAATTATTTCTCTTTTGGTTTTTTTTTTGGGGGGGGGGCGTTTGACACACCAGCCGGCTCAAGTTAAGCATTTTCTGAAGCTTTGACATGCCAAGCCCAAAAGGTTCGCCATCACTGGTTTAGGACCCCAGCCAGCCTAGAACAGGGTGTCTGGAGCCCTGGAGGAGGCTCTAGCAGAGGAAAGAAGTTTCCAGAAGGGGAAAAAGTTTTCCTTTCTCATCCTTCCCTGCTACAGTACAAGGTTTCCAGGTCAGCCCTAGATACGGGCTTTAAATTTGAACACTTCACTGCTTTGCAGCAAGGGAGAGATTTATGGAGAGTGAGAAAGGGAAACGTCTTCTGCTTCCTTTCCTCCCTCCAAAAGCCGCCTCCTATGTTGCAGGGAGGGGAATGTTTATAGCGCAATCCTAACATTGTGCTGGGCCAGCGTACGTCTCTTATGCTGCCTGGGAGTGTTCCAAACATGCTAGTTTCTAGCACTCCAGGAGGTGCCCAGGCTGGGGCAAGCAGTTGCACCAGCCCACGGAGGCTGCCATTGAATGGGGGAACCACCAGCTTGCACGGGGGATTGGGAAGGGTGAGGAAGGCAGAGCGAAGGCGGGACGGGGCAGGCAGGGAAAGGTGGGCCTGGGGCGGACTGGCCTGGGGAGTTGGGGGAGCTAGGATCTAGCATTTAGGCCTGATCTTAACCCCTGGCCCAGTGCCAATCACTTGCGCAGATCCAATTCGTCCCATAAGGGTGGCTGGGGTAAGGAGAAAACCCCAGGGTAAGGAGAAAATATCCCCTTACCTTGAGGAGACCTCTAGCTGCTTCCTAACCTGCACTGGATACTGCACAAGCTAGTTGGCCTGCCTGTTCCCGCACAAGTTAGGATTGCGCCCTCAGCCTCCTAATCCCCATCTCCAAAATACCATAAAATGTTAGGGCTCAAGCAAGTCCATTCCCTCTCTTTGATTTCCTGTTCAAGCTGATAGATTTCACAGCTCTTAGAGGCCATTGAGCATGCTCTGCCTCAGAGGCGGATCTAAGGGGGGGCAAATCTGTAAGTGTTGCAAGAAGCCTTACCTTGTCATGTAAATCCCTCCTCTCCTTTGCTGCTGTAGCCAGTAAGCAATGCCAAGATGTTGCTGTTCCCTGTGAGGATTGGCTAGAACAGTGCAAGAGAGGAGTGTTTTCCACTGCAAGGTAAGGCTTCTTGCAAAACTTACAGATTTGCCCCCCCTTAGATCCGCCTCTGCTCTGCCTTTATCAGGGTTCATTTTCTGTTTCATTTACAAACCAAGAAATTTGCACATACTTGGGGAGTTCACTGAGCATGCCAAAAGGGCTACCATGTCCGTGAATGGCCCTACACTGTGAAAATAATAAGCCCTCAGTCACCGAGTTCAGTCTGCAAAAGAGGAGATCAAATTTAGCATTTACCAAAACTGTTTCATACTGTTTTTCTTAATAAATCAAAACTTATTTACATGCAAACTGTGGTCCCACAACTATTCACAGATTAAACCACCACCATCCATTAGAAACTAATAAACAGCTAAAATAAAACCCTAAAATAATTCCACCCCCGCCAATGGATTAAGATCAGACTCTGTTTCACGTTTGGTTTGTGTGGGAGAAATGGCATTAAAGGCAATCTGAAATTAAAATGCGTCCCTTTTTTCATTCAGACGCCATGCTGCATTTTAAACTCGGCACAAGAAGCTCCAATTTATTCTTGGTGTTCCTTCCTAATGAGGTGATTAATTGGCAAATTATGAATCAGAGAGAGGCATCTCATCCCTCTTTCCTTACAGCGCTGGAGATTGTCAATTTCAGAATGTTCCGGGACCGAGTTTTACCTTTTCATCTCACAAAACAAACACGACTCAAAAAAACAGTGAGCAATTAGCGAAACCAATACGGGAGGCGCCATTCTGCAGAATGAGTCAGACTGCTAATTGTGGCAAAAATAATTCCTACAGGTGGCCTTGCTCAACAGGCACCTGGCGGTTTCTGCACACAGGCATCCTTAGGGCTTGTTCAGACCACAAGCTCAAGCTCTCTCTCTCTCTCTCTCTCTCTCTCTCTCTCTCTCTCTCACACACACACACACACACACACACACACACACACACACACCCAGCACTCGGGGCCTGCAATTTGGAGGTGTTCAGCAAGGCAGTGGCAATGCGGGACTCCCAAACTTAGGTTTTCTTTTCCTTGAACAACGCAAGGTTTTCTATCAAAACCTTAACACACCAAAACAGTGGCCATGGCAGCTTCCAAAAAACCGTCTAGACAAAAACAAAATAGCAACAGAAAAGCAAGAACAAGAACTGCATAATGTTTTGCCAATTATAATATATAAAATATGTAGGCTTACCCCAAAGGTGAATGCTAGTCTTCACACAACACACGCAAACATTTTCTGAGACCTCTGGAAATTTCCAGCTCCCCTCCTTTGGCTCTTGGACCTCATATTTGACCCCATGCCCAGGTAGGATGTGCCCCCTGCAATCCCTTCTCATGGGCCCTGGTGAGAGCGGAAAATGTAAATCCCAGGATTTTTTGGGGGGGGGGCTCCTTTTTGACCCTGGGCCTGGGTACAATTTACCCCCTGCAGCCCTGTTTCATGAGCCCTGATGTCGCCGTTTGCTCTCCCACGGAGCTGCAGCAACTGGTTTTTCCCCTCAATATCTCTGGAATTCCTTCCGTTCCAATTCACATAATTCTTACTATTGCGTTCACTGGCAATATACAGTGAAGCAAGTTAATGGAGCTCTCGTGATAAACCTAAAGTCCTGCTCTGGCAAGACAAAGTGATAAAACACTTTGGGACTTTTTATCCCAAAGACGTAAGGGATAAAACAAGAAAAAGTGAGGGAAGGTGTGGAGAAGTGGCAGGAGATCAGAGGAGCAAGCCCCCCCCCCACTTGCAAACTACACTCATCATGTTTGAAATCCTACACACACTTTCCTGAGAATATGCCCCATTGGATACTAACTTCTTAGTAGTTTTGCACAGGATTGTGCTGCCAGGTGAATGCCAACATGGTGTGTACAACTTTATGCACGTAGAGCTCTCTCCACATAGCCCATGACTCTAGAACTGCTATTTTCAACATTTTTTTCTCATGGCACACTGATCTCTATGGTCGTCTCTATGGTTTTTGCCTCTTATGATGTCACTTCTGGGAGACTCTTCCGGATTCTGCAGCTCTGTTTCCAGGGCAACTGTCTGGAATAGTTAATTTTTAAAATGGAGATGCTTGACCCAAACAGTTTTTTTCAGCTATTTTTAGTTTCTGTGCTGCAAACTTCTGCAACATACCTGTGGACCTTTTGCGGCCCACCAATGTGCCATGGCACACAGGTTGAAAATTGATGGCTTAGAGATGGAGAAGTATTAGCATTATAATGAATTCTTTCCCTCTTCTGCTTCTAGCGCCTTAGAGTTGATGTTGTGGAGAGAGTGGTTTTTGCTAAGGACTATGGGATTGGGGAAACATGGGCCAGAACGAAGTAAGAGACTGCTGCAATCAACTAACCCTTGCGCGACACGGCTGACCCTTGCGCAACACGACAAACGCACGGAACCAGGAGATCGGAAACGGAGCAGCCTGCGCTGATACGGCCGGAAGATTGAGAAAGCGCTAAGACGGAAAGGAGACTGTAAAAAGTTAATGAAACCCTTAAACCCTTAAGCCTGTTAGCAAACCCCTAAGCTTGTTAGCGAAACCGTTTAAGCTTGTTTGCCGGTCTACCGCTCGTTAAGCTAGTTAAGCCAATTTGCAAGGTGTTGATTGATACTTTCCGAGTTAAATGATGAATGACGTATGCTATGTAAACGGCAGGAAGCGCCAATGCGAAAAGACGATAGTAACAGTCAATGAAACCATTAAGCTTGTTTATTGTAATTTACCAAGTTATTGATTGATAACATGTGCGATGTAACCCTGAGGTATAAGTCTATCAAGCCTGTTTTCCCTTGTTAATCTTGTTAGTCTTGTTTGACCGAAACTCGCTGAGTTAATCAAAGCAACCTTCTGATGTGTTAATCAGCAACATACTGCGCTGTAAACCTGAAGGATAAATATGGCTTGTGTACAACAATAAAGTAGAACTTATAGATCATATTGGTCTGCGTGTTCTCCCTCGTTGCGCGACTTGGCAAGTTGCCCTAAAAACAGAGCCACAGAACCCAGAAGAGATTTTCAACCACTGTGCTCCCAACTCCCATGGAACAGGAGCTGAAAATCACTGCGCTAGAAAAACAGTGCTCCAATCACAAGGAGAGAAAGAGAGCCTTGCGTGTGTATTGTTTCACACATGCACATGCTGCAAAGACATTCACCTGAATATACACCAGCCACCCCCTATGCAGGTTCACCCACCCAGAATTTTTTGTGAGAACACGGCTTGAAATGTTATAATTGCTCACAAGCACATACAAAAGAAAACCCACCAAAATATCCAGTATTAAATTTGCAATTTCTCATTCATTTGTATAGTTTAATTACGGCAATTACTTTCTTGTATTGCCACACAGTCTCTCTATACTGCTTTGCTTTCCAAAGGCAATAAAGTGTCTTCCAGAACAAAAAATTAAACTAAATATCAAGGCAAGCCACAATCAGATCTGATCTGTCATTAGATCTGTCATTAGTGCCAAATTGAAGAATGTGCCCTCAACAACTCTATGCCCCTGATTAGGAGTACTTTGCACTATGTAGATCAGGAGCCTAAAAAGGACTTTTGGAGAAGTGAGTTTCAACCTTTGCCCTTCCTGGCTGAGAACTGCAATTGGGGCTGGCCCACCCATGATGCAGTAGTCACTTTAGGGCAGCGGCATATAAAGAGGGTGGCTGGAGAGACCCCAGCCTGGGTGCCAGTCTGCAGGGAGTGCCTGAGAGACTGCAGCGCTGGCTGCAGCCGCCTGCAAGAGAAGCTTCTGTTGCATATCTATATAAATAGGAATAGGAATAGGAATATGTTACAGAGTTGTAAATAAATGTACAATATAAATAAATATACAAACAGAAAATGTTCACTGTCTTTTGCTTCCTCTATGGCCATCATCATCATCATCATCATTAATTTCACAACATAACTATTATTGAAAATAATTTTTTCATGGGGGTGCCAAATGTCCTTGGTACGCCACTTCTTCAGGCAGCAGATTGGTGAGAAACACCTCCTCCATCCTAGATTCAGAAGGAAAGGAATGGAGTGGAACAGGAATTGTCTCCAACACTCTAGCACACCATTCTCTTCTCCTCTACGCTTCCTCTATTGCTCTATCCTCAGACTGAAGAGAAGCATAGAAGCGGCACAAACCAGTAAGGGGGAATGTTCTTTGGCTTACAGCCTCAGGAGCCAGAAGATCTTGGGTTGACACTGACAGTAATCAGAAGTGGCCTGGACAAGTTGACCCATCTTTCATGGGCATGCATGCAGGAGAAGGGACTTTCTCTGCAGGCAACTCCCAAACTCTGGAGAGAGCTGGTGACCTTTCATGGCCACATTTGCCCATTTATCTTCATCTTGGTCTTGCAATGCGACAGTCAGATGAACTCTGTTGTTCATTTGCTGCTGAATTGGTTTCAATTGTTTTTTATCATTTTATTCTCTGTGTAGCTGTTTTGCTTTATGGGTTTTTTAAAATTCTAGTAAGTCACCTTAGGCATTATTTTAATAATGGAAAAGTGCAGGGCAAATACATAATGTCTCTGGTAACTGAGCAAAGGGGTAGCCTTAAGTAGTGGTTCTCTTACATTTATCAGTGCGGGGGGGGGGGAAGTAGCTTTCATCCAAATATAGCACTCCTCTCACCCCCAGCGGCTGTTTACTAGCATCACTTTTGCATCTTTTTTAAGACTGTGAACTCTTTGGGGCAGGGAACCAATTTTTCTTTTCATTTTTGCAAAGTGCTTTGAGAATGGTTTTTTCTCCAAAAGGGGCATGTGAATTATTTAACCATGATAAGAATGATGTTTCAAAATAAATAAAATATTGTGGTTCAAGAGCAGTTGCGGAGAGGAGAGAGCTGAACATTGCACTGCCGAAAGAGCAGCAGCTGCTGGTGGGTCGCAAGGCAGATTCCTCACTTGCCTTTGATTGCCTTGGTGGATTGAAAAAAAAAAAAAGACAAAAGCCACTTCCAGGCTCCTGACTTATTTAACACCATGCAATATTTAAAGCAATCAAATCTGAAAAGCAGAGCCAAAAGAAATGATTTTTTTGCAGCCATCAAAAGGAGGCAGGAGGACTTGTCCTATGATAGGGCAAGGCACGTCTCTGAAAGACCTTTCCTACATCCCAACAGGCAGAAACGAGGGCACCTCCAAAGACTCTGCTGCCAAAACTTACCACAACCATCTCTGCTACCTTCTCCATCCCTCCCCTGGGCAAGGCATGGCCTAGTTCACCGAGGACATGGCTTACAGCATGTTTATTCTGCCAAGACAAGAAATGGAGTAAGGGAGAAAAAGCCCAAAGATTTGCCTTTTTTTAAAACACATGTTTTCCTGAAACATTAACAAAGTTAGTCATATAAATAATAGTGCATTTGTCAAGGTACATTATTTTGTACACACATGTAGTGCACACACACACACACACACACACACACACACACACACACACACACACCCCAAAATGCTTCCCCCAGTGCTCCTACTGTATGCCTGACCTTGATTAACAAGGTCTTACAAAATGACCTTACAAAATGAGTTTTTTGTGCCAAGCCCTCCACCTAGTGATCTCTCTTGGTATTACAGGAGCCTTCCAAAACCTTCAGGCGCTTCTTGAGATTCCAGAAGATTCTAGAGACTTTGGAGCAGCTCCGGCACCTTTTGAGCAGGCATCCAAGCAAATCGGGTCCTTACCTCATAAGAGCTTCTGCTGCAAAAAACAAGCACACAAAAACAGGCTGCTCCTAATAGGACTAAGATAGGCCCATCCTATGCATCACAGAGATATAGTGTCTATTCTGGTATAATTTGAAGGTCAGATTTTGTGAGCCCCTAGTGGGCAGGAAATAATTCTTTTCCCATTTATTTTGCCCTATGAACATAAGAAGAGCCCTTTTGGATCAGGCTAATGGCCCACTTAGTTCAGCTTCCTGTCTCTTAGATTGGCCCACCAGGTGCCTAAGGAAGCACTCAAGACAACAACACATTGGGAATCCTGTTGCCACTCCCTGGCACAGGGAATTCAGTGCTACCTCTAAATCCAGAGGTTGTGTACAGTCATCATGGCCTGTAACCGGTGAAGGATTTTTATGCATCTGACCTTTTTTAAAGGCATCTAGGCTAGATGGTATCCCCCCATCCTGTTGCCAGGAGTTCCAAAGATCCCTGTAATCAGCTTTGTGAACATTCTGTAGAAAACCAGTTTATAGTAATACAGCCAATACACTGCTTCCTTTAGCACTGCTTTGCTCTGGGTTTACTAACATCTACTGCAACTGAACAGTGTATTCTAGGCAGGATGTCTGCAGGGTGCCCTTCGGCATCTCCTACAGCGCTGTTTCATTTAGTGCTCTGATTTCGAGAAAGGGATTCCCTACATTGTTGGACTTATTGCTAATACTTTTTATCCTTTAGAGTGCTACCCTATGCATGTCTACTCAGAAGTTAATGCCATTGGGTTCAATGGGGTTTCCCGCCCCCAGGAAAGTGTGCACAGGGTTCCAGTGTTAATAAATTATAATGACTGTGATAATTGCATGTTGGATGTTGCTGCCAGTAGACTTAGTGATGGCCATTAAATTAGATGTCTTTAAAGGCAGACACACTCAGGAAGGAATGTTGTCTCCTCTCCTCCACACTTCCTCCTCCACACAGGGAATGAGGGCAGAATCCTAAACCCTCTCTTCCACCTGCTGAGCAAATGTGCCGTAGAGTGTGTTTGCACCAGTGCAAGTGCACAGCTCCGATGCAGGCATTTGTGTCAATGCTGCAACACCGGAGCAGGCGCCCAGCATGCCGCTTCTGCGCTGGCCAGGTTTGGCTGGTACAGGAACTATTCTGGGTGAGGGGAAGGCTGGCAGGAGGACAGAAAGGGGAGGGGAAGGAACAGCCGCATGCTCGGACATGCACCAGCTAAACAGCAGGCGCAGATCCAAGCAGCCCCATTGAATGTCTCCTTGCCCTGTGGAGGCTCCAGCACAGTCCCAACCTGTGTTGGATACAGCCAGGCCAGCCATTCTGCCTGTTCCAGCGCAGGTGAGGATTGCACTCACAGAGGTAGAACCGCAGAGGGGATGGGCCACTGGTAAAGGGAGGCAGTATTCACCATGCCATCTCTGGGGCTTGGCATTCCCAAAACAGAGGTGCGAAGGAAATGAGCTGCAGACTGGAATGGATGAGCAGGAGGGAGCTGTCTGTTAGTTCTGAAAGAAACCACCTCCTTCCAGAAAAAAAATTCTTATCAGGTATTATTTCAAATATCTGGGCAAGCATACAGAGGACCACAGGGTGGGGATGGTGGTCTGGAGGAAGACGGCAGGCTGGCTGGCTGTGAAAGAAATAGCTCCACACAAATAATGTGAATCCAATTGGTATCCATGAACTCAACAAAGCTAATAGGCAGGAGATTCAGAACTGATCATGGAAAGTACTTCCCTGGTCCCTGGGCGCAAAAGCACCTTTCAAAGCCTTTACTTCTTTTATCTTAGCAAGTTGTGCCTATTCACCAGGGACATACACAATGGGGGCAATGGGGCACAGAGCAAAACGCGCAAAAAGAATGTACTTTAAAACTTGCAGAGACAGACAGTGGCGTTTCTACAGGGATGGCAAAGCTCTAAGTTTTGCAAGAAGCCTTACCTTGCAGTAGAAATCACTCCTCTCCTGCACCGTTTTAGCCAATCCTCACAGGGAAAAGCAACATCTTGGCGTTGCTTACTGGCTACAGCAGCAAGGGAGAGGAGGGATTTACATGACAGGGTAAGGCTTCTTGCAAAACTTAGAGCTTTGCCATCCCTGTAGAAATGCCTCTGGAGACAGAATGCACAGGGTGTCATTACACCACTTCCAGGTTCTCGTCAAGGAGGGAGTGATCACTCCCCCATTCCTTCACCGGTGAAGGATTGCCTTGAAGGTGCAAAGCAATCACTTATGGGTTCTCTCCCCAGAAGTGGCACAAAGCAGTCACTTCCGGGTTTTCCTTGGAGGAGGCTCAGGTGACTTCATGCCCCCTGTTCCTTCTCCTCTGGGTGCTCCTCTTTTAAGGAGAAATAACAAGGGTTCAAAGCCGCCAGAACCTCCTCTTTAACTAGGGCAGAGCCTGAGGGGCAGTCATGCGCCCTCCTTGCTGTAGCACCCAGGGCACATGCTCCTCAGACTCCGCCCTAGTTACACCTGTTATGATATTATTATTGCCAAGAGTGGTGTTGATGCCCAGGGGCTGAGATCACTTTAAATCAATCAATCAATCAATCAATCAATCAATCAATCAATCAATCAAT
>JAJKFI010000242.1:0-23493 GCA_029204185.1 Lerista edwardsae | reverse complement strand
AATCAATCAATCAATCAATCAATCAATCAATCAATCAATCAATCAATCAATCAATCAATCAATCAATCAATCAATCAATCAACAAACAGTATTTATATACTGCTTTTCAACACAAAGTGGTTTACAGGCAAATAGTTAAATGGCTCCCTGTCCCAAAAGGGCTCACAGTCTAAAAAACTGCAGAACACCCCCAGCAACAGCCACTAGAAAAGACACTGCGCAGGGGTGAAGAGGAACAGTTACTCTCCCCCTGCTAAATCTAAGAGGAGCTCCACTTGCAAAAGTGCCTCTTGCCTACTTAGTGGGGGTTGATTGCTTCTGCTGCAGGAGAAGCCATGATGTCCAGAGGCGGATCTACAGGGAGGACAAAGCTCTAAGTGTTGCAAGAAGCCTTACCCTGTCATGTAAATCCCTCCTCTCCCTTGCTGCTGTAGCCAGTAAGCAATGCCAAGATGTTGCTTTTCCCTGTGAGGATTGGCTAAAACGGTGCAGGAGAGGAGTGATTTCCACTGCAAGGTAAGGCTTCTTGCAAAACTTAGAGCTTTGCCCTCCCTTAGATCTGCCTCTGATGATGTCATCAGCAGAGGTGCTCAGATGCATTTAAAGTGATCTCAGTCCTGGTCATCCGTACTACTCTTAGCAACAATAACATGCCATGTTTTAAAAGTGGGTTATTTTAATCTGCTGTGAATCTGCAAGCAATCCATTTTATTCAATGATTCTGAGTTCTGGGCTTACAAGAGAGAGGGGAAAAATCTCTATTTGCTCTTGCCAAACCATACACAATTTTAGGAAGCCTTTATCATCCATCAGGAATGTATTAAATGGCCCAGAGTGTTATGAAATCAGGAGAAGCAAACAAGATCACTGAATAGCCCTCATCACCTTGATGTACTCGTAGGCAAACTATGAAAAGATGATCTCCTTCCAGTGATTCCAATCCGCTTCAGCAACAGCAAGCACCTAACCAGATGATGACACCTTTGTCCTGATCTGATGCAGGCTACATGATGAGCTTCAGCGCATCATTAGACAGGGGCAAACACACCTACCAGGCTGGCTTGGATATAAGCCACATTCATCCCCTCCAAGAGAAGGAAGTGCTTGGCTTTTTTGTTCCAGCTAATCCAGTGGTTCCTTCCACCCACCCCCAGGGAAACCGGAACTACTGTATACCCCTTTCAGGGGAGTGGTTGAAGCAGTGACAGCAGCAACAGCCTCACAGGGATTGCGCTGCCACTGCTGCTACGAAGAGCTCTGTTAAGGTACCTGGGGAGAGTAGCATGGCCACCCTGAGGGGGTGGGGCCGCAATCCCCTCTGTGGGCCACTCTGCTGCCCTAACCAGTTACTTGCAGCAAGCTGACCCATGTCTGGGCTTTTGCAAACCTTGAAGTGATCATCACAGATTGCTATTTGGGGCAGCCGCGCGGCCCACAGAGGGGATTGCCGCCCCCTGCCCCCTCTGGATGGCTGCGCTACCCCCCAAGCAGTGGCATCATGAGGGGGGCGGGCCACACCAGGTGACGCGCACGAGGATGTGTGACACCACCAGGGACCAATATTGCTAAAATCATGGCTTTAAAAGATAATACAATCATGCTATATACCGTTTGGGTGTGGAATTTCACCCTGAATTCAATGGGAAAAAATCCCGGAGTGTAATATCTTCATTCTATCAAAAGTTATGGCCAAAAACCTAAAAACTGAAAATACTTTTAATGTAAAAATCACGATTTTTTAAAAATCATTATTGTGAGTCAGTTCTCAGAGCTAATACTAGAACTTTTATTTAATTGTGTGAGTGTCATCAAATTGGACACAGGTTTTTTTGTTGGTTACTAATATATTGGGTGACCTGTACTAGTTAAAGGAAGGAAGGAAGGAAGGAAGGAAGGAAGGAAGGAAGTTGAGGGGGGGGTAACACTAACCGTAGTAATAACACTGCATTTAGGTTGTGCATATGGTATTGTAATTTATTCTGTATGGTTTGGGAGGAGGGGTGACGTTCATCATAGTGGGTGGCACGCTGACTTCCCGCCCTGGGTGACGCAAACTCTACTGACGCCACTGCCCCCGAGTACCTTAACAGAGCTCTGCGGCGGCAGCAGTGTGATCCTTGTGAGGCTGTCTCTGCTGTCACCGCCCTCCCCCGCAAGGACTTACAGAGTTCCCATGTTCATGTAAAGTTTGGGAACCACTGATCTAATCCAAGTGGCAAGCCTTATTTGTCAAGCACCAGAGTGTGGAGGTGGCTCTGGGTGTGGGCTGGAGCTTCTCTGGGATCCAAGGAGGAAGCAAATCTAGTCCAAGGTTGCCTAAAATCTAACTTATAGGAGCACCTCCAGAGGTGAGCACTTAGAGCACCTCCAACTTAGAGCACTTCCAAGCATAAGACTGACATCTCCAGGCACTTCCGGGCAATGCAGCCACTAGTGTCCATCAGCAAGGCCCAGGAGCAAGACGCTAAGCTAATCACATTATATAGGCTGTTTACTTTGATTGATTTCTCAGGAAATCAGCAGTGCTAATTTGCAAGAAACAATTGACAACAGAGCGATATATGTTGCTGTAAATATGACTCTTGCCCAGGTTCTCATCATTAAGAGGCCTCTCATCAAACAGGTGCAGCAGATAATTGGCCAGGCTGATACAAGCAAGAGATAACTATAGACCTTTAGTTTCTGGAGAAAGCACTAGTAATTGTGTTTTCAGAGTAACCAGCTGTGGTCGAGGTAGTTCGCTTTTAGCTCAACTTCTTAGGGAAAAGCAGCCTGTGAGAAAGCTGACAGTTCCCTGAAGATGGGGAGCCACACAAAGGATGTCTGGGCAGCTGGAAAGATAACCCTCTACAGCCTACAGCCTGTCTCAAACTAGACCCCCTGCAGCTCCTCTCTGGCATGGCACTTCCTCTGTCACCCACACCCTGGCCCTTCAGCAAGATACTGTGCAGGATGGGTGCCCTTTAGGCAGCAGTGCCAGGTGGGATGCAGTCAGACCACACCTACCCGGGTGTGGTCAGCTGATCCACAGGTTCCTATAAAAGCGGTGACTCCAAGGCAACCCAGCTGTCCCGCCGTCTCCGAGTAACTGTCCTGAGACTGCCAGATACTTGAAGTGACTTGCCAAATGCAGCCCCCTTACTTTGTGACGTGCCAGCCTCTGCTCTCCCTACTTTCCCCTGTACCAGATCAGTGGTTCCCTCCCATTTCCTCTTCCTCTCTGCCCCCCGCCTTCCTTTTCCAATCCAAGGCATGGAAGGGGAAAGAGGAGCAGAGGGGGCAGATAGGTGGACTGAAATGGATTCCCTCTTTCCCAATCTGCTGCCAGCTGGCCTCATGGATGGACCAATCCTAGTAATTACATAGAATGGCTAGTCTCTAACTACACAGTAATCTCTGACCTTCCAATAGACTCTCACAGTCCATCAATAACTATTTGTCAGAATGGCGACATGCAACATATGGGTTCAGAAGGCATCTCTCTCCAAATTCCAGTTGCAAGGGTGCAATGGTGGGAGATGGCTATGCATTCATCTCCTGGTTATGGGCTTCCCAGAGACATCTGGCATGCCACTGAGTGGAGGAGAACGGTATAATGGGAGTTATTTGGGACACAAAAGGCTTTCAACATGGGGACCATAATGCTGTGCTAAAGCAGCTGCTCTGAAAGAGGCGTAATGAGCTGCCCCACCCCCTTGGGTGGGGCATCACAATGTCATGTGATGTTGTGACATCACTTTTGGGTTCTCCCCGGAGGGCGAGGCTCATGATGTCAGCAGCACCCCACCCTCTGGGGAGAATACCGAGGTAACTGGGCAGAGCCTGGGACAGTCTTGTGCCCTCTGACATCACACCCAGGCCATGTGTCCCCTCCAAGTTATGCCTCTGGCTCTGAATATAGAAAACAAGTTTCAAGTCTTAGCAGCAGCTCTGAGTATGGCTTGGAAACAGGGTTGGGGTCAGGGTTAGCCAGGTGGGGGACCAGCTGGGTGGACACCAGAAGGACTACTAAGCCAGATAGACCCCTCAACACCCATGTGTACACTGGGGACGCACACATCAGTGTATTATTACACTCCTGCAAGTCACCACCAATCTTCTGCAAATCACACATGTACAATTTTCTGGAGATCCCTGTTGAAATCTGTCCATCCCCGTCTTCAGGGTCTGGTGTCATGGCTCGGCAGCCTCCAATTCCTGCCAGCTCCTATCATGTGTCAACCTTATCAGTGGATCTCTCAACATGTTGTGATGGGACGTGCAGGTGTGTTGCAGGTGTTGACACAGATTAATGATGCTCTGGGGGCCAGGAGCCGCCAACGGGGAGAGAAAAGCCGAGATAAAGCAGGAACCCTTTTCAAAAAGCAAGGTCATTCTTTGACTCTGGCAAGGGTGAGGAAGGGACTCCCTCCCCAGCCTCTTTCAGGGCTGCACTCCAAAGACAAGTGTGCTGTTGGGCCGGCTGCCTCTATTCATGGGGGGAAAATGAGATGCAGCAAAACGGCCTTGGACCCCATCCCAGAGGCAAAACAAGGAGCGGATTAAATTTTTCAACAGATTTGGAAGACAGGACAGCACTTTTGCATCTGCACTATCTTGCAATCAGACAAGGGCTCTTGTTCAGGCAGCCTCGGCCTCCCTCCGCCTGCCCACCACTCCCCTTTGCTCCGGCTCGCAACAGCAGAAGATTTGGCCTCCGTGCTGCAACTTGATCCGCAGCTTGAGCCAATCCGAGCCTCCTGCTGTTTGGTGAGCGCTACGGGGAGAGGAAACACGGCTGGTATTGTTCAACACGTTATCAATCCAAGTGGCAGAAGGTCCAGCCAAGCAAGCAGCGCTCTGGAGGGGGTGGGAAAGGCACGAGCTTCATTTTGGCCCTGAAATCTGAACAGGGGATGCCCTTGGCAGAAATAGCACAACTGTGGTTGGCACAAAGACGACTTTGCAGGAGCCAAAGGATCAGTGGCAGGTTGTTTCTATGCAAAATGAGGGTTGCCTCTTTGGCTCTTCCTGTACAACTCCAACAGCTCTCCTTTTAGGGTGGTTTTCTGCAGGGGGCTGTATTGGCTGTCAGGGGGCTTCAGCTACGTAGGATGCTGTCTTGCAGTCAGTCAGACCCTTGGTCTAGGTGGACCTTGGACCTAGGTGGGTCTCAAACTGTGGGTTGGAACCCACTTGGTTGATGGTGGCCCGATTTCTGGTAGGTTCTGCCCAGCCTCCAATGAAAATATGGAAAGGTCAAATAACTATTTACATCAAGCCTTGAAGTTATTCAAAAACCAGAGAGCTGCTAACTGCCCTGCAAAGAGAAGAGCTCCTTTACTCCAGATCACGCTGCTGCTTCGCCAATGGGTCATGTTTGACTGTGCACAGAGGTGAGGAGGTCGGTGCTGGGTCAGGAGTGGGGTTAGGATATGGCAGCAGAGGCTGCCGCCATATTCACCCCCTCCACGGCCTGACCCTCCCTCCGTCTCCCCAGTTCCACCCCTCCCTGCCTCCCCACCCACCCCATGCTTTGTGGTGCTTTGTGGTGGTGTCCTCCCGGCACTGAGGGCCAGTGCCAGTGCTCCCTCCTTGCCACGTGCTGCAAACATGTTTTACAGCATGGTCACAACACCCAGCACTGGCAGTACAAAAATAGGGTCGGCTCGGATTGGGCTTTACGTTTGGTAGAGCCATGGGAGATAATATCCTCAGTCTTGTTCATGAGACCTGACCTTCATCATGGATGCCCTTACTACTCCTGACTAGATTACCAGAATGTGCTTGACGTGGGTCTGCCCTTGAAGACCATCTGGAAGCTGTAGATGGTTCAGCATGTACATGCTAAGGTTCTGACAGGAGCTATCCCTTGGGATCAGTGATGGGATCTGGGAATGAGGAAGTGGAACGCTGGGCGGGACTTATGCATGATTGGCTGCCCGTTCGTTCCATTCTGCGGCTGCCCTGGCCTCGGGGGGGGGGGCTGCTCGCCATGGGGGACAGGTGGGGGCGTGCCGGGTGCCTGGGCGAGCAGCGGTGGGGCGCGCCAACCGGGGGCAGCCCCCCCTGGCCCAGGGAAGCCGTGGAATGGAACGGACGGGCTGCCAATCATGCGTAAGTCCCGCCCAGTGTTCCGCTTCCTCATTCCCAGATCCCACCGCTGCTTGGGATACATGACATCAATCCACTTCCAGAGGTTAGCCCTTGGCTTTTGAGTTTCCACAAGGATGGGGTCTATTGGAGCACATTTTGCCATGGAGGGGGAAACTGAAGATGGCCTGGGCCTGCCTCCTTCCCAAAAACAAAACTTTGTTGTGGCTGTCAAGTGAAGTGAGAAATAGAGAAATAGGAGACCCATTTCAATCCAGAAAAAAACATGCATCCAGCCATCTGGCATTTGGACGACTCGTCCATCGCATGCTGGAACTGGAGTTTGTATCTTTTAAGTCCTAAATGCAATGCATCCTGGGCCGAGCGAAGGGCAATGGCTGTAGAGAACATAGTGCAAAATAACCACTTTCAAAAAGGCACATCTGTAACAATAATTGCAGCAGTAATTTGCCATAATTAACTTCCCTCTGAAAGGTGGCTGCAAATGAGCCCAGTTTATACTGAAACGGTGGGAGGGACGTTTTCCTTAATCAGAAATCTATTGCAGGAGTCTTTAGAAATGAAGTTGGGAACACCAAGAGTAATGTGTTGGACTGCCCCCCCCAGTACACCATTCGACCGCCTGACAAACTGTGCCTGGCGGGAACCGAACCCAGGACTTGCCATGAGAAGGAGCAGAGCCGCAGAGCCGCAGTGCCAGTTCGCCTCGGTTCCACTTCCAAAAACAAAAACAAAAAAATGGAAGCATGAGGTTGACAGATCTGCTGGAGATGCTTTATATTAGGACAGTGATGGCAAACCTTTTGGGCTCAGCATGTCAAAACTTTGGAAAATGCTTAACTTGAGTCTGCTGGTGTGTCAACCCCGGCTCCCCCAAAGAAGATAAACTTCTTTATAGTCATTTATTTAAAAAGAAATATAGTCCAATCATGTGTCCAATCCTTCCCTTCCTTTATTGTAGTGAATCAGCCTGCGCTGTTTCACTTGGGAGCCATTAGTCCAGCTAACGGCTGGGGGTGATCGAAGCAGAGGGGAGCGTCGGAACGCAGCAACAGACTCAGAGAGACCGATCTCTTTCTGAATGGGGACGCTTCCTCAATTGGAGCCACCCTCTCATATTTATTGGGATTTTACACACCCAAGATAAATGAGCTACAGCAAGAGTGATTACAGCAAAGCAATAAGCATATGACAGGACAATTAATAAATGAACAAAGGATTCTCTGATCTTCAATGGATAGGGTTATGGTTGGTGCACAGGAAATCTCTGTTCCTACCTATGACCAGTTCATAGGTAACTCAAGCATGGCTTAGGTAATTATGTGTTGTTCTATACATTGGATTAATTGATGTAGTTCTTGCAAGCACAGCACATTCTCTGCGCGTCCTCCTGGTTCTGATTTATACAGGTCAATCAATCAATCAATCAATCAATCACTAGTATAGTCAAAAGACTATAAGTTTCCCTGGCCTTATTTCCCATGACTTTTGCAGCTGGATTTTTCACAGCTAGCTCATGGTGCATAAGACCCTAATAATGCCAACCCAACATTTATGTATTACATAAAGAAACTTCAAATAATTTCAAAAATGAAAAATGAGTTAAATAAACTCAGTTTTTGTCAGGTGTTGGTGAACGCTGGTGTGTCACCCCAAACGTTGGGGTGTGTCACCTTGGACACATGTGTCATAAGTTCGCCATCACTGCTCTAGGAGGATTTTGTGCTACAGGCAGGGGATTAGACTAGATTGGACACTAGAACCTTGTGGTTCTCTTCCAACTCTGTGATTCTATGAAAATACAATGATAATGATTTCATCGGTACGAACCCACTTTTTTTCCATCATGCTAAGTTTTTGGGTGAGGTCACAATCTGGTTCATGGATCTGCATGCTTCACTCTGCACATGTGAATCTGTAGCATCTGGAGATGGAGGCCTCCCCCTTTCCCACCACTGCAACTTAGACAGAGCACTTAGTCCTCCATCAATTTGCCCAATCCCCTTTTAAAGCCATCCAAGGCTAGTGGCTGTCTCCATATCTGGTGCCAGTAAATTCCACAGCTTCATTATGCACCATGTTGACCTCTTTTCCCCCCCAGCCTTCCTTAGAAACCCCCATGCAGCTCCCACGCTTGCTGCTTTTAGGGAGAAGCTCAAAGCATTTCTCTCTGGTGAGGCCCACTGGCTCTAGTTGCTTGTGGCTTTTAAACATCACATATAGACATTGCATTAATTGTTTATGACTTTTAAATGTTCTCATCTGTTTTGGGGAAACTGCTTTGATCTCTGACAAACAGCTTAAGAATTAGGTAAATAATAAGTAAATAACCACTTTGGGTGCACTCAGGAGCAAACTGGGGTAAAAATTGCACAAACAAATGCATCAAAATTTGCATTCTACAGACGATAAACTGAGGTTGTGAAAAATAGAAGAAAATTAAAAGAGCTTGAAGCACTCCACGGAGAGACCACACCCCAGCAGTCACACTCCTAAACCCACCCACACTGGATCAGGCCAAAGACCTATCTAGTCCACCTTCCTGTAACTCAGGGTGCAATCCTAACCTGGAGTTAGGCTGGCACAGTTAGGCCAGCAAAGTTTGGCTGGCACAAGGGCCACCGTAAAGTATGTTTGGACCACTCTTGGAATCAGACAGGCCAGCACACAGAGGTGCACCATCCCCCCTGACACTGAGAGTGGTCCAAACATACTTTACGGTGGCCCTTGTACCAGCCAAACTTTGCTGGCCTAACTGTGCCGGCTTAACTCCAGGTTAGGATTGCGCCCTCACAGCAGTCCTTTAGGTGCCTCAGAGAGCATACAAGACAACAAAAGATCTGCATCCTGTTGCTACACCCTTGCATCTAACATTCTGAGGTAGCCTACTTCTAAAACCAAGAGGTTGCATGGGCTGAAACCTGCAATGGACGTTCCCTTCAAAAATCTGACCAATTCCCTTTTCAAGGCATCTAGGCCAGGTGCCATCACATCCTGTGGCAAGGAGTTCCACAGATTAATTCTATAGTTCCTGGGAAAGAGGAAGCCGCTGACTGGGAGTGTAATCCTATTCTGCGCTGGATTGGCAAAGCCAGCTGGCCAGCGCCAGATCCAAGCACAGTATAGTGGAGGCTGGAGCCTCCCAACGGCAAGAGCACATTTGTGCCCTTACTCTTGGGGAGGCTCCAGTCTCCCATATCTGCGCCTGCTCAGATCCAAGGTGACTGCATGGCCTCCCAATAGGGTTTAGGATTTGCCCTTATGGCCGAATCCAGAGCCCACCCATGCCCCACCCCAACCCCTCTCTCCCCGCCAATCCTGTGTCCACATGGATATGAAATCTTCCACGCGCCGGCCGGCTTTGGCTGATGCAAGGGAGGCTTCCCGTCGGCACTCTCAGGCCAACGCTACTCATAGCATCAGCCTGAGAGCACTAGCACCAATGCGGGGGTGCTGATCGACGCCCCCACGTTGGCACTAGTGACGTAGTACTAGTGATGCTACGCTCAAGGTAGGATTGCACTGTTCTTCCATTGTTCTCTCTCAAGCAGCTAAACTTCCTTAGCAGTTGCGAGGGGGAAGCACAAGGAAGGTTAGCTGCTTGAGAGAGAACAATGGACAGAATCCACTTGGACCGCCAGTGGGGAGCCCTCCTGATTCTCAGTCCTGATTCTGAGCAGAGCAAGGCTGTTATCTACTGATTGGGATAATGCACAGTTGAATAAGTTCTAACTTCACATCAGAAATTATGGGCTATATTTTCCCTCTTTCAAGCTGAGCCTCTCATGGTGCAATGCTAACCATGACTTAAGCTGGCGCATGTCCCCTGCCCTGGCTCCAGGAGTCTCACAAATAAGAACATAAGAACATGAGAAGAGCCCTGCTGGATCAGGCCAAAGGCCCATCTAGTCCAGCTTCCTGTATCCCACAGCAGCCCACCAGGTGCCCCAGGGAGGCATGAGACAACAAGATGCTTGCATCCTGTTGCCACCCCCTTGCACCCAGTACTCTGAAGTAGCCTACTACTAGTGTAAGGAGGCTACAACCCATCATGGCCTATAGCCCACAATGGACTTTTCTTCTAGAAATCCGTCCAATCCCCTCTTAAAGGCATCAAGACCAGACGCCATCACCACCTCCTGTGGCAAAGAGTTCCACAGATTAACTACCCGCTGGGTAAAAAAGTACTTCCTTTTATCTGTTTTAACTCTCCCAACCCTCGGTTTTAGCGGATGTCCCCTGGTTCTGGTGTTTTGAGAGAGGGAAAAGAACATCCCTCTATCGACTTTATCCCTTCCGTGCATTATTTTGTATGTCTCAATCATGTCCCCCCTCAGGCGCCTTTTTTCTAGACTGAAGAGCCGCAAACGTTGCAGTCTTTCTTCATAAGGCAGGTGCCCCAGCCCCGTAATCATTTTTGTTGCTCTCTTCTGCACCTTTTCCAACTCCACTATGTCCTTTTTGAGGTGCGGCAACCAGAACTGGACACAATATTCCAGGTGCGGCCTTACCATCAATTTGTACAATGGCATGATAATATTGGCTGTTTTATTCTCAACCCCTTTTTTAATGACCCCAAGCATGGAATTGGCCTTCTTAATTGCTGACGCACACTGGGTCGATACCTTCATTGAATTGTCCACCAGCACCCCAAGATCTCTCTCCTGAGCTATCACAGACAGCTCAGAACCCATTAGCCTATAGGTGAAGTTTTGGTTTTTTGCCCCAGTGTGCATCACTTTACACTTGTCTATGTTGAAACACATCTGCCATTTGGCTGCCCATTCCCCCAACTTGGAGAGATCCTTCTGGAGCTCTTCAAAATCCCTTCTGGTCTTCACCACCCGGAAATGTTTTGTGTCATCTGCAAACTTGGCCAACTTGCTGCTTATCCCTATCTCCAGGTCATTTATGAACAAGTTGAAAAGCACTGGCCCCAAGACAGATCCCTGGGGCACTCCACTTTTCACCTCTCTCCATTGTGAAAATTGCCCATTGACCCCCACTCTCTGTTTCCTGGCCCTCAACCAATTCTGAATCCATAAGAGGACCTACCCTCTTATTCCCTGACTGTGAAGTTTCTTCAGCAGCCTTTGGTGGGGGACTGCATCATTCTGAAAATCCAGGTATATGATATCCACAGGTTCACCCACATCCACGTGCCTGTTGACCTTTTCAAAGAATTCCAAAAGGTTTGTGAGGCAAGACTTACCCTTACAGAAGCCATGCTGACTTTCCTTCGGCAACACTTGTTCCTCTACATGTTTTAGGATTTTATCTTTGATGAGGCTTTCCACCATCTTACCCAGAGCAGACATTAGGCTGACCGGCCTGTAGTTTCCAGGGTCCCCCCTTCTCCTTTTTTAAAGATTGGCGTGACATTGGCTATCCTGCAATCTTCTGGTACCGTGGCCGTTTGAAGGGACAAGTTGCATACTTTAGTTAAGAGGTCAGCAACTTCATTCTTTAGTTCCTTAATAACTCTCGGGTGTATACCATCTGGGCCTGGTGACTTATTTATATGTAGTTTATCAATTTGATCTAAAACATCTTCTTTATTAACCATTTTCTGCTTTAATTCCTTAGTTAGGAAGGGCTGTTTGGGCTGTGGTATCTGCCCAAGTTCTTCTGCTCTGAAGACGGACGCAAAGAATTCAATTAATTTCTCTGCAATCTCCAAGTCCCCTTTTATCTCCTCTTTCCCTCCCTCACCATCCAGTAGGCCAACTGCCTCTCTGGTAGGTTTCCTGCTTCTAACATATTTGAAGAAGCTTTTATTATTCCCCTTTATGTTGCTAGCCATGCGTTCCTCAAACTCTTTCTTGGCCTCCCATATCACCTTCTTACTTGTCTTTTGCCAGGGTTTATGTTCTTTTTTATTCTCCTCACTGGGGCAAGACTTCCATTTATGGAAAGAAGTTTCCTTGCTCTTTACAGCTTCTCTAACTTTGTTCGTCAGCCATGCAGGCACCCTTCTGGACCTTGTCGAGGCCTTCTTTCTTTGCGGTATACACTTCCGCTGGGCCTCTACTACTGTTATTTTAAACAGCCTCCATGCAGCCTGGTGAGATTGGACTCTTTTTACCTTCCCTTTCAATTTCTTTCTAACTAGCCTTCTCATCTGAGGAGGTTCGGGCTAAGGTTCGGGCTAAGGTTCGGGTTCGGGTTCGGGTTCGGGTTTAGCTTGATGTTAACTTGACTTGATGTTGAGTTAATTTAGAATTAAGAGTCTTCTAAGAATTTAGAGTCTAGGTTAGGGTTAGGGTTAGGGTTAGATTGGTTGTTATCCCTAGATTAGGGTTCGGGTACGGGTTAGGGTTAGGGTTAAAGTTAGGGTTAGCGTTAGGTATAGATTTCGTGTTCACTCTAGATTGGGGTTAGAGTAAGGGTTAGTGTGAGAGTCAGGGTTAGTGTTCGGGTGAGGGTAAGCGTAAGGGTTAGGGTTAGGCTTTTGGTTAGTCTTACGGTTAGGGTTAGGGTTAGGGTTAGGGTTAGGGTCAGGGTCAGGGTTAGGGTTCCGGTTAGGTTTAGGGTTCGGATTAGGATTAGGGTTTGATTTCATGTCAACCCAAGATTAGAGTTAGGGAGACGGTTTAGTGATAGGGTTAGGGTTAGGGTTAGATTTGGTGTTAACCCTAGATTAGGGTTAGGGTTAGGGTTATGGATAGGGTTGGGGTTTAGGGTTAGGGTTAGAATTAGTGTTAGGGTAAGATTTGGTGTTAACCCTAGATTAGGGCTAAGGTTCGGGTTCGGGTTAGAGTTAGGGTTAGGGTTAGAGTTTAGGGTTACGGTTAGGGTTAGATTTGGTGTTAACATTAGATTAGGGCTAGGGTTAAGGTTAGTGTTAGTGTTAGGGTTAGTGTTAGGGTTAGGGTTAGGGTTAGTGTGAGGGTTTACATTTTGGGTTAGGGTTAGGGTTAGATTTGCTGTTACCCCTAGATTAGGGTTAGGGTTAGGGTTAGTGTGAGAGTCATGGTTAGGGTTTTGGTTAGGGTTAGGGTCAGGGTTAGGTTTATATTTGGTGTTCACTCTAGATTGGGGTTAGAGTCAGGGTTAGTGTTAGCGTCAGGGATAGTGTTCGGGTGAGGATGAGCGTAAGGGTTAGGGTTATGGTTTTGGTTAGGAATATAATTTTTTTAGGAATATAATTTTTTTTATTTATAAATAACATACTACTTTGATAACTTTACACCCCGTGCGCGAAAAACCGTAACAATTCGGGTTTTGCTCTTCAAATTATCTAATACATTTAAAGTATCTATCTAACTTACCTCTAATACAATGTATTTTCCTTATCTCTTAATTTTACATTAGGTATTTACGTAATTGGAGACGTGGTTCCTTGATCCCACGGCCAAAACCTTGCCCATTTTTTACGGGTCATCCTTTCTTTCTCATATTCACTAAATACTCTTATTTTATTAAATATAAAGAGAACAGATTGTTTCACATTACATTCTTGTCCTGTCCGAATTTCCCTTCCTCTCTGAAACGTCAGAGCCATCAAAACCAATAAATTAACTATTCTGACGGTGGACCATGGAACCATCCAATAATCTGCAACCAAAACATTGGGATCTTCCCTTCTTCGTTTCCTCAATGGGGTCTTCCTAGGTCCTCTGAAGAACTCCTCGTCCTGTAGTCCTGAAACAATTGATTCCCATGGCTGGTTCAATATATCTGGCCAGTCCATTTTCTTTGCCAGACCTTTCCAGGTCGCCCTGGAAGGAGGACATTCTTGTACAAAATGTTCAATAGTCTCTCTTTTTTCCACCCCAGTGTTCGCCATTTGTCGCCGACATGCCAGTCGTACACAAACTTGCTCGTTCTCTGAAAGCCATGGTCTTGCTGCTTGTATTCCATATACTTGGTGGTAAATACGCCATCTCAAGTCCCACATACGAAAGGGTACCCTTTTATCTTTAAATGAATCTATTGGGTACACTGGGTTTCGTAAATATTCAGATAATGAAGCCTTTGTCAGCTTCTTTTTGGCATCTGGTACAAAATAACATTCTTCTAAAATTTGTCTATACACTTTCTTTTTCATCATTGTTACAGAAAATCCATCTTTTAACCATCCTGATTGAATCTTCCAAATTTTTACGTAACTATAAATTTCCCATAAATAATCTGGTCCGGTACATTTCATAGCAAAAGTTGCTAGGTAACCAAAGTTTCCTGCTTCCCACCAAACATCTCCCCATTTTTTTCCCTTCCAACCCATGGCAAAGGCCACCAACCAAAACTGTACTTCTTCAATTCCGACTTCCTGGGCCTCAACCTTAGCCCATCTTCCAAAATTAAAACTCAGGAATATAGCCATAAAAGCAGGTCCTATTGCTGGGAGATCAAATCCACCTTCCCATAATGGTCTAAAGGTGGTGGCCCTCGCTATTGGAAAATGAATGGTTCTCCAGAGAAATTTAAATATCAATTTCTGTACTTCTTTGACTCTGGTGGAGGAAAAACTGTAGCTATGTTGGTAGCTATGGGCATCAAATACGTTTTAACGTAAGTAGCTTTCTGATAAAAAGTCAATTTCCAATTTTTCCAAATTTCTAATTTCTCTTTTACTTTCTTTTCCCACATTTTCCAATTAGTCTGCCACCCCTCTTTTTTAATTGAAAAATATATCCCCAATAATTTAACCCCATCGGTTTTATCTGACTCTTTTTTGGTTTGACCCATTACATATTCCATTGAGGCGGTAGAGATGTCTTCCTTGCCATCTAATACAATAATAAAACTTTTTTCAACGTTCAGACTTGCGCCCGAACACTTTTCATATCTTTTAAATAATACCAACAACCTTCTTAATTCTGAATTGTTTCTAACTAAGACAGATACGTCATCTGCATGAGCAACCAGTTTAACGATTACTGCATATTCCTTCACTTGTTCTTTTTCTTTTACATCTTCTTTTACTAGTACATTACTATCTTTTCTTTGAAAAATACCCCATTTTTCAGGAACAGTTAACTTAATTCCCGAAATCTGTTCATCCATATACACCAAGGCCAAAACTGGATCCAGAGTTAAGACATATAACAAAGGGCTCAAGGGGCACCCCTGTCGTACGCCCGACAAGAGGGGAATCTTTTGGCCACGCCAACCATTGAGCTGTGGCCTCACAGAAGCCCTTCTATACAAAAGCTCAAGCATTTCCACAAACCTTGAAGGAATCCCTGTCCACCGTAACACTTCCCAAAGGTAGAAATGATGCACATTGTCAAAGGCTTTCACTTAGTCCAATTGAACCAAATTTCCTCTCCATTTCCCTTTCTTAACTAACTGAAAAATTTCCCTAAATAAACAAAGGGAGTCAGTCATATATCTTCCTGGGACCCCACTTGTTTGACAGGCTATGACAATTTTACCCGCCACCTTTGCCAATCGAGCATTCAAAATTTTGGCTAATATTCTGTAATCCACATTTGTCAAAGCTATGGGGCGCCAATTCTGTGGTAATGTTAGATCACCATGTTTTGGGAAAAAAATAAGAGTGCCTTCATACATCGTCTCGCTTAGTTGACAATTATCTAAAAAGAAATTAAAGACCTTTGTCAGAGGTTCAACCAACCAGTTGTTAAATGTCTTATAAAATTTCCAGCCAAGCCCATCAGGTCCTGGAGCCGATCTCCCTTTTCCAGTTGCTATAGCTCTTTTCACTTCTTCCTCTTCTATAGGACACAGAAGGGATTGTTCATCTTCTTCATTCAAACCTTTATACAACTCATCCCTTGGCAACTCTTCCAAAAAATTTTTTACTTCTTGTTGTTTGATATCTTTCTGAGAGAATAGCTTCCTATAATATTGTTCCATCACCAATACTATTTCTTTGGGATGGTATTTCACAGAATGACTCTCCGTTTCTCTCAGTCCCATGCACTCTATCGGGATCCTTGGACTTTTCGCTTTTGCCCATTGGTCAATATCAACAATTCCTCCTTTAGTCCGGAATTGCTTATAGTTCCGTTTCTTTAATCTTTGTTTATTTTGAAAATCAGCAATGACTTCCTTAGAAATTTTTAAGAGGGTTAAATCTACTGGAATACCCTTATTAATATTTACATGGCATCTCAAAAACTGAGAAATAGCTTTATGATAATTCTTTATCTCTCTCTTATATGTATTACTTTCAAATCTTTGACACCTTTGTGCAACTGTCTTTTTTAACCTTTCCCACCATCTAATCAAGTCATCAGTATAAATGTCAAATAAAGTTACCATTTCTGCTAGAATCGCTTCAACAAACTCTTTATATTCAAGTCTGTCAAGGTTATTGGGTTTCAACCTCCACAACGGCCTGCCTTTTGGATACAGCTGACCAGTATGGCATTCAAGGGCGAGCATCCCATGGTCAGACCAGGGTGTTATTATTATGCGGCACCTATCAACCACAAGATTTTTCGATGCCCATATACGATCTATTCAACTGGCACATTTTGCATGGTAATATGTGAATCTTACTCCATCCAATATGGGATATTTATTCAAATACAGCTTTCTACATACCACTGGAAAAAATTCTAAATCATTATTAATTTCCAAGGCTTTGTCTTGGAGCTCCATTTTCAGTAGAATATTTTGTAACATTTTCTCATCCGATGTTAAAACTTTAGAACACTTTTTCTTTTTATTATCAAGGGAAGCAGTCCTATCTGACATTCTTGCTCTATTATTAAAATCCCCACCAATAATAATATTTCTTCTGGTGACACAATAACTGTTCAACTGTATCCATAAACGTTTCCTAGCCGTCATCACAAGAGGAGCATACAGCCCCAACAAACGAAAAGCGTTCTTTTCAGTTTTACCATTAGGTAATAATTCTTTAAGAGAAAAATCAACAATCAGTAACCTTCCGGGCACTGCTTCTATAACAGTATCTATTATTAAATTATCTTTATTCTTAAAAAGTATCCCTATTCCATCACTTCGATCATCACCATATGTCCAGAAAGAGGGGCCCAAAGTCCATGCCTTTTGTGCTTGACTCCTGTCATTTTCATCCCAAAAATGTGTTTCTTGCAAAATATAAATATCATAATCCAAACTAGGAAGTTTTGAGAAAATTTCTTCTCGCCTATCTATTTGTTTTAATCCTCTAGTATTCCAGGTAAGTATTTTTAATTTACTCATTATTATAGATGTTAGTTTAAAAATTAAATCTTAATCATTATTTGTCTACTAACTGTTATTTCTCTCACCTGTTTTCCATTACACAGCATCATACTCGGAACTCCCTTCAGTTGTTTCTGTACCTGGATTCAAGGAAGAGTCCTCCATATCCATCTTCTCCTGTCTCAAGGAAGGATGCTTTTCTTCACTCAGTCCAGGTAAGCATGGGGTTTCTGGCTTCTTTTCACTCTCTACCCCCTCAGGAGGACCCTGAGGTGTAGTCCTACTAGATCCCAAAACTTGGGGATCTGGGGGTTTCGGATCCGGGGATGTGAGATCCAGGGAATATGTTAAATCAAACATGGCTGGAGAAGAAAACAAAATCGGGGAGGCAAGACTTTTGGATGGAGTCACCTCTCCACTTTTTCCGTTTAATGTAAGGTTAGACGTAGTCAAAATCTGTTTGTGACCCGTATCCAGTGAGGGCTCTTCAACTCTCTCCTCCACATCATTGTCTGCAACAGTCATCATCTCAGCATCTAAAACTTCACCATGAGTTTTATCCATATTCTTTGAAATCTTGGTCATCTCTAAATTGATGATCCTGATTTCTCTTTCACTCTTTTTCGTAAGAGCTTTGATCTCCTCCTTTTCTGTCAGATCAATAGTGTCGTTTAGCTTCTTATTTAATGTCTCCAGTGTCTCATATTTTGTCATCATGTGTAATTGCAGTTCTTCCAACCTGTGACTGTTTTCTGATTCAGAAAGTATTTGCTGCTTATTTCTCCTATGATTTTTTTTTCCTTTTCCTTCTTCAATCTTTGTTCTTTTGGTTGCTGGTCCATCTGCCATTTATTTCTATCCAAGCTTCCTCCATTTATTTCTGAGAAAACACTCTCAGAATCCCGATCGTCATTCTCTTCATCATCATCCGATTGCAGAAAACTAAATTTGTTGTTTCCTGCCAAGTCTTCTAAATTAAGGTTTTGTTGTAATTCATTGAATTTTTGAGGTTTTCTCCTTCCTTCCTTTTTTCTTCGCACATCTGTCCATTCAACAGATGCCTCTTCAGATCTCCCAGTTTTCAGAAATTGACTAGTGTCCAGTTGTTTCTCTGTGCGTGACCTGTCCCGCTCCTTTTGTTTTTCATTTCCTTCAGTTTCATTCTTTCGGTCCAAAATGTCATCTTCTCCTTCTCCATTTTGTTTCTGATCTGCCCGATGCTGTGGTTTTTTCTGTTCCCTCTTTTCTTTATCGTTTATATTATAATATGCCTGTGGACACCGATAGTAGATATGTCCATACAATCCACAAAGGTTACAGCATATTCCCCTCTGGCACGCCATGCTGTCATGTCCTCTCCTTCCACATCGGGAACACAACGAAGTGGAACAGAATCGTCTCACATGATCATATCCCCCACAGTGGTAGCAGGCTGGCGGCTGTCCGCTGTAACGAGTAATCCCCCTGTCTGGTCCCAAAAAGAAATATTTTGGCATTTCTGCATGTCGGGAAGTAGCTGTTGCAGTTTCACACCACACACTCCAGAACTGGTTGAAACTGGCATTCCGTCTCTCCGTCTTCAAATCAGATAGAGCACCTGCGTGTCCTTGGGGTGCTCAGCTTCCCAGCTTGTTAGTGCAATCTGCTACACAGTAGCTGGACTCCCTTTAGTTAGTGTAACATAAGCAGGCAATGTTTCTCACGGGAAGCGCTGGCTAGCAAACATCCACTTTCTCATGAGATCATGATGTTCAAAGGGTTACCCCATTGGTTAACCTGGGGCACAAGGGTCTTCAGGTATCCACCTACCAGATATACTCTAGCTGCACCCTTTGTTCTTCTCTCTGTACCATGTGTGCGCACTGTGACTGAGAATGTAACAACATGCGTTGAAAAGCCGCTTGTACGCGGCAAGCCTTCGCCGGCTTTCGCTGACCGGCAAACAGAACTTCTTGCTTTCTTGCTATCGCTACTGTAACCAATAAAAGACTTTGTTATGGAAATGTAGCGATCTCGTCGTCGCTCCGCTCCGCTCGCGCGAGGCAAGCGCTGAATTGGGTCCACAAGCCCCCAACTCTGCTACAAACAATCCAAACTACAACAGGTTATGGGTTCCATAACTTCAACAGGTTATGGAAGATTCAGCCGTAACCCTGCAGGGGTTTGCCGCGGACCCGATCCACGGAGCAGAGACTGAGTTGTGAATGTGGCTGCATCCCTACACTCGCAGACGTCCTGACAGATGTCTGATGAGGAAGGAGCTACCGGTGGAATTAAGACGGAGGAGAAGGAGGAAGACCTCGGAGACGGCGCGGGGGAAGAGGACGTTGGCGACCCAGGAGAACCCGAGCAATCCGGGGAAAGCGAGGAGAGCGACTCGGACGAGAGCGACTCAGACGATCTCGGACCTCTCTTACCCCCACCGGGGGGGGTTCCCGACGGCCAAGCACCAGTCCCGCCACCGCCGCCGCACGTCCCAGGACAAGGTCCTTTCATCCCTCTGATACCACCTCAAGTTCCACCGTTGCAGCCCGCTGCGCCCGGAGCCGGGATGGCGCAGCAACCTCCCGCCGCCCCGACGGCGCCTTTCAACATTGTCATTCCGCTTCTCAACGACAGCAACTATGTGCAATGGGCACACAAGATGCGGTTGCTGCTGGAAAAAGACGACCTTTGGCAGCGCACTCAAGCGCTCCCCGCGAACCCTGCAGAAGAAGCAGCTGACAGGAAGGCAAAAGCGACCATCGGTCTTGCAATCTCTGAAGACCTCTTGGTTTATGTTCGCGACCTTGAACATGCTATGGACTATTGGACCACGTTAAGAGAGCTGTTTGCACGCGCATCCCTGACTTCCAGCATGGTTCTGACGCGCAAACTGTGGAGATCGCGTCTTGAACCTGGAGGCGACTTACGAGTCCACCTAAGAGCAATGCAGCAAAACCTCAAAGATCTTGAGGCAATCGGGGAACGTGTTGAAGAGAGGCTCAAAGTTTTTGCAATCCTCAATTCCCTGGATGAGACGTGGGACATGTTTACCCTAACTTTGGAATCTATCCCTGCGGCGCAGCTGACGGTCACCCTTGTGGTCGCACGGCTTCTCGAGGAAGCGGACAAAAGGAAAGACAACCAAAGGGAGCGAGAATTCCGAAAGGGGAAAAACACCATTCCTGGGAAAAAGCAGCAGCAGCAGCCCAAGAATGAGTCCCAGGCGCAAGTGTGCGCCAGTGCGAGACAGTGCTATGTATGCGGATCAACTCAACATCTCGCATACCAGTGTGCCAAGAAGAAAGGAGGCTCTAAAAAAGAGAAAAAGCCCCAAGGTAAGCAGGGCACGGGGCAAGGACAGTTTCCAAAGCCCCAGGCACAACATCCCAAAGCGAGCATCGCTTTCGTGGGTTCAGCGGAAGGTAGGCGGACGCGAGGATCCTGGTTGTTGGACTCGGGAGCAAGCCACCATATCGTGACTTCCGCTGACTTACTCACGAGTAGGTGCGAGACGGATCGTGAAACTGTCGCACTCGCAAATGGAACAACAGCGCCAGTCAAATGCGCTGGAGAGGTTTTTCTGCCACAACTGCAGACTACCTTGAGAAATGTGCTGTGTGTGCCAACAATGTCGAGAAATCTGCTTAGCCTTGGCACCCTCCAAGAAGATGGATTTAAAGTGACTTTCCAAGACGACGTCTGCACACTTGAGAGGGGGAATCTTTGTGTGGCTGTCCCCCGAGTGTATCGGCTGTTCGTGCTTGGAGCGCAGACTACAGGGAATCAACAGGCAACCGTGTGCTTCAATCAACCAAAGCACCGATCCTGTGGACATTTGTGGCATCTGCGATTAGGACATTTAAATCATGACTATGTGAGGAAGACAGCTGAACTTGTGCACGGAATGGACTTAAAAGATTGCGATGCATTTGTGGACTGTGATGTGTGTAAACTGACTAAATCGCATCGAGCATCCATCCCGAAGTTCAGCGACCGCCAGACTCAAACCCCCTTACAGCTGGTGCACATGGACTTAATTGGCCCTATGAAGAAGACAGCAGGGGGGGCGCAGTATGTTCTTACGCTCGTGGACGATGCGACGAGGTATAGTTTTGCATATTTATTGCGCCAGAAGTCTGAAGCTTTTAATAAAATCCGCAATTGGGTCAGGTGGGCGGAAAGGCGGTTTGGCCATCAGCTAGTGGCGATTCAAACCGACCGGGGAGGTGAATTTCTGAGCAGGGAGATGTCTCAATGGTTGGAAAAGCAGGGCATCACCCACCAGCTCACCGCCCCCCGCACCCCAGAGCATAACGGGGTTGCAGAGAGGAAAAACGGTGAGCTACAGAGCATGGTAAGAGCGCTGATGGAGCAGTCAAAACTACCCAAAGGGTTGTGGGGGGAGGCGATGAAATATTCTGTATTCATTTCAAATAGAGTTTACCACCGTTCGATTAACGGGGTCCCCTACACCAAGCTATTCGGCAAACCTCCCAATCTTGCATTTCTAAAGACGTTTGGATCACACGCCTTTGTACATGCAGATCGGGAAACACGCAGAAAAGATGACCCGCGTGCCAGGCGGCTGCAGTTCATTGGGTTTGAACCGAATTGCAAAGCGCTCAAATTCCTCAATCCTGACCACAAAACTGTCACAATATCTAACTCTTATGATTTCTCTGAGCAAGGTTTGCTGCCAGATCATGCTGACAGAACAGTCAGCATCCCCACACAAGCTGCAGAAAGTGGGGGGGAGGCAAGATTAGAAAGCATTCCCGATCATCCAGCATCACCTTTACCAACTCCTGCCACACCAGCACGTCCTGACAGGCTGCTGGAGGAGGGGGGAGCCACTCCAGGGTTAGATACAAGCACGTCTTCGGAGGAAGCTACACCGGAACAAGCTATTCCGACCAGACGCATCCTTCCTCCCAGGGCTTTGCGTGGGGTCCCACCCCAAAGATTAACCTACCAGGTAGAGGTAGGAAAGGTACCTCAGACATACCAAGATGTAATGGAGTTACCGCAAACCCAGAAGGAAGAATGGCTCCAGGCTATTCGGACTGAATTGAGGGCAATGCACGACTTAGAGGTCTTTGAGCCAGCAACATTACCAGCTGGAAAACATGCAATTGATTCCAGATGGGTGTTTGTTCTCAAGGATAGGGAAGGTGCTGAGCCATTAAAGAAAGCCCGTTTAGTGATCCGTGGCTGTAAACAAATCCCAGGTGTAGATTTCGAGGAAACCTATTCACCCACACTCTCAGCCACCACGCTACGCGCAGCGCTTGCGTAGCCGCCAGCAAAGGTTTCCAGGTCCACCATTTTGATGTTGGGACAGCCTACTTGCACGCAGACCTGCAGGAAGAGGTATATATTACAATACCCCCAGGTGTGCAAAGCGATTACTCACATTTTCGCCTCAGAAAAGCTGTTTATGGGTTGCGGCAAAGTGGGAGGAGCTGGCACCTATGCCTTAAGGAGCAGCTGCAAAAATTGGGGTTCACCCCCTCCGCAGCTGATCCATGTCTTTTCAAAAGGGGAAAAGGGGAGAAATTATGTGTTCTGTTATGTTTTGTTGATGATTTGCTGGTCCTCACAAAGACAACACAACAGATCAATCAGATCACACTACAACTTCAAAAGGCATTCACGCTTAAATGTCTTGGTCCTGTCAGTCAGTACCTAGGGGTGGAGATCGAACGCACAGCTGATAGTTCCGGTTTTCTCCTCAGTCAGGAGAAAAAGATCCACGATCTACTCCAGATGTGGGGCATGCAAGACTGCAAGGTTGTATCAACTCCAATGGTGATGGGGAGAGGGGAAAAAGCAGAAGAGTCTGCACCATTTCCAAACCAGAACATGTTTCTTTCACTGTTGGGTTCACTCACACATCTAGCGTGCTGGACGCGCCCAGACATTAGCGTTGCAGTCAATCACCTGAGCAGAAAGGCTGCAAATCCCACCCAGGCAGATTGGATAGCCTTGAAACGCATCCTCAGGTACTTGAAAGGCACAAGCAACCACAAGTACCACATCACCCCAAAAGGAGCACTGCAATTGGAAGTTTTTGCAGACAGTGACTTTGGGGGGGATGACACAAGGAGATCTACCACAGGCTATGCCATACGCCTTGGGAATTGCGTGATAGATTGGGGGTCACACAAGCAAAAGACTGTCGCGTGTTCTACTCTAGAGAGTGAGTACACAGCCCTAAGTCATGTGACCAACTACCTACACATGCTCAGGCAATTGATGTCGGATTTGGATGCTCCACAAACAAATCCA
>JAJKFI010000241.1:578157-617479 GCA_029204185.1 Lerista edwardsae | reverse complement strand
GAGAGAGAGAGAGAGAGAGAGAGAGATCATTCCAGACATATATTTTGTTAAAACAATCCTTTACTGCAGTAGTATAGCTGAATGGTGGTATTTCTCCTTTCCATCCAGAGGGCTTCAGTGTCCTGTCAAGAGGGACAATTGGAGTCACGATTGCTGCATTGATTGTGGCCAAAGTGATCATCAACGGGTGTGTCTTTGCCACGTGGCCTCATTGCACCAAGTAAAGAGAGACCCAGGAAGCCCATCTGGCTTGTGTTTGAGTCTCTGGTCGGCAGCAGTGAGTGGAGATGCCTCCCCACCAGCCTAGCCCAGATTCATCCCTGCAAGAAGTTGAAGACTCCTCTAGCTTCACTTTCCTGCTTGCCTTCTGTTCCACCATCTCCTGAATGCTGATCAGTTTGGCAACAGGGGGTCATCTGCCAATTCCTGGCTGGGAATTGTAGCTGCAGCTGCATAAGTCAAATAGTCTAAAACTGTGGTTTCCCAGTGGGCCGTGACCAGTAATTGCATCTAAATGATTTAGCATCAGGTTCTCACTTTTGATTGGCATTTGTGTTGGGGCCCGCCCACCGGAAGTGAGGCCATAGCTGGAACCCAGGAACCGCCCCCAGGAACTGCTGCGCCTCCTCGGTAGGCCGCACGGCGGCCCTGGAGAAGGCCCGGGAGTCCCAGGCCTTCCCCAGGGCCGCCACGTGGGCTACTGATTCCCCCCCCCAGGAACGACTGCGCCTCCTCAGGAGGGAGCCCCAGGCAGCCTACCTGCTCACGCTGCTGCTGCCGTCGGTCTCCCTCGCTCCGCTGCCTGCCTGCCTGCCTGCCTGCCTGCCTGGCTCTGAGAACGTGCAGGCAACTCAAACGTGCAGGCAATTCAAACGTTGCAGGGGGTGGAGCGGAGCGCCGACGGAGTCGATGAGTGGGCGGGCGAATGGGTGGGGCCAGCCCTAATCCTAGGAACGGGTACGCGCATACCCCCGCGTACTGGCTACATGACATGTCTGGTCATGACTCGAGCCCATTTCAGGTGAGTCGCAAAGCACCTAGAGCAGGCCTACTGAAAATAGGGGAAGATGGGGTGCTGGAAAGAAGGAGGGCTGTGTGATTGTTTGGCTTGCACCGTGGTTGTAAATAGGCTATTTTTACTTTCTGATTCACTTTGCTACTGGAAAATGGCTGAGAAATCACCCAACTGATTGCTGCCTTCTCAGGAAAGCAGCAGGTTCTGGCGTCACAATGGCGGCACTTTCCAGCCATGACATCACTTCCGGTGGGCCCTGGACAGACTGTCATTCTCAAAAGCGAGTCCCCGTGCTTAAAAAGCTTGAGAACCACTGCAATAGTCTATTTAAGAATTTGTTATATTTTATATACTCCGGGGGAAATCTTGGATTTTGTTTCAGCTCCCCATTTTGAGTAGAAGCTCTCTGTTGTTCCGACTATAGAATTTGGTTTTCTAATAAATTTCTACTTATTCTTACTGGTGTTTTACTGGTGGACAATTCATTGAAGGTATCGACCCAGTGTGTGGCAGCAATTAAAAATTCCAATTAACAAGCAATTAAGCAGCAATTAAGAAGGCCAATTCCATGCTTGGAGTAATTAAAAAAGGGGTTGAGAATAAAACAGCCAATATTATCACGCCATTGTACAGATCGATGGTAAGGCCGCACCTGGAATATTGTGTACAGTTCTGGTCACCGCACCTCAAAAAGGACATAGTGAAGCTGGAAAAGGTGCAGAAGAGAGCGACAAAAATGATTACGGGGCTGGGGCACCTCCCTTATGAAGAAAGACTGCAGCGTTTGGGGCTCTTCAGCCTAGAAAAAAGGCGCCTGAGGGGGGACATGATTGAGATATACAAAATTATGCATGGAAGGGGTAGAGTCGATGAAGGGATGTTCTTTTCCCTCTCTCAAAACACCAGAACCAGGGGGCATCCGCTAAAACTGAGGATTGGGAGAATTAAAACAGATAAAAGAAAGTACTTTTTTACCAAGTGGATAGTTACTCTGTGGAACTCTTTGCCACAGGAGGTGGTGATGGCATCTAGTCTAGATGCCTTTAAGAGGGGATTGGACGGATTTCTGGAGGAAAGGTCCATCGTGGGCTATAGGGAATGATGGATTGTGCAACCCCCTTACATTAGTAGTAGGCTACTTCAGAGTACTGGGTGCAAGGGAGTGGCCACAGGATGCAGGCATCTTGTTGTCTCATGTGCTCCCTGAGGCACTTGGTGGGCCGCTGTGAGGTACAGGAAGCTGGACTAGATGGGCCTTTGGCCTGATCCAGCATAGGGGCTCTTCTGGTGTTCCTATGACAAGGTGTGAGAACTTCTGCATACAGAGACATCCAACCTGAACTAAGGCCCAGAGATGAACGGAGCCCCAAGGGCACCTGTGGCAGGGAGATGAAACTGCCGAAACTGCACCCCCAGCACATTGCCCCCCGCCGCCGTGCATTGCCCAGCCACGCCTCCCTGCGCCCAGAACAGCTCCATTTTGGAGCGGAACGGACACCCGGGAGGGCAGGTGGGCCACACAGCGCACGTGTTACTCCGTGCAATGGCACCCTGCCACCCCTGCCACCCCTGGCTCGTGCCACCCGGGGCTACACCCTTCCTCCGCCTCTGCTAAAGCCATCTAATAGCATCCATGATCTCCATTTCACAGGAGGAATCGCAGCCCTGGGCGATAACAACAAAGGAGGGGGGGCACTGATGCTTATTTTAAAAGGGGAGAACTTTGAAGTTGGCGCACCCAGAATTCTCACAGGCGCCCCTTTTCCCAGACGATGCTTCAGGTCTTGCCAGTGCGCCCAGCTCCAGCAGCCCCCACCCTCTCGGGACAAGCCATGGGGGGGGGGGTGCGGAGAGGAGGAGGAGGGGCCAACGTGCTCTCCTGCAGACAGAGCCCGTTGCCCAAATTTGGGGGGGGGGGGGCAGAGAGGAGGAAGAGGAAGGGGTCCACCTTCGCTCCTGCAGACAGAGCCCGTTTCCCCCAAGCAAACCAATGAGGGGCGGAGAGAAAGAGGAAGGGGGCAGTGCGCGCTCTTGGCACGCTCCCCAAAAGCAACAAAATTGCGGTGAGGCGGAGAGGAGGGAGAGGAGGCGGAGGAAGGAAGGGGCCAGTGCGCGCTCCTGGGCATGTTTCCCAAAGGGAGAGAAATTTGGAGAGGGCTGGGAGAGAGGTGGAAGAGGAGGAGGAGGACCACCGTGCGCTCCAGGCGCCTTTCCCAGTGCGCTCCTGGGCAAACCAATTAGAGGGAGGAGGAGGAAGGGGGCAGCGCGCGCTCCGACAGGCAGAGCCCGTTTCCCCAAAGCAAACAAATGAGGGGCAGAGAGGAGGAGGAAGGGGAAATGTGTGCGCGTTTCTCCAAAGCAAACCAATTAGAGGGGCGAAGAGGAGGGGGGGGAGGGTCCAGCGCGCGCTCCTGCAGGCGGCGCCCACTTCCCAAAAGGAAACAAATTGGGGGGGCGGGGGGCGGCAGCGTGCGCTCCAGGCGCGTTTCCCAAAAGCATTCGAAGGGAGAAGAGGAGGAAGGGGCCACGGAGCGCTCCCGGGCAAACCGATTCGAGGGAGGAGGAGGCGGAAGGGGGCAGCGCGCTCCCGCAGGCGGCGCCCGCCGTTCCCCAGTGATGGAAGGCCAGCAAAATAACGCGGTTGGCAACCGGTTGGTCACGCCGCGGGTCTTATCCCGCCGCCCGCGTCCGGGCACGCGAGGACCAGCCATAGGCCTGCCCCACGGGATGGGCACGCGAGCAGCGGCGAACTCATAGCCCGGAGCGCCCGCCGGGAATGGAGCGCCGCTCCTCGCGCGGGGCCGGGACTCGAACCAGTACCCCTCTACAGCCTACTCGGACGCCCTTCGGCCGGCCAGGTCGAACCCGGTGAGCCACTCGCAAGCCTAGGCGGGGGGGAGCGCTCCGGGAAGCCTACTTAAGGCGCTGGCTGGCGGGGGGGGGCGAATGAGCGCGACCACCCGATTGGCCCCCGGCAGTGACGTCGAGCCCGCCCGAGCGCCGCGTTCCAACCGGCGGAAGAAGGCGAAGCTGACCCAACAGTCCAGTCTCCTGTCGTTCCAGAGGATTTCTCCCTCCTCCCCTCTCCTATTTGGCAAGTCAAGGGACATAGCTCCTGGGACCACAAATTCAGTGGCAGAGAGGAACACGCACCGCAAAGAGTACACAGGGCAGCAATGGCTGAGGCCACCCCGTCTCTCCCCCCACCCCCAATATGTGCCTGCAATACAGGGGAAAGCGACAGCAATCTAGGACTCTGCACGTGTTCAGAGGCACTCAGTCCTGAAAGGCATTGCATGGGGGCTGTCTTCAGCTTTTGTGCCGGCGGTAGCAGCAGCCTTTTTGAAGGATGGAGGGACAGTCCACTCCCCCTCCTCTTCCCTGCTACAGGCAGGGCCCGTTTCCCAAATTGGGGGGGGGGAGAATGCGCCCCTTGGGCTGGTGTGCGCTTCTGGACACCGAGCCCGCCCGAGCGCCGCGTTCCAACTGCCAGAAAGAGGCGACGCTGACCCAGAAATCCCAACACTGGTTGCCAACCGCGTTTATTTTCTTTCTCTACATCAATCGGTGGGCTTTGGGGAAGCGTGCTGGACCCTTCTTCCTCCCCCCCCCCCGTCTAATTTGTTTGCCCAAGAGCGCACCGTGCCCCCCTCCTCCTCTTCTTCCTCCATCTAATTCGTTTGCTTTTGGGAAACGCGCCTGGAGCGCACGCTGGCCCCGTCCTCTTCCTCGCTCTCCCGCAGTTTGTTTGCTTTTGGGGAACGGGCGCCGCCTGCAGGAGCGCACGCTGGCCCCTTCCTCCTCCTCCTCCTCCTCCTCTCCGCCCCCCCCAATTTGGGAAACGGGCGCTGCTTGTAGGAGAGCGCATTGGAGCCCCCTTCCTCCTCCCCCCTCCAATTTTTTAGCTTTTCGGAAACGTGCCAGAAGCGCACATTGGTCCCTTCCTCAACTTCCTCTTCTACCACCCCATGGTTTTGCTTGAGCCTGACACTTCCCTTTGCAAAAAGGGTCCCTCCCTGCACCTTGCAGCTGCTGTTTTCCCGCCCCGTCCACTCCCCCCCCCACCTCTGATAGCGGCTCTGGACCATCTTGTCCAGCAGAATAAAGAAGAAGAGGAAACAAAACAGCACTGGACGAACGTTACTCGCAAATCATGGTTCCTATATTATATCACAGAATGCAATGTTAATGGTAGTGACCTAATCAACAAGCCAAAGTAAAATCCCACCTTCATGCTGCAGATGCATTTAGGGTCAAGCCGCCCAGGTCTCTCATCAGAGTGTTGCCATCGAACCAAAGTGCAGCCATCTTGAGTCTTTTGCTGAAAGTTTCTTGCTGAAAGTTGCTGAAGAGTGTGTAACTTTCTCTCTCTTTGACCTCCTTGTTTTCACTCACTTGCCCCCACCTGCAACCTTCTCTATCCAGTGCTGCTGCTGTTGTTGCTGCTCAGTCGCTAAGTCGTGTCCGACTCTCCGCGACCCCCTGGACCACAGCACACCAGGCCACCAGCTTCCGGAGTTCGCCCAATTCCATGCTCATCGCTTCGGTAACACTCTCTCACCATCTCCTCCTCTGCCGCCCCCTTCTCCTTTTGCCTTCCATCTTTCCCAGCAGGAGGGTCTTTTCTCAAGAGTCCTCTCTTCTCATCAGGTGGCCAAAGTATTGGAGCTTCAGCTTCAGGATTTGTCCTTCCAGGGAGCAATCAGGCTTGACTTCCTGGAGGATGGACCGATTGGATCTCCTTGCAGTCCAGGGGACTCTCAAGAGTCTTCTCCAACACCATAATTCAAAAGCATCGATTCTTCGACGCTCTGCCTTTCTTATGGTCCAGCTCTCACAGCCATACATTGCTACTGGGAAAACCATCGCTTTGACTAGGCGAACCTTTGTTGGCAGGGTGATGTCTCGGCTTTTGATTAAGTTGTCCAGGTTCGCCATAGCTTTCCTCCCAAGAAGTAAACGTCTTTTAATGTCATGGCTGCAGTCACCGTCTGCGGTGATCTTGGAGCCCAGGAAGATGAAGTCTGTCACTGCTTCCATTTCTTCCCCTTCTATTTGCCAGGAAGTGATGGGAGTGGTTGCCATGATCTTAGCTTTTTTAAATGTTGAACTTCAAGCCAATTTTGGCACTTTCCTCTTTCACCCTCATCAGAAGGCTCTTTAGGTCTTCCTCACTTCCTCAGAGCTAGTGCTGCTAGCTCTGCTCAATAGATAGGGAACTGGTTCAAGCCAGCAGAGCTTCCTCCCTTATCGGAATGGCCACAGCATATTCTCAAGGCCCAATTGACACTGGGCTTCTCATGTCCCAGCCCCTGTGTAGTAATTTCCCACCAAGCAGCAGCTTGGGGGGAGGGGGGAGATATAAAAATGATTTGGAATTGTATGCTCTGAGTCTTGCTCTTTTTCCCTGCCTCCCGAGTGGGGCAGGGAGATTGGCCCGCCTGCGCAGGTGTAATAAGATGATCCTCATACTCTCTCGTTTGGTTGTTTGCCTTTTTAAATGCTTTCCCCGCGATGAAAACCATTTTGGGCCGGTTTTCGGCAACAAGAGGATGCAGTGCCATCTTTCACTTAATTCTGACTTGTGCAAGAAACGTTTTCTTGCTACGTTTATTTCACATATCTGTGATCTGGTGCAGCATTTCTCAGACAGCGGGTCTGGACCCACTTGGTGGGTCGTGACCCGATTTCTGGTGAGTCCTGCAGAGCCTTCAATGCAGACAAGGGTGATGGAAAGAGCAGATAACCCATTGCCTCAAGCCCTGGGGCTGTTCAAAAATCAGAGAGCTGCTCACTGCCTTGCCAAGAGCTGAGCTCCTGCAGTTTGCAGGACAGCTGGTAACTGCCTAGTAAAAGAGCTGAGCTCCTGCAATTTGCAAGCTAATGTCAATATCTATATATATAAAAATGGACGTGTGTGTGTGTGTGTGTGTGTGTGTGTGTGTGTGTGTTTGTCTGTATGTGTGTATGTATGTATGTTATGCATAGGCTTCCCCACGCCTTGACTGAGTGCCACAAAACTTGGCACACACGTACCTTGCAGCCTGGAAGGAAACACTGCGGGGGTCAGACCCCCCTACAGCCCCCGGTTTTTCGGGGAGGGGGGCTAGAACGTCCAGACCAAGGGGATTGCATTGGACCAGAGGTCTGCTGCCACCCTGTGGTCACAAGCGATTCTGCAGGTTATGTGATACACAGGGACTAATCCAAAACGAAAGTGAAACTGCTTTGCACTGCCTGCGTTGCCCAGGCTGGAAAGAGCAGGATCCAAACACCCAGTCGGATCTGAGAGCAACCTGTTTCCAGAGGGCTGACTGCCCTACCACAGGACCTGCAGACATGGTTCAGTGAGTGTGACAATTTCATTACGCTCCTTGGCTTGATTCTGTCCCCGTATTTATTCCTTCTCCTAATAGAAGCTGGGGATACTTTGTCCCCCGGGCAACGCCGGGTAACAACAGGCTAGTAGGGAGATAAATGTTTGAGCCCTTTCCCCCTCCCCCAAGTTTCACTGCATCCTTGCATCACAATCTTCTTCACACAATACGTGCAAATGTTGTCTGAGATCTCAGGTCATTTTACACAGTTACCTGGGAGTAAGTCCCATTGAATCAGTGGGGCTTACCTTTTATAGTCGTGCACGGGATTGTGCCAAAAATCAAATAATTGCATATTAATCTGAGTCTTTATAGGCTCTTCAACAAACCTAACAGGGCAATATTTCCCTGGAAGAAAAATAGGTAAAGGTTTCCCCACGACCAAATGGCCTAGTCGTGACCGACTGTAGGGGGCATTGCTCATCTCCGTTTCTAAGCCGAAGAGCCGACGTTTGTCCAAGGACAAGTTTCCATGGTCATGTGGCCAGCATGACTCTACGTCAAGGTGCACAGGATGCCGTTCCCTTCCCACCGAAGTGGTCCCTATTTATCTAGTTGCAATTTTTTTGTGCTTTTGTACTGCTAGGTTGGCAGGAGCTGGGACAGGCAATGGGAGCTCACTCCGTTGCATGGTCTCGAACTCCCAACCTTCCAGTCAGAAAGCCCGGCAGCAGCGGTTTAACCCGCAGTGCCCACCACAGGAAGAAAAATACTGTTAATCTATTTTCACATTTGGAGGCCTTTATTTTCCGGCCAGCAGGTGGCAGCCTCTCCCCTTCTTCTCCAAGCCTGAAGCACAAACAGTGCAAAATCCTGAAGGGACTCCAACCATCTAACCTTCTTGACTCCAACCCCTAAAGCCTCATGTCTTCCTACAGCAGGATGGCAGGACCGGCCCATCTGTGAGGCCAACTGAGAGCGGTCGCCTCAGGCAACCGTTTTGTAGGGGTGTTTGCCTCCCTGCTTGCCTCCATGGCTCCTCCTTCTCCTTCCACTCCCTGCAGAGGAAAAGGAAGGGGGGGACAGAGAGGAAGAAGGAAATGTGGGGTTGGAGGTCAGTGCTGAACTGGAGCGTTGGAGAGTGGGAGGGCCATACCACCCACATCATTGGTTAAACGGGGGCAGTATTTGGCATGCCACCTCAAGAGGTCTTTGACCAACTCTGCAATGCAGTTTTACCCAGCAGGTCCTTGATCTGTGGAACCCCTTGCCACAGGAGCTGATGATGGCATCTGGCCTAGATGCCTTTAAGAGGGGACTGGACAGATTTCTGGAGGAAAAGTCCCTCGCAGGCTACAGGCCGTGATGGTTAGTGCAACCTCCTTATTTTTAGAGGCAGGTTACTTTGGAGTGCAGGATGCAGGGGGGTGGCCTTGTGTGTTCCCTGAGGCATCTGGTGAGCCGCTGTGAGCTGCAGGAAGCTGGACTAGGTGGGCCTTTGGCCTGATCCCGCCAGACTTTTCTTATGTTCTTAAAAGATGCCTGCATCCTGTGGCCACTCCCTTGCACCTGGCATTCTGAAGTAGCCTACTATGAACATAAAGAGGTTGCACCAACCATCAAGGCCTACAGCCCACGAGGGACTTTTTCTCCAGAAATCTTTCTTGCCTTAGGCAAGAAATCTCATTGGGCCCACCTGTTTGCCGTTCATGTGCCATGCATGCGCCGTGCATGGTCTTTCAGATGTGCCGCAGGAGTTCAGGAGTTGTGTGTTAAAAGTAGTAGGTCCCCAGTGGAGGGTGTGAGCCCACCCCACCAGCACGGCATGCCTTGTCAATTGTCAAAAAACCGACGGTGCAAGCTAGACAATTTTAGCACCTTGTCTGTGTGCCGTGATCTGAAAACGTGAGCTGAAAACCAGCCGTGAGCTGGTGCGCTTGGGCTGCGTGCCAGACCCAGAAGTCGCCACAGGAGTTAATTCCGTGCGCTCCTATCACTCAAACAGCAGCGCCTTCCCTCCACCTATAAATAGGCAGTCGAGGAGAGAGAGAGAGAGCGAGGAAGGGAAGAGCCTCAACCGATTCATCTGGCAAAGAGATTTGCAGGAATCAGAGACTCTCCTGGCTGCTCCCGTTTCTTGGCTCTTTTGAGTTCTGTTTTTTGGGATTTGCCTCCAAATGTTGGTGCAGTTGAGGACGGCTTTCCAGCAGGCTGGGAAGATGTCAGAAGGCTCCCTGCCCAAACTGGAAGCCAATATCCTTGTCATCGGGGCAGAAAAAGTGGGGAAGTCTGGTGAGTTCTAAGCCTGGCTGCTGGTTCTGTCTAAGCAGGGCTGCTTTGCGTCCGAAAGCATGACGAAGAGATCTGTGGGCTGCTTTCCTGGACACACTTTGCTGGAAGTCAGCTCCATTGGACAGAGGGGGACTTCTGAATGGGAGTAGACATGCCTAGGAACGTGCTGTTGGGGTTTTGTTGTGCATGCCAGGCAAGTGTGAGGGTTTGGGAGTTGGGCTTAGACCTGGGAGAGCCGGGTTCAAATCCCTGCTCAGCCACGAAGCTCCTTGAGTGACCTTGGGCCAGGCACCCCGCATAGGTGAGACCAGTGGGGTCATTCAAATGATTTAGGAGCAGGAACTCACTTTTGATTGGCACTTGTCGGGAACCCGGAACCGGCCACGGAGCCTGTTAGGATCCGGAACGCCCGTTCTGGTCCGTTCCCCCTGAATGACATCACTGGGTGAGATCTCACCTGTGTTCCATTCTGGGCACCCCAGTTCAAGAAAGATGCAGCCGAACTGGGGCAGGTTCGGAGAAGAGCAGCGAAGATTATCAGGGGGCTGGAAAACAAGCCCTGCGAGGAGAGGTTGAACTTGGTATGATTAGCCTGGAGAAGAGAATGATTAGCCTGATGGCACTCTGCAAGTAGCTGAAAGGCTGTCATAAGGAAGGAGGGACAAATCTGTTCTCATCTGCCTTTGACTGTAGAACTAGGTCTGATGGGTACAAACTGCAAGAGAGGAGATTCCGGCTGGACATCAGGAAGAATTGCTTGAAAATAAGGGTAGTTGGACGGTGGAACAGATTGCCACTGGAGGGAGGGAGGTGGTGGATTCTCCCTCACTTGGAGACCTTCAACCAGAGGTTTGGCAGCCACCTGCTGGAGAGGCTCTGGGAGGATTTCCTGCTACAGGCTGGGGGTTGGACTACATGACCTTGTAGGTCCCTTCCAACTCTATGATTCTGTGACTCTCTCTCTCTCAGCCTCGCCTACCTCGTGGGGCTGTTGTGAGGAGAAAAGGGGGGAGGAGCCATGTACACCACCCTGAGCTCTTTGGAGGGAGGGTGGTGTAAAATGTGAATAACTAGATGAGTGGAATAAACTTTCTTTATTTGGAGTCCGCACCATCATCTGCGTGATGATTGTCACTGTGTCACTTTGTGGCACTGCCTTGTAGCCAAATGTCTATGTGCCTCAGGGCAGAGATCTGCGTGCTTACTTTGGCCATTGCACCATGTATACTGACGGCGCTGTCGTGTAGCAGCAAACTGATGAATCAGGAAGCCCCCAGTTCGAATCCTGTCTCTCCCAGAAGCTCCTTAGGCAAGCTGTTGGCCCACAGCCTCAGCCTTCTCCGTCTGTAAAATGGGGACAGTTTTACGGCACAAGCCTATGCATGTCTACCCAGAAGTAAGCCCAACTGGCTTACTCCCAGGAAAGTACGTATAGGATTGCAGCCACACAGGTCTGGGGTAAAGTTTGCCATGAATGGGAAGTGTTTTGAGTACTCTGGAGTATTATTTGAGTTGTTATAAATAATTGTTCTTTGTAATTATGCAACAAAGTCCATGTCCAAACCACTTTGCAGGTCAGAGTGCTAGCAAAGTAAAAAGAGACGGGCCCCTGTTGTGAGGATCCTGCTGTTTAAGTGTAGACCAGGAAGGCGTGTTCTGGCTACCGGTGGCTTTCCAGGATAGCGTTTCTCAAACTGTGGGCCAGGACCCACTTGACCTTCCCTGAGGCGCCTGAGGGGGGACATGATCGAGACATACAAAATTATGCACGGGAGGGACAGAGTCGATAGAGGGATGTTCTTTTCCCTCTCTCAAAACACCAGAACCAGGGGGCATCCGCTAAAGCTGGGGGTCGGGAGAGTTAAAACAGAGAAAAGGAAGTACTTTTTTACCCAGCGGGTAGTAAATCTGTGGAACTCTTTGCCACAGGAGGTGGTGATGGCATCTGGTCTAGACACCTTTAAGAGGGGATTGGACAGATTTCTGGAGGAAAGGTCCATCGTGGGCTATAGGCCATGATGGATTGTGCAACCTCCTTACAAAGGTGGTGGGGTACTGGTACCGGGTGCAAGGGAGTGGCCACAGGATGCAGGCATCTTGTTGTCTCGTGCCCCCCTGGGGCACCTGGTGGGCCGCTGTGAGATCCAGGAAGCTGGACTAGATGGGCCTTTGGCCTGATCCAGCAGGGCTTTTCTTATGTTCTTATGTTCCCAAAAGGTCATCTAGTCCACCCCCCTGCCTGTGGCAGGAAATCCTCCTAGAGCATCTCCAGCAGGTGCCTGTCGAACCTCTGCTTGAAGGTCTCCAGTGAGGGAGAATCCACCGCCTCCCTTGGTAATCTCAGTTCACGGCCAACACGGCAGACTAAATGGTTGCAAAATGACTGCAGAATCAAAAAAGGAGTTTTTTTCCCCCCACACTCCACAATCAGCAGCCCGCTCTGCTTGGCATCGCTGCGCATGAATACGTAGGAGTGAAGCATTGCAAGGTGTGGGCTTCCAAGCAAAAAATGTGCCAAGAGGCACAAAGACGCGTGAGCCTGGGGGTATGCGCCAACTGTGTCCAAGGCACGTGGCATTAGGCAGAACAAAGCGCACTCCATTTCTCAGCCAGGATTATGGGCTTGTTCGAAGCTGAAAGCCCTGCGCATGTTGCCTTGGGAGAAGGCGAGCCCCACTGCTGTCGCATCCCACGCATGGAAGGGGGCAGCCAGAGGCAGATCTAAGGGAGGGCAAAGCTCTAAGTTTTGCAAGGAGCCTGACCTTGCAGCGGACATCACTCCTCTCCTGCACCGTTCTAGCCAATCCTCACAGGGAACAGCAACATCTTGGCGTTGCTTACTGGCTACAGCAGCAAGGGAGAGGCGGGATTGACATGACAGGGTCAGGCTTCTTGCAACCCTTAGAGCTTTGCCCTCCCTGTAGATCCGCCTCTGTGTGGGAGCCCTTGCCGGTTCTGCGCTGGCTGGGTCTGCCTTGGTAGCAAAGGTTGTGCAGCCAATAAGCACATCAGAGGAGCCCCAATGGCTAGAGCCCAGAGCTCATCTAGTCCACCTTCCTGCATCTCACGGTGGGTTACAGAGGGCCTCAGGGAGCATAAGGCAAAGGTTTCCCCACGACCGAATGGTCTAGTCGTGACCGACTGCAGGGGGCGGTGCTCATCTCCGTTTCTAAGCCTGTAGAGCCGGCGTTTTGTCCGAGGACAAGCTTCCGTGGTCATGTGGCCGGCATGACTACGCCGTAGCGCACGGAACGCAGTTCCCTTACCACTGAAGTGGTCCCTATTTATCTACTCGCATTTAGGTGCTTTCGAACTGCTAGGTTGGCAGGAGCTGGGACAAGCAACGGGAGCTCACTCCGTCGCGTGGTCTTGAACTCCCAACCTTCTGGTCGGAAAGCCCAGCAACAGCGGATTAACTCGCTGCGCCACCACATCCCTCAGGGAGCATACGGGATGGCAAAATCCCTGCATCCTGTTCCCACTCCCTTGCGGCAGGAGGTTGCACAAACCCATCACGGTTTGTCACCTGCGATGGACTCTTGTTCCTTCTGTCCAATCCCCTTCTCAAAACACCTAGGACTTCAGGTGCCATCTCCACATCCTGTGGCCAGGAGTTCCACAGATTCACGGCATGCTGGGTCAAGAAATATTTTTGCTTGTCCAGAGGCATTCCTACGGGGGTGGGGGCGGTGTCGGCACAAAATGCTAAGTTTTGCAGGAGCCTGAGCTCCTTGTAACACAGTCCCTCCCTAGTGTCTCATTTACCGCACAGGTAGCAAAGCCTCCCAGCCAGATCTCTGAGCTGCAAATGGCTCTGGGGGTGTGTGGGTGAGACCACTACACAAGAGCTCAGGCTCCTGCAAAACTTAGCATTTTGTCCCCCTATAAGAATGCCACTGCCTCTGTCTGTTCAGAGCCCAGATCAACCTTTTCTCACTCTGCCGTTTCCTCCTTTCTCCTTAGCTTTGACAGTCCGGTTTCTGACGCGAAGGTTTATTGGTGAATATGGAAATATAGGTAAGATCTTCCAGAACCTCCCTTCTCCTTATTGCTCTTTCTCTTGTGTTTTCTCTTCCTTTTTTCAACTTCTTTTTTATTTTTCAAATCCCTTGCTTTTTTTTACTCTCCTTCTCTTTTCATCTTTCTCAGTTTTCTGTTCTGTGTCAGTTTCCTTCCGGGCAGAACTGGCCCATCAATAAGGCCAGCTGAGGCAGACGCCTCAGGCAGAAGATGGTGGGGGCGCCTATCTCTGTCCATCTTCTTGCTTTCATTGCTCTTTCTTCTCCTTCCACTCCCTGGGCTAGAAAAGGAAAGGGGGGAGAGAGGAAGTGTGGAGGGGAAGAGTGTAAGCTGGAACAAGTGGTGTTCCTCTTATATTTAGCAGGGGGAGAGCAATTGTCTCTCTTCCCCCCAGCGCAGTGTCTTTTCTAGTGGCTGTTGCTGGGGGTGGTCTGCATTTATTTAGATTCTGAGTCCTTTTGGGAGAGGGAGCCATTTAACTTGGTTATTATTATTGCCTGTAAAATGCTTTGTGAACTAGCGGTATATAAATATGATTGATTGATTGATTGATTGATTGATTGGAACACTGGAGGGTGGGAAGAAGATTGCACAGCATTTGGGGGGCAGCATTTAGCATTCCACTTTGAGTGTCTGAAAATCTTGCTTTCCCAACACATTTTATTTCTTGATTTCCCCTTCCAGAATCCATTTATACCCACAATGTGATCATGGGGAGCCGGGAAGTTTCCTTCAGCATCTGGGACTCTGTTTGCCCACAGGTAAGAACATCAGAAGAGCCCCTATGCTGGATCAGGCCAAAGGCCCTTCAGCTTCCTGCATCTCACAGTGGCCCACCAGATGCCTCAGGCCGCAGAGGCAGATCTAAGGGAGGGCAAAGCTCTAAGTCTTGCAAGAAGCCTTACCTTGCAGTGGACATCACTCCTCCCCTGCATGGTTTTATCCAATCCTCACAGGGAAAAGCAACATTTTGGCATTGCTTACTGGCTACAGCAGCAAGGGAGAGGAGGGATTTACATGACAGGGTAAGGCTTCTTGCAACACTTAGAGCTTTGCCCTCCCTGTAGATCCGCCTCTGCCTCAGGGAGCCCACAAGAGACTCTATCCTGTTGCCACTCCCTGGCACCTAGCATTCAGAGGGCAATCCTAGCCTGGGAGTTAGGCTGGCACAGCAAAGTTTGGCCTGCACAAGAGACACCGTAAAGCACGTTTGGACCACACTCGGAGTCAGGGAGGAGGGCGCACGTCTGTGTGCTGGCCACTCTTGACTCTGAGAGTGGTCCAAACATACTTTATGGTGGCCCTCGTGCCAGCCACACTTTGTTGGCCTAATTGTGCCAGCCCGTTGCTTGTCCCAGCTCCTGCCAACCTAGCAGTTCGAAAGCACCTAAAAAATGCAAGTAGATAAATAGGGACCACTTCGGTGGGAAGGGAACGGCGTTCCGTGCGCTACGGCGTAGAGTCATGCTGGCCACATGATCGGACAAAAACGCCGGCTCTACAGGCTTAGAAACGGAGATGAGCACCGCCCCCTACAGTCGGTCACGACTAGACCATTCGGTCGTGAGGAAACTTTTACCTTTACCTTTACCTCTGGGTTAGGATTGCGCTCTCAGACATAGGCTACTTCTAAAACCCAGAGGTTGCACATACCCTGCACATGCAGGCTTGTAGCCTGCAATGGATTTTTCCTCCAACAGTCTGTCCAATCCCCTTTTCAGGGCATCTAGGGTGCCATCACCACATCCCGTGGCAAGGAGTTCCACAGATTAACTACCCGCTGGGTAAAGAAAGATTCTTTTTTGCCTTTTGTAATCTATCTATCCCTTGTGTCAAACACCACATGACAATCTGGGGTACTTTCCAAGCAAGAGAACTTTCTGTCCCCGTTTCTGACCTGGCTGAGGTTTCTCAAGCCAATAGCACAAGCCTAGGACGTGGTGGCGCAGCGGGTTAAACCGCTGCTGCTGGGCTTTCCAACTGGAAGGTTGGGAGTTCAAGACCATGTGACGGAGTGAGCTCCTGTTGCTTGTCCCAGCTCCTGCCAACCTAGCAGTTCGAAAGCACCTAAATGCAAGTAGATCAATAGGGACCACTTCGGTGGGAAGGGAACAGCGTTCCATGCGCTACAGCGTAGAGTCATGCTGGCCACATGACCACGGAAGCTTGTCCTTGGACAAAACGCTGGCTCTACAGGCTTTGAAATGGAGATGAGCACCGCCCCCTGCAGTTGGTCACGACTAGACCATTTGGTCGTGGGGAAACCTTTACCTTTAGGCACATCTACTCAGAAGTAAATCTCATTGTGTCCAATGGGAAAATAGGTTTAGGACTGCAGCATTGGATGACTGTTCTTCTCTGCAGTATTCTGTTGTTCGCCAACCCATTTTGAAAAGTCCAAAGAAGCATGGCTGCCTTAAAACGTGGAAGTGGCCTTTCCAATCAGGCTAAAGATCTGTCTACACGGGCATCCTGTTTCCAACAGCGGCCGGGCAGAAGGGCATGAAGCCAACAGCCCTTTCCTCCATTGGTGTGCTGTTGGGCGTCCATTATAATGTGTTGTGGTGTGTATTTGACAGACCTAGATTACCCTAGCTGGGGTGCCCTTAGTCACTAGGCTCAACTGGCTTAAAGCCGGCCCTGACAAAGATTGGCCATTTGACTGAGTCCCTGTTCCAATCTCCACAGACAGCCCCCTTCCAGTGTCGCGCCGACGAGGAGCAGATCCGCTGGGCTGACGGTTTTGTCGTCCTCTACAGCATCTGTGACCGCGCCAGTTTCCACGCCGCGCACCGCCTGCTCCAGCACGTGCAGCAGGCGAAGAGGCGGATCGGGGCCAAAAAAGTGCCCCTTATTTTGGTGGGGAACAAACGGGACTTGCAGCACCAGCGCACCGTCTCCAGCGAGGAAGGCCGGCTCCTGGCTCTTTCCACCGGCGCGGCCTTTTTCGAGATCTCCGCCGCCGAGACCTACCACGGAGCACTGGTGGTCTTCCACGAACTCCTCGACATGGTGCGGGACTCCCGGAGCGCCACCAAAAAGGCCGTCGGCCTCCGAGGAATTGTGCGGAGCATGTCGGCTGTTTTTGGCAGGAGGCGGACTGAGTGAAAAGGCGCGAGGAGTGGAAAGCCAGGAGAGAAAGAATCATAGAGACCTGTGGAACTGCGATTCCTTGTTCCTCAAGGAGCAAACGTCAGGTGCACCGTGCAGTTTGTGGCGGCATGACTGCTACGAATGCCTGTGAAGAGTAATTCAGAACAAGCTGTTTTCTCTTGCCAGCCCATCTTGCGTCGCTGGAAATGTGCAGATTTGGGCCTCCCACAAGACAGAGAATGCTTTGACGTCAGGCTTGGTGCATGGACAAAAAACCAGAGCAAGGGTGCTTTGGAGCATGTGCAGAGCGTACCATTCCCTCGTTGACGAACACACTCACGCCGCCCCGAGATCTCGGAAATTACAGGGTGGCTCTTCCATGCCTTGGAGGTGTCGTGACTCTGCCAAACGTGCTTCATAAATCAATCCCACAAACTGTTGAGCAGCAGTCAGAAAGGAGGAGAACATTCAAAAGCATACAAGTGCTCCGAAAGTGGCACCTTTCGGAGACCGTGTAGGAGTGGGAGAGATGATTGAGTTGATCAGTATGAAAACAATGGGGTTGAATTGATCTCGCGGCAATTTGATGCCGCAACCCCGCTGAATCGGACAGCGGGAGACAACAAGCACACAGAACTCTCTCGTTAATTGCAGGCTTGGTGGCTATGCCATGTTGGATTTTATGCGCAGCGCATGCTGAAAGGCATTGAGTGGCGTTTGATCTCAATTTCGTCCAGCCTAATTCTTCTTTTTAAAGAACTGTGGCATTGCTCAAGAGCAAACGTCCAGAATTATTTAAGTCATGCTAAAAGGAAAAACAACCTTTATTTCCTGGAATAAAATCAGAAACATTTGCTCTCGTGTGCTGTTTTGCCTTCAGATGAGTTTGCCAATTGGGGGTTTAGAAGCAAGAACAGTCCATCGATCCATTTATATACCGCTTTTCAATAAAAAGCTCACAACGCAGTTTGCAGGCAACTAACAATAAAGTTAGTTGATGGGCAATACATCGGATGGGCAACAAATCTGGCCATCCAGATTTACACAAAAGATGGGCAATAAATCTGGCCACCCAAATTTGCGAGCGGAATAATATTTTGAAAATCTCAAAATACAACGTGATTATGGCCAGACTACCTCACAGGGTTGTTGTTGTGAGGACAAAAGGAAGAGATGAACAGTGTACACCATCCTGAAGTGGGAGAAAATCAAGCCTAGGAGGCGATTTCCCGAGCCCTGTCTCTTTAAACCGCGAGATCGGGCTCCCAAGATTGAGTTGTTTGTTTTTCCGGCATGCGTTCCCGTTCCTGCTGAAGCCCGCAAACCCTCTGGGTCCTCCGATCCCCTCCACGGGACCCCTTGCTATAGCCGACCCAAAGTTTAACGTCGATGGAAAAAGAACTGCCAGCTGGACTTTGAAGTTGCAGAAAGAGAAATACATTTTACTCACGTGTAGGACATCAGTAAAACGGACACAAATGCAATACGTCTCCAAGGAGACCACAGAACTTGTGCCAATTTGTACATTTCGGCTTGACCAGTTATACAGTGGAACATGCAAATGTGGAAATGACAACCACAAATAAAAACATTGGCCAATTGTTATTGGCGATTTTGGTTATGTGAGACGTTTGATTGGTGGTTCTTTTGCTGCTGCTCCCCCTCCCCTCCTGTGTGACCCCCAACCAAGGGTCAGGGAGGAGTGATGACAAAGCATAGTCAGATGCAAACATAGGTACATTTAGATTAAGACAAGATTACAATAGGGCTGGCACATTCAAACACAAAAGCAGAAAGGAGACATTTAGACCAGACAGATTTAGCCACGAGTGCTTGACACATTTGATTGCTTGATACAGCAGTTATCAATGTGGTAAGTACTTACACAGGAAGATGCAAACTTTAAGAGTCAGAATCTTTCCCTCCCTACCTTGATCCAATCACCTTGATAAAAAGCTACTCTGGAGTAGCCAGAAGGGAGTTTGCATTTGAAGAGAACAGTAGTGGTGATGAGATTGACAATGGATAAGGCCAGGTATAGTTTTACTCTAATGCTTTAGTCTTTTCTGTTGCTGTTTTAAACTTTGGTGGGGAAACCTTTTGGCTTAGTCCAAAGAAGACTTTTCCAGGTTATTTTAGCTCCTGGGCAGATTAGGCTAGATTTAGGCTGAAACGGTCCTCACAATGCTCTTTTTTTTGTCAGATATCAGATTTGCATTACAAGACCCTGAGGGAGGGAGACATTCAAATGTCCCTTGGCACCAATTCTTAATGGTCTTGCATTATCTTGTGCTATCTCCCGAGGATCACCTCTGTGACCTTCTTGCAGGGTAGCAGCTTAGAACTTCCAGGATGGAGTCAGACCTGTACACATTTAAGGGAAGGAGAGGGTGTTCTCAGCACTGCCCTCTCCTTGATGGGGTTCATACCTGTTCCCATCACATCCTGGTCCTTACCCCTTCACCTTTACAGGTCTTGTATTATGTGCATCAGGTTAGACCTCCATCTGACCATTATGAGCATAGCTATCACCAGTGTTACCTGTAGGCCAAAATAACCACAATGGGGTACAGACAGCGACGGGATCTACAAACGACCTGGGGAAACGCTCGGCGGGACGTAGACGGGACATCTGGGTGATTGGCAGCCCATCTGTGACGATCCGCAGCTGCCCTGGCCTCGGGGGGGGGGGGCTCCTGCTCGCTGCGGAGAACGGGTGAGGGTCGCACCGGGTGCCTGGGCGAGCAGCAGTGGGGCGCGCTAACCGGGGGCAGCCCCCCCCAGGCCAGGACAGCTGCAGAACGCTGTGGACGGGCAACCAATCACGCGGAAGCCCCGCGTAAGTCCCGCCCAGCATTCCCCCAGGTCGTTTGTAGATCCCGTTGCTGGGTACAGAGCCAAGTTAAGGAGGCTCTCAACAGTTCGACTTCAGCCCAGAAGTGTTTTCCCACCAAGAGTTGCTGCTTCTACTGTTGCCAGAGTCTCTGTTGTTTGCTGGAGAGTTGAAAGTGGTTAGCGGGAGCTCGGGGTGTCTTGGCTGGGCTGTGTGCCCGCAACCAGGTGAGAGGAGCTTGGTGGTTATAGCGTGGCCATACCTGGACGCACCCTGGAAAACCACGGTCAGAGAGATACACCTACTTCTCAAACCAGAATGCTGCATTTGCCCATCATGGGCTTGTCACCTGTGATGGGGTTCAATCCATCAGTTCAATCCCCTCTGCAAAGCATCCAGGCCCTCCAGGTGCCATCGCCACATCCAGTGGCAAGGAGTTCCGCAGGTGAGCGGGGGCTGCCCTGTGGATTAATTGCGCAACTTCCCAGGTTAATGACGCAAACTAGCGCACTTCCCTTCCGGGGGAATGGCTGGGGCACGGCCACAGAAGTGGTGTGTGGCATCAGGGCTAGGCCAAGATCTCTCGATGCCTGAGGCAGCAAGCCACATGATGCCCCCCGTCCCTGATGCTACCCTCTGCTCCCCACAGAGGACTCCGGAAGCTAGTGGAGGGCAGAGAGGCCTGGCATGCTGCGGTCCAGGGGGTCGCGGAGAGTCGGGCACGACTTAGCGACTGAACAACCACAACAACTTCACGTAGAAGGTGCAAACATTTCTGAGTTCTCAGGACATTTCCAGCACCCCTCCTCTGCACCCTGTTCCCATGCGCCCTGGTGAGACTGGAAAACATCAGAACCCAAGAAATGTCCAGCTCCACTCCTTTGGCTCCTGGGCCCCCTTTCCGACCCCAGCGCAAGGGCGATGCTTCGCCCCCCTAGGAATCCGGAGTCGCTCCCTTTAACCCTCTGAGTGCCAGCCAACCAAGAAGAAAAGCTTCCAGAGGAATTGGGAGGGGGGAGGAGGGAGAGTGAAGTGGGCGGAGTCAGCCCTAATTTTAACTAGTGGAACTGAGTTCCCCCGCGTTCCCCCTGCATGACACCACTGGAAGCACCCATTCATGGGGCCTGCTGCATCTGTTAGTGGCTACAGAGACATTCTAACTGATGGTGGAATATTTTGTCTAACAGGGAGTGAGCCGGAAGGTAAGAGCCTGGTCTCTTGGCACTGGAACAGGGCAGTGGGCTTAATTAAGGAGGGTGGCGGGGAGCCGTGGGGGGCGGGAACGTGGGTCTCAAAGGAGGCGCGGGGGGCCAATTAGTCCTTCCCACAACGGCAGGATCTGCAGCCGAGTGCCTGTTGGAGGTGCAAATGTACTTCCGTTCCGGGGACAAGCAGATCCCACTCAAGCCCTGCGCGCAGCTCCCGTTTCCCTGCTGCATTTTTCAGAGCTGTGTCTCAGCAAGGAAGGTCCAAGAGGCTGTTTCTGGAGCCGGAGCGTTGCTTTTCCCGTGAGGACTGGCAAAGTGGTGAGGGAGAGGAGCGAGCGATTTACAGGACAAGGGAAAAGGACCTTGCAAAAGGCCTTTAGGGATGCTACCGAATTGAGATGTTCTTTTCCCACCCCCACGCAACATCAGAACCAGGGGACCTCCACTGAAATTGAGTGCTGGGAGAATAGACAAGAGGAAATATTTCTTGACCCAGCATGTGATTAATCTGCGGGACCCCTTGCCACTGGGGGTGGTGTCGGCACCTAAAGGCCTGGTTCTAGAAGTAGGCTGTTTCTGACCTACTACAGTGGTGTCATCTAAATGATTTAAGAACAGGTACTCACTTTTGATTGGCACGTGTCGGGACCCGCCCACCGGAAGTGACGTCATAAGCCAGAAGTGATGTTGTGGCAGGAAGTGACATGAAAAAAGCCCTTTTTGAGGCCTCAGACGATTTTAAACTGACCCAACAGTGGCAACAGTATTCCACAGCACCCCCAGAACATGTGAAGGAGGCCTGGCATCATGTTAAAACCCCAGAGCAACTCATTTTTCAGTGGCAAGGAAAGGAAAGGCTCCGCTCGCTGCCTGCCTGCCTGCCTGGCTCTGAGAACATGCAGGCAACTCAAATATGCAGGAAATTCAAACATTGCAGAGGGCGGAGTCGACGAGTGGGCGGGCAAATGGGCGGGGCCAGCTGTAATCCTAGAAACCGGTACTAGCGTACCCCCGCGTACCCCCTGCATGACATCACTGACCTACTAGCTGCAAGGAAGTGGCAACAGGATGCAAGTATCTTGTTGCCTTGTGTGCTCCCTGAGGCATCTGGTGGGCCACCGTGAGATACAGGAAGCCAGACTAGGTGAGCCTTTGGAGATCTCACCTGCTGGAGATGCTCTAGAACAGTGTTGTTCAAACTGTGGGTAGGGACCCACTTGGTGGGTCGCAACCTGACGGCAGGTGGGTCGCGGAAAGGTGGGAGCAGCCATCTTGGAAACTGCAGACCTTACTCTTGTTCTGTTCCTTTTGTGAGTATTAACAGCTTGAATTTTCAAGTGAGGGTTTAAAAACAATAGTTCAGTGCTTTTACATCATATTTTGTCCTCATCTTGCTTTCTGTCAGGGATGTTTCCTGGTTTGCTGCAGTCCAGGAATGCTAATTTGCGTTTCAGGAGTGTCATTTTGTTATCTTACAATGACAGCACTTCCTGCTGGATGATGTCACTTCCTACCACAACACCACTTCTAGGCCAATGACATCACTTCCGGTGGCTCCCGACAGGGGTGCCATTCTAAAAAGTGGGTCCTGGTCTAAAACGTTTTGAGTACCACTGCGCTAGAAGGATTTCCTGCTCCCGGCTGGGGGTTCGACTAGATGACCTTGTGAGTTCCCTTCCAACCTAGGATGCAATGATTCTATCTGCAGGTGATACAACTGGAATCTGCTGCATGGCAGTGTCTAGAAAAGTCATTAAGGATACCCAGGGAGAGCAATGAAGCAAACAGTTTGTTCAGTCACAAGGCGTCTGGCAAGTCTCGTTTCCTCCTCGGTTAATTCATTTCCTCTGCAGGTGATAACAGCCAGTAAAATTCCACCCAGCTTCATTCTCCCTTCACCCCGCACACCCTGTTTAAGACCTGCGGCTGCCCTTGGCCTCTGGCAAACTCCTAGTTTTTATGGTATGATGCCCAAAAAAAGCACCGGGACTCATTTTTGGGAATGACCAGAAGTGATGTCATTAACCTGGAAGTGACTGTAACACTTGCAACAAAGAACGAATCTATTTCCCTGGTCAGAATACGATGACTATGGATTCTGGATGGTCTGAGATGGGATGAGGTCAATGAGGGTGACAGAAAAATTCCCATCTGAGTCAGTGTCAATCAGTCTCGACAATATTGATGGATCAGTGCTCCAGAGAAGCCTCAAAGGCTCGGTGAATAGAAGCGTAGCTTCCAAGTCGCGAGAAGCTGTGATTCCAATTTACTCTGCATTGGTGCGACCTCACCTGGAGTCCTGTGTCCAATTCTGGGCACCCCAGTTCAAGAAGGAGGCAGCCAAACTGGGGCAGGTTCAGGGAAGAGCAGCAAAGACGATCAGGGGGCTGGAAAACCAGTCCTAGGAGGAAAGGTGGAGGGAACTGGGTCTGCTTAGCTTGGAGAAGAGAAGGCTGAGAGGGGAGATGAGAGCACTCTGCAAATATCTGAAGGGCTGCCATAAGGCAGGAGGATCAAATCTGTTCTCATCTGCCTCTGACAGCAGAACTAGGGCCAAAGGGGACAAACTGCAAGAGAGAAGATGCCGCTGGACATCAGGAAGAATTTCTGGACGATAAGGGCGGCTCAACAGTGGAACAGATTGCCACTGGAAGGAGGTGGTTGATTCTCCCTCACTGGAGACCTTTAAGCAGAGGCTCGACAGGCACCTCCTGAAGATGCTCTAGGAGGATTTCCTGCTACAGGCAGGGGGGTGGACTAGATGACCTTGTGGGCCCCTTCCATGATTCTATGACCATGAGAGGGGGTTGCAGGCAGTGGTGTCATCTAAATGATTTAAGAACAGGTACTCACTTTTGATTGGCACGTGTCGGGACCCGCCCACCGGAAGTGACGTCATAAGCCGGAAGTGATGTTGTGGCAGGAAGTGACATGAAAAAGCCCTTTTTGAGGCCTCAGACGATTTTAAACTGACCCAACAGTGGCAACAGTATTCCACAGCACCCCCAGAACATGTGAAGGAGGCCTGGCATCATGTTAAAACCCCAGAGCAACTCATTTTTCAGTGGCAAGGCAAGGCAAGGCTCCGCTTGCTGCCTGCCTGGCTCTGAGAACATGCAGGCAACTCAAACATGCAGGCAATTCAAACGTTGCAGAGGGCGGAGTCGACGAGTGGGCGGGCGAATGGGCGGGGCCAGCCGTAATCCTAGGAACCAGCACTCGCGTACCCCCGCGTACCCCCTGCATGACATCACTGGTTGCAGGGAGTCAATTGTACCTAGTCTGGGGTCAAAAAGGGAGCCAAAGGAGCAGAACTGGAAATGACCTTGGATCTCAGAAAACGTTCGCACAGCTTGTATGAAGACCAGCGTTCACACTTGCTGTCGGCCTACACCAGTTTAGATTTCATAATTAGAAACAGGGACCCAATGAGTACCTGACATTCCGATCCAATGGCGATGGGAAGAAGCCCAAAAGAAACTTTGCACCCCCTTCTCCGCTACTAAAGTCCTTGCAGAGCCCCTGCAGTGGGCATTTGACAGGTGACCCAGATTTCTGTACAGGACACCGGCTTCCATTCTTCTTTTCCAGTTCCTTCCTGATTGTGTTATTGCTCACGGCTAACTCAATACAATGGCCAGTTTCCCCTCCCTTCTCCTGCCCACCAGGCAGAAATGTGCCTTCCCCGGCACTGCCTGTGCTGTTCCACAATTTGCTCGCCCCAGGGGGCCGCTCTCTGAAGGAAATTGCTCTCCCCCCGAACGAGGGTGCTGGCCGCAGAGCGTCTTTCGGTGTCGAGCACGTGCCTGGGCCCGTGAGCGCCTGTCGGGCCACGAGGGAGAGGCGGCCACGAGCCCATTCGCCGGCAACCAACAGCCTCGCTCAGGTTCTCCTCCATGCTAGCTTGTCAGGCCCCACACATGGGGTCAATTATCCTGACGACGGACTGGCTGCATGACCCAGTTTTGGTCAAAAAAATAACCAACGCCGTTTGCGTCGCCGGGAGCCGCAGTTCTGCCAAATCTCATCCTGCAACAGGGAACTTAAAGTTAGGTTCCGCCAACTTCCCTGCCGGGCCTCCCCAAGGGCCCCGATGCCCACACTAGGCTAGCTAGTTTCCCCAGAGAGCAGCCTCAGAGATAGGCAAGAGGGAGGGGGTTCCTTCCCCCACTGGGCCTCCTCTCTTTCAGCAGCTTTGCTTGGGATCACCGGCTGGCCAGCCTCCTCCAGACTGCCCTCATCACCGGCTTTGCTCAAAATACCCCACCACTGAAAGGTTCTATCCCTGTGGTCTGGGGGAAATCGAAAGTTCTGAGCATGTTTTATTTCAATGCTTATTTTACCAAGGTATCCGTGAAAAATTTATCTCTCCTTTAGTTAAGAATTTCTCGAGACTTGAAGTCGGGGAGTTGTCCAAATTGTTACTGTCCGGGTACAATAGTCAGGTTTCAAAGCAATGTGCTGGTTTTTTAGCGGCTGCCGTCAAGATTCATAAAGCATCGGTGGCCCAAGAAAGAGATTACTAACTCAACGAGTTTACGATACCCCTTGAGGCTGTTCTTTTAATATGTACTTGGTTAATTAATTTTTTTTTATCAATTTTATATTCGTACTCATGCCTTAGGTAGTGTTCTTAACGCTACTTTCATATATGATGCAGTATTTCTAATTTACATTTGAATTACTGTATTTTATGGGTAGCTGTTCCATATTTAGGTTTTATCTTCTGCATTGGATATTTCTGACCGTAACAATAAAGAACTGAACTGAAATACGCCGCCACCACCAAACAATAGGCAGTCAGCTTGTCCCAGCTACAACTGCCTCCTCCCTTCGGTGGCTCCAGGGGCTGATAGCCAAACAACTGTTCCCCACAGTCGTTCCCCACAATTAGCTTACCTTAGGCAGTCCTTCCTCTAGCCAGTCCTTCAGCCAGTCCTTCCTTCAGGCCATCCAACAGGCAGGCAGGCAGGCCATCCAGCACCTACCTGGTGCCCTCCTCCAGGACCTTCCCAGGTCCCATCCCAGCTTCCCTTCCTCCCTCTGCTGTCCCCAGCTTTATACTATGGGTCCTATATCCCAACCAATCGGTGGGCAGGCTTTAATTCATCAGCCAAGCCCATCTGCACCTGTGCAAGCCTTGCAACTACCTTCTGGGATTAACCCTATAATCCCTGGTTTATCTGGGACAAGGGGCCTTTGCTGATGCCACTCCCTGTCCTCGGGGTGGCTCCGGCCTTTTCCAGTGCAGCCGCACATCACATCACAAACAAGAGCACTGTATTAGAGTGAAACGCCAGGTTAATTTCAGGACAGGAACGGATTTATTTGAAGACGTGCAGTGGTGGGATTGAAATGAATTAACAACCGGTTCTATGATGTCATAGCCGGAGCCAAAAAAAAACCCCGAAGCCAGCCGAGGTAAGCGAGTGGGCGGGGCCCGGCCATTTAACAACTGGTTCTATAGAACCTGGGCGAACCCCCTGAATCCCACCACTGCAGATGTGGTAGCGCTGCGGGCTAAACCGCTGTTGCTGAGCTTGCCGACCGGAAGGTTGTGCAAACCGGAAGCGGCCGTTTGGTGCCAGGTGAGTACAACAGTTCCCACTGGCAACACAGCAGCCCCCAAAAGACAACACAGTGGCAGCCCCTGCTCCTGGGAGAGCTTTACGGAGTGGCCTGGGTGCAAACTGGGTGCTGACCGGCGCATTCAGAGCGGATCCAGGGACGCTGGAAAGCGCGTTCGGACCCCTCTCGGAGTCAGGGAGGATGGCGCGCACCTCTGTGCGCTGGCCTGTCCGACTCCGAGCGCGCTCCAAACAGACGTGACGCACCGGCCTGACTGCGCCGGCCTAACTCCAGGTTAGGATTGTACCGGTGGTGAGATTCAGCCAGTTCCCACCAGTTCTGCAGAACCGGTTGCTAATTTTAGGTTGGGAGAGGGAAGAAAGGCAGCGGGTAAGAACATAAGAACGTAAGAAGAGCCCTGCTGGATCAGGCCAAAGGCCCATCTAATCCCTGCATCTCACAGCAGCCCACCAGGTGCCCCAGGGAGGCAAGAGACAACAAGATGCTTGCATCCTGTTGCCACTCCCTTGCACCCGATACTCTGAAGTAGCCCACCACCTTTGTAAGGAGCTTGCACAATCCATCATTGCCTATAGCCCACGATGGACCTTTCCTCCAGAAATCCGTCCAATCCCCTCTTAAAGGCTTCCAGACCAGATGCCAGCACCACCTCCTGTGGCAAAGAGTTCCACAGATTAACTACCCACTGGGTAAAAAAGTACTTCCTTTTATCTCTTTTAACTCTCCCAACCCTCAGTTTTAGCGGATGCCCCCTGGTTCCGGTGTTTGGAGAGAGGGAAAAGAACATCCCTCTATCGACTTTATCCCTTCCATGCATGATTTTGTATGTCTCAATCATGTCCCCTCTCAGGCGCCTTTTTTCTAGGCTGAAGAGCCCCAAACGCTGCAGTCTTTCTTCATCAGGGAGGTGCCCCAGCCCCGTGATCATTTTCGTCGCTCTCTCCTTCTCCTTTTCCAGCTCCACTATGTCCTTTTTGAGATGCGGCGACCAGAACTGCACACAATATTCCAGGTGCGGCCTCCCCATCGATTTGTACAATGGCCTGATAAGTTTGGCTGCTAATTTTAGGTTGGGAGAGGGAAGAAAGGCAGCGGGTGGCCCTGAAGGCCGCCCTGAAGGCCGCAGAACCGGTTGTTAATTTATTTGAATCCCACCACTGGATTGCACCCGAATGACAGCCCGCCTGCCTTTTCTTCCTCATTTCGGTTTTGCCTCCCAGACGGCTTAGTACATCTAACCTCCTTGGCTTAGCCGCGCTTCCTTTCCTCAGCCCCCCTCAACCCCCTCTGAGGGACCCGTCTGCTGGGCGGCCGTCATCCAGCTTCCACATCTGGTTGGGCTGCAGTGCGTCAATCCGGGCCCTTGGCGGGAGATTGGCACCCGTGCCAGCCAATGGAGGCATTGCTCTGCAGCCTTTCTTCTGGGGAAGGAGTGCGTTGTTGCTTTTCCCTGCCTGGGAGGAAGCGCCGGACAGAGGCCGCCTTGCCTGCAGCCTCCCCGGCGCCCTGACAGTTTCCCCTTGGAAGGCGGCCCGGATCCTGTTCCGGAAGTTTCCGTTGCACCGGGGTGGGGGGTCAGTCGAGCAGAGCAGAGGCCTGGAGGCAGGTCAGTGGGGCTGAAGCCAGAACTGCAGCCCTATGGGTGGAGGCCGGAAGGGGGCCAAGGGGAGGGGGCTTCGGAGAACAGGCCTGTGGGGGTGTGTGTGGATTTTCTGTTCTGGGTGGGCACATTTAGCTTGCAAGCTCATTTCTTAAAGCTTATTGCAAGGGGATTTAAGGAGTTCTGGGGATTCAGATCCCACAAAGGGATTACAATACTTGCTTTTTGAAAAAAACCCCGCCCCGTCTATCTCCCCCCTCTCTTGCCTGCAGAGACTGTTAGGCTTAAAGGGGGGGGGAGGAAGCGTCCAGAAGCTAGGCTGGGGGCACGCACTTAGGGGGAGGGCAGGAGGTTGGGTCTGGTGTTTAAGTTGGGTGGATGCTGGGGACAGCGCGCCTCCTATTGTTTGAAGCCCGGAAGCCGGCCCTTTAGGGTGCAGCCACACGTCTTCATTCATTCTAAGACGGGAAGCATGTGGAATGCCTGACGGGAGGGTCCTGGGGGTCTGGTCGTCCGTGGTGGCTTCTCAAAAGAAGGAGAAGGCCCTGCGGCTGAGGAGGAGGAGGAGGAGGGGGCGGCTGTCAGCCTCCTCCCTGCAGCTGGGGCGGGAGGGGGGAGAAAAGGGGGAGAAGCCGGGGGGTGCCTTGGAGAAGCCCTTGCCAAGACTGAACCAGGACCAGGGGGCATCCGCTAAAACTGAGGGTCGGGAGAGTTGAAACAGATAAAAGGAAGTACTTTTTTACCCAGCGGGAGGTTAATCTGTGGAACTCCTTGCCACAGGAGGTGGTGCTGGCATCTGGTCTGGATGCCTTTAAGAGGGGATTGGACAGATTTCTGGAGGAAAGGTCCATCGTGGGCTATAGGCCATGATGGGTTGTGCAACCTCCTTACAAAGGTGGTGGGCTACTGGTACCGGGTGCAAGGGAGTGGCCACAGGATGCAAGCATCTTGTTGTCTCACGCCTCCCTGGGGCACCTGGTGGGCCGCTGTGAGATACAGGAAGCTGGACTAGGTGGGCCTTTGGCCTGATCCAGCAGGGCTCTTCTTATGTTCTTATATGTTCTTATGACTGCTGAGCCTGTACCGGTGGGGATATCCCCTGGTGGCGGGCAGGAGCCCAAGACCCCCCTTCTCAGGGCTGCTGAGGGAGCCAAAGAAATTAGAGCTCCCCTCTTCCTCCCTGGGCTCTGGAATAGAGGTTGGTGTTTTGGGGAGGGGGCTCAAAGGAAAGGCGGATGGGGAGAGTTTGGGGGGAAGAGCACTGAGGAGGGGGCTGCCCTGCACTCTCCTCTGGACTTGGGTCTGTGCATCCAAGGGACACAATTACCCTCCCCTTTCCAGTGTTTCACTTGCTTCACAGTCAGGGAGGACGGGCAGAAGATTTAGCCGAGAGGGTTAATGCCTCCGTTTGCCTGAAGATAAGAGCTGAAGATCTGAAGGTCGCCAGTTCGGGACAGCCAGAAGTCTCTGTGAGCAGCAGACCTTGTAAACTGCGGCTGATTAACAGCTGAGCTGTCTCCGGCTGCCTTGTGAGAGGGGGAGTTGTGCCGAAGTTCAGCTGCTTCTCTGGTGGGAGCAGAGAAGCTGCTTATCAGCCAGCAGAAGACAAACGGGTGGCCAGAAAGAAGGACTAAATCCAGAAAGATCCATCTGTATGTGTGTGGTTCTTGAAAGATAGAACATTTCTGTAAAAATTGTAAAAACCTTCGGGTTTCTGAATAAAGTCTGCCTATGTAAACCGCCTTGAGTTATAGTCATTAGAGAAATCTGGTGACCTAAGAAAGGCGGTATATAAATCCAAGTATTATTATTATTATATTCCTGCAGGGAGCAGATCCGGACACCGGCCGAGCTCTGCTCGCGAGGAATCCACTGCAGAGAGGAAGCGCAGAGCATCTCCTTGGCTGTGCAGGACTTCAGAGTCGCGCCGTTGGGGGAAGCCGGAGCGGAGCTGCACGGAGAAGGCGGAGACCCTTTCGCCGGCGCGGAGGACACGGCGGGTCCCGGGCCGGAGATGGGGGAGGGAGGTGCCGCCGGCCCAGACGCCAGGAGAGGCCCCGATGCCCCCCCGGCTGGAGGACGCTGGGCGGGAGCCGCCCGCCAGACCCCGGGCGAGGACGCCCCCAGCTGGGACCTGCCGCGGAGGAGGTTCCGGCGCTTCCGCGCCCCGGAGGAGGCCCTGGCGCCCCGCGCGCTCTGCAGCCGCCTCCACCGGCTCTGCCTGCGGTGGCTGCAGCCCGAGCGGCTCTCCAAGGTGGAGATGCTGGACCGCGTGGTGCTGGAGCAGCTCCTGGCCGTGCTGCCCGCGGAGGCGGCGCGCTGGGTGCGGGAGTGCGGCGCGGAGAGCAGCGCGCAGGCGGTGGCGCTGGCGGAGGGCTTCCTGCTGAGCCGGGCCGAGGAGAGGCGGCGGGAGGAGCGGCAGGTGAGCGGCGTCTCCAGGGGTGTCATCTAAATGATTTGAGAACAGGTACTCACTTTTGATTGGCACGTGTTGGGACCCGCCCACCGGAAGTGACGTCATAAGCCAGAAGTGATGTCGTGGCAGGAAGGGACATGAAAAAAGCCCTTTTTGAGGCCTCAGATGATTTTAAACTGACCCAACAGTGGCAACAGTATTCCACAGCACCCCCAGAACACGTGAAGGAGGCCTGGCATCATGTTAAAGTGACCCAACAGTTCCAAAACCCCAGAGCAGCTCATTTTTCAGTGGCAAGGCAAGGCAAGGCTCCGCTCGCTGCCTGCCTGCCTGCCTGGCTCTGAGAATGGGCAGGCAACTCAAACATGCAGGAAATTCAAACGTTGCAGGGGGCGGAGTCGACGAGTGGGCGGGCGAATGGGCGGGGCCAGCTGTAATCCTAGAAACCGGTACTCGCGTACCCCCGCATACCCCCTGCATGACATCACTGGGCATCTCCACCCGGCCTTCGCAAGGAGCTGGGAATAGGGTGAAGGTGGAAGAAGAGAAATCTTCCAAATTGGTGCCACTTTCTGGGCAACCCTCCCAGCAGAGACCTCCTTGCGTCCTGCCCTGCCTGGCTGGTCCCCTTTCCTCACCCCTCTCCCTGTTTGTCTCCTGGCTCCTCTGTTCAGGTGTGGAGGCTCATTTCAGGAGCGGGGGCTCCCTTCCCAGCGGCAGAGGAGGCTCCCCCAGGCACCCGTCAGACGTCACCAGTCCTGGAGTTCTTCCACGCTGGGGACGGAGGGGGGAGCTGGCCAGGTGAGTGCTCGTCGTGCTCCCTCTTTCGCAAGTACTGTTGGAGTCTTCGGGCACCTTTTGTCGTTTCCTGACCCCTTGGGAGGAAGATGCTCATCTGCAGCGACTGAGAGCGCAATCCTCGCCTGGAGTGAGGCCGGCGCAAGGTAGGGCAGCAAAGTTTGGCCGGCACAAGGGCCACCGCAAAGCCTGTTTGGAGCACTCTGGCAGCCAGGGAGGACGGCGCACCTCTGCGTGTTGGTCTCTCTGACTCTGATGGCGCAATCCTGAACTGCGTGAGGCCGGCGTAAGCTAAGCCAGCAAAGTTCGGCTGGCTTAAGGAACACCGTAAAGGATGTTCGGACCACTCGGAGTCAGAGAGGCCAGCACACAGACGTGCGCCATCCTCCCTGACTCCGAGAGTGGTCCAGACGCCCTTTGCGGTGGCCCTTGTGCCGGCCAAACTTTGCTGGCTTAGTTTATGCCGGTCTAACTCCAGGTGAGGACTGTGACCTGAGAGTGGCTCAGAGGCGCTTTGCAGGGGTCCTTGTGCCGGCCGATCTTCGGTGGCCTCACCTGTTCCGTTGGGGTCAGGTGGCCGCAGGTGGGCTCTGCAGGGACTTCTCAGCTGCGACCTGAGAGTGCCTGGATCGGCCTGGACAGGGAGAGCAAGAGAGCCCACTGCAGGGCCGTGGGGGGGGGGCTGTACGGGGCTGCCATCGCCTTGGCCACAAGCTTTCCACGTGACCGTCAGAGCACACCAGCTCCAGCGCATGCTCCTTGTTGCACGCGGCAGCCACGACAGCCACACACCTGCGCAGTCTGCTGCTGGCGACACCTGTGGGCCTAGGCAGGGCCTTTCGGGGGCCGGGGTAGGGTGGTGCTGTTGGGAGAGTGCTGGCAAGGAACTCGGGGGGGGGCAGGCAGTCTTCCCAGGGGCAGGGGCTCACTCTGGGCCGCTTCCGAGAAGGCCAGCCCTGGTTTTCACAGCGGACGGCTTTGCGATCCTAAATTGACTTGAAAGTGGCTCCGAGGTACGTCGTGAGTGAGGACCAGTCCCCCAACGCATCTCTGTCCTGCACAGGAAACACACCGAGGAAGCCGGAAACACAGACTGGCCCGGCTCTTCATGGGGCAGCAACGGAAAAGGTTTCTGTGTCACTGGATCAGGTAGGGGGACTGAGTGGGGGCAGGTGGGGAGGGGGAGGAAGAGCACCCGGTTGGGTGTGTCCCTCCCACATTGCTTCCGTCTGCCTCTTGTTTCTCTCGGCAATGCGCAGAGAAGCACACCAGAAGGTGGTGGACTTCTACAGAATCACAACCAGCCGTTGTGATCCTCAGCCTCTTTTCCAACAGCAGCTATTCTGGGAATGTTGCGTCGAAGGAGATCTCTGTTTTCTTTCAGGGTCCTTTGACTTTTGAGGACGTGTCTGTGCGTTTCTCCGCGGAGGAGTGGGCTCTGCTGGATGCACACCAAAGAGCCCTGCACGGTGAAGTCATGGAGGAGAACTTTCTAAACGTGGCCTCTCTGGGTGAGCTGTCCTTCTAGCCTGTCTTCCCCCCCCCCACTACACCAAACACTGACCCACTGAGCCCCATGGCTGAGCTGAAGGAAGTCCTCCATTGTCCCACACCAACTGTCAGTTCATCGCCATCAAGAGCATCGTTCCAAATTTTGTGGTTTAAATAATTTGTTAATGGCATTTGTTATACCAGTGGTCAGGGAACAGGGGTAAATTACCCCAAATGGAGTACAAATAAAATTCCTGGGGGTAATGGACGGTTGTGCTGCCGAGACACAGCCGGGCATGCATATGAATCTATATGCATGCCCGGCTGTGTCTTGGCAGCTCGACCGTCCATTACCCCCGTTCCGGTTTCGTCGCTGGCTGGCTGGCTTTGTTTTGTTTTGTTTGTTTTGCTCCGCCCTTTACAACTTCATATTTACATAGCATTAATTAAGCTCATTAAATAATCAAATAGAAAGCAATGGGTTCCAATATGTAATTTTTTTTCTTTTGTTTGGGAGGGGGGGGTAACGTTGGCGTATCCATATATATTTTGGGGTAAAAGGTAAAAAAGTTCCCTGACCCCTGTGTTATATGCTTGGGTACTTGTCTGATTTTTCCCTCTTTTGTCCAGGAGATGCAGAGGAGGAGCAGGAAAGTGAGAAAGACCCACTCAATCTGGCAATGACAAGATGTAAGCAGGAAGAACAGCAGAGAACGAGACCTGAGAAAAAATGGAAAGGCTCCTCTGTTTCTCAAGTTGGTGACCTCTCTGTGATCCAAGTCCCCCAAAAAGTACACCAAGGGGAGGAAGAGGTTCTATTCAGTCTTTATGGAGATGCCTTAAGTAGCAATCCAAAGTTTAATTCTCCCTGGAAAAGCCACACAGGGGACAAATTTCAGTGCCTGGAGTGTGGAAAGTGCTTCAGGCAGAGGGGAGTCCTTACCATACATCAAAGAACTCACACAGGGGAGAGACCATATAAATGCTCGGTGTGTGGAAAGGGCTTTAACGAGAGTGGAAAACTCACCGAACACCACAGAATTCACACGGGGGAGAAACCATACAAATGCTTGGAGTGTGGCACGAGCTTCAGGCAGAGGGGACACCTCACCAAACATCACAGAACACACACAGGGGAGAAACCGTACACATGCTTGGACTGCGGAAGGAGCTTCCGTGAGAGTGGAAGCCTCACCAAACATCAGAGAACTCACACAGGGGAAAAACCGTACACGTGCTTGGTGTGTGGAAAGAGCTTCCGTGAGAGTGGAAGCCTCACCAGACATAACAGAACTCACACAGGCGAGAGACCATGTCAGTGCCTGGAGTGCGGAAAGCGCTTCAGGAAGAAAGAAGACCTCACCATACATCAAAGAACTCACACAGGGGAGAGACCATATCCTTGCCTGGAATGTGGAAAGAGCTTCAGGAAGAAAGAAGACCTCAACATACATCAAAGAACTCATACAGGAGAGAGACCATATCAGTGCCTGGAGTGCGGGAAGAGCTTCAGGCACAGGGGAGTCCTCACCATACATAAAAGAACTCACACAGGGGAGAAACCATACAAATGCTTGACGTGTGGAAAGAGCTTCCGTGCGAGTGGAAAACTCACCAAACATCAGAGAATTCATACAGGGGAGAGACCATACAAATGCTTGGAGTGTGGAAAGAGCTTCAGTGAGAGCGGACAACTCACCCAACATGAAATAACTCACACAGGGGAGAAACCGTACAAATGCTTGGAATGTGGAAAGGGCTTCCGTGAGAGTGGAAACTTCATCAGACATCAAAGAACTCACACAGGGGAGAAATTGGAGTGCGGAAAGGGTTTTCGTCAGTTCGTCTTCACATTAATGAATTCATATAGGGGAAAAGCCCCAGAGATGCTTGGAATGTGGAATACTGTTCAAGGGAAAGACAATCCTCATTTCACACCAAGTAGTTCGGACTGGGGAAACATTTAAGTGCTTCCAGTGTGGAAGTGGTGCCGTGCTTGAGGGAAAAAACCTCAGTTCCGATGAATGAACTCAGCAGAAATTCTTTTTTAACCGGTGGGTAATTAACTGGTGGAACTCCTTGCCACAGGAGGTGGTGATGGCATCTGGCCTAGGTGCCTTGAAAAGGGGATTGGACAGAGTTCGGGAGGAAAAGTCCATCGTGGGCTATAGGCCATGATGGGTGGTGCAACCTCCATCTATCCAACGTTCTACCCAACTTTCTAATACGGATACAGCTGTGCCAATTGGGGTGTGTACTGTATCCTACCAGGGTGGGGAGTCATGGAGGCCTCGTGAACGTAAGGGAATGTTTGTTCCCTTACCTCAGGCCCACATTGTGGCTGTATCGGTGCTGGAAATTTGAACAGGATTGGGCCCTCAAGTGTGGAAAAAGCTTCAGTGGCATCCGGAGCCTCACCTTATATGAAGGAACCTGTGGGTGGGTTACCTGCCCTTCTGTTGGACTTGAAATCACACACACACACACACTGCCCTGCCTGTTATACTTCCCATCACACCTTCCCCACTTTGTTTAATCCTTCTTTCTTTTGGGTTATTAACACAATGGTTGTATTTTGAATCCTTTTCTGCACAGGGTATGGGAGCACGTAACGAAACGTCCCACCTCTAGAACGTTCTGTGCTCCGTGTTGCTTTTTGGATTTCAGCGTGAACTCTGTGCTCTCCGAGGAGAGGAGTCTTTTCCAAAACGTGCTCCCCGCTCACAGGTTTTCACCAGCCTGGGCAAGGCGAATCACCCACTCCCTTTTCCCTTCATCGGCTGACCACCCCAAAACAATGAACTGGAGAGCAGAAGGAGAGGCCCCCTGCGCATGGATTCGTCATTAGGAGCGACACTCTGTGGTCGGTCTCCAGCTTCCGTAACAGGAGTCTAAATGCTTCCCACAGCGCAATCCTAAGTAAGGCCGACATAACAGGGCTTTATCCTAAAGCCAGTGATGTCATGCAGGGGGAACGTGGGGGAACTCAGTTCCACTAGTTAAAATTAGGGCTGACTCCGCCCACTTCACTCCCCCTCCTCCCCCCTCCCAATTCCTCTGCAAAGAGCTTTTCTTCTTGGTTGGCCAGCACTCAGAGGGTTAAAGGGAGCGACTCCGGATTCCTAGGGGGGGCGAAGGCAGTGATGTCATTCAGGGGGAACGGGCCAGTACGGGCGTTCCGGATCCTAACGGGCTCCGTGGCTGGTTCCGGGTTCCCGACAAGTGCCCATCAAAAGTGAGTTCCTGTTCCTAGATCATTTGAATGACGCCACTGCCTAAAGCCCATTAGGAGGAGGCGGCAGCAGCAAAGTGCAGGCCAAGGGGAGGTTTTCCCCTTGCACCCGTGCAAGCCCCAGTCATCCGAATGGGGCTGCTCAGATCTGCGCCTGCTGTTTTCCAGGCGCAAGTGCACATGTGCGAGGCGGGGGACGGGGTTTAGGATTTGGCACCATGGCCGTCCTGCGTCACAACTCCCATCTCTGCCCACTGCGCCGCCCAGTTACACCCCCCAGCACGCCTCTGGAACGCCCTTAGAGAGGCCCAGAGCTGGCTATGCGCCACTGGTGCTCGACCGGCACAAGGCCGGCGCTGCTGGCGGTTGCGGCAGCACCCGAGCATTAGCGCTGCTGACTGCACCAACGCCGATGCGCTTGACGGCATGTTTGTGACAGCACTCGGCCAGTGCAAGAGCATAGCACCAGAGCAACGGGGGTATAGACATGCGCTCTCAGTCATGAAGGCAGACTGACCGACAAGGCGACAAACATCATATCTTGCAGTTTGCCTGTCCGTGGCTTCGACTGTGTTTGAGAAATAAAGGTCATCGTCCTGAATAAATTGTTCTGAATAAAGTTGTAACACTCGCTCCCGGATTTCAGTGTTGTCATGTGCAGAACAACAGTCCCCCCAAAGAGGGGCATTGGTGTTTTATTTGTGACCTGTTGTTTGCAGTAAAATATCAGCAGGTAGTTAATCTGTGGAACTCTTTGCCACAGGAGGTGGTGATGGCATCTGGTCTTGATGCCTTTAAGAGGGGATTGGAGGGATTTCTGGAGGAAAGGTCCATCGGGGGCTGTAGGCAATGATGGATTGTGCAACCTCCTTACAAAGGTGGTGGGCTACTTCAGAGTACTGTGTGCAAGGGAGTGGCCACAGGATGCAGGCATCTTGTTGTCTTGTGTGCGTCCTGAGGCACCTGGTGGGCTGCTGTGAGATCCAGGAAGCTGGACTAGATGGGCCTTTGGCCTGATCCAGCAGGGCTCTTCTTATGTTCTTATGTTATATCAGTGTTCCCCTTAGATTTCAGGGAGCAGAATTTTTGGTGTGTCTGCTACCTGCTTGACCCTGTAATGACCCAATCCGATTCTTTCTGTCGTCTAGCCCAGCCCCTGCTCAGTGCTGGTGACGGCACTGATGTCCGGCTTCTCCTTGAGTAGAGAGCGCAATCCTAACCTAATCCTTAATCCTAATCCTTAATCCTTAACCTTAATCCTAATCCTAATCTGTGACGCCGGCACAGTTAGGCCAGCAAAGTTTGGCCGGCACCCGGGCCACCATAAAGTGAGTTTGGGCCACTCTCGGAGTCAGGGAGGATGGCACACACCTGCCCAAGGGTGCCAGTTTGCATTCCAGGAGTGTCATTTGATTACGTCACACTGACTGCACTTCCTGCTTGACGACGGCACTTCTGGCTATGACACCTGGAATATTGTGTCCAGTTCTGGTCGCCGCACCTCAGAAAGGACATAGTGGAGCTGGAAAAGGTGCAGAAGAGAGCGACGAAAATGATTCCGGGGCTGGGGTACCTCCCTTAGGAAGAAAGACTGCAGCGTTTGGGGCTCTTCAGCCTAGAAAAAAGGCGCCTGAGGGGGGACATGATTGAGACATACAAAATAATGCACGGAAGGGACAGAGTCGATAGAGGGATGTTCTTTTCCCTCTCTCACAACACCAGAACCAGGGGGCATCCGCTAAAACTGAGGGTTGGGAGAGTTAAAACAGATAAAAGGAAGTACTTTTTTACCCAGTGGGTAGTTAATCTGTGGAATTCTTTGCCACAGGAGGTGGTGATGGCATCTGGTCTGGATGCCTTTAAGAGGGGATTGGACAGATTTCTGGAGGAAAGGTCCATCGTGGGCTGTAGGCAATGATGGATTGTGCAAGCTCCTTACAAAGGTGGTGGGCTACTTTAGAGTATCGGGTGCAAGGGAGTGGCAACAGGATGCAAGCATCTTGTTGTCTCATGCCTCCCTGGGGCACCTGGTGGGCCGCTGTGAGATACAGGAAGCTGGACTAGATGGGCCTTGGCCTGATCCAGCAGGGCTCTTCTGATGTTCTTATGGTGCATCACAACCGCTTAGTCCACCGTCCCCAGCGAGCGCTCTCAAATGGCACTGTCCACCCGGAGGAAGAGGGTGAGTGGCATTCCCCCATGGTTCTGTCTGGGCCCCGGGTCTGGTCCACATTTTTAGAAAGGACCTGGACAATGGGGGCAGAGAAGATGCCTCTGTGCATGGCACGGACAGAGTGGATAGAGAGGTGGTTTGTTTGTTTTTTCCCCTTCTCACACAACACCACAACCAGGGGGCAGCCCCTGAAATTGAATGTCGGGAGAGTTACAACCAAGGGAAAGATTTCTTCACCCAGTGGGTAATTAGTCTGCGGAACTCCTTCCCACAGGGTGTAGTGATGATGTCTGTGTGTAGTGAAGTTGCCGTGTTTATGTGGCCCTCCAGATCCCGGACCAAACTGCCAACCACAGAACAACATTGTCTTCCCCAAACCCCAGATCATCTCACCCTGTGACTGACCTACCTTTTTTTCAAATGCTTCCCCCTTCACCTGATGCTGCACTCCCCTCCCATCCATGTTCCTCTCTCCCCACCTCTCCTTTTTCCAATCCAGGGAGTCCAACAAGCTGCCTGAGGCACCAGCCTCAGTTGGCCCTATAGATGGGCCGGCCCTAACTTTCATTGTTTCACCAGAGCCACAAGTGACCTTTGCAAACCAAAATCACAAGAATTAAGGGCACCTGGGCTGATTTCCTCTACCCCCAAATACCCTGCAGCCAGAAAGCTGGCTGGACGTGTCTCACTGCAAGGGGAAAGAAAAGGAAAAAGCAGGGTGCAAATTGCAGCTTATTCTGCTAGTCCAGTAATGAGCACCTGACCTTTCTAGACCGGGATGCAGGCCAAAGTGAATCACGCTTTGATGGACGGGACTGGTTGTGGGATTAAGTTCCTAACACACCCCAGCAGGAATATGCAAAGGGCAGGGCTATTTATGGTTGCCTAAGAACTTGGCGGTGTCTCGCCTGCTAATTGGAGCTAATTGGACAAATTTGGTTCAGTGTTTAGGCCTCAATGCCAGTTCCCAACCAAAAGCACTCTTGGGTTGCTTCTGTTTTATTTGCCTTTTAACACCCGGGTGGCATCGTGGTTTGGGGTCCAACTTAGACCTGAGAGGACCACCTGTGGAGATGAGGCCTGGGGCAACAGGATCAAGGATGCAGATGTTCTGTTGCTTAGCAACAATCCCTAGGGACCAGAGCATCTTGCATGTCTTTTGTGGCCCAGTATCATTGCTAAGGGGTGATGGTGATGGTGTCTGTCTGTCTGTCTGTCTGTCTGTCTGTCTGTCTGTCTGTCTGT
>JAJKFI010000241.1:535986-563681 GCA_029204185.1 Lerista edwardsae | reverse complement strand
GGGGGGGGAAAGGAGGGGCGAAATATTTTTTTTTTCCTTCTAGACCATTAACAGTGAGTGTCAGAAAATGGTGAATAAGACTGCTAGGAACAACAAGGAATTACACAGCTTCAAAAAAAATGCACTCACTGTTTCAATTAACGGTCGTTTTATTGAACCGATGTAATGTGAATACATGAATCTTTCCGTGGAAATTAAATCCCATTTTCAATCTAACCTTCTTGATCTATATCAGCCCAGGGGAGGCTTTCAGCGACCATAGAAAACCGTCCGTGTCAAGCAGAGCGCCTCTCATCTCTATGATCGTGGGCGGATAGAGGCGACGCCCGAGCGTAAGGCGGGCCTCGTAGCCCGGAAGTGGAGGCGGGGCAGCAGTGCGCAGGCGCGGCGGGCGGCGGGAGCGACGGTTGGCGCGAGGCGGTGAGTGAGGGGTGGCGGCGGCGGCATCGCCGCGGGCCTGGAACAGGGAGCGGGTCGCGGGGTGGGTCGCGAGAGCGAAGGGTCCAGCCGTGCTGGGAGCTCTTCTCCGCCTCGCTGTGGCCGCGTCTGGCCCTCGCCGCCTGCTGCGAGCGGCTTCCCCTTGGCCCCGCCCTCCGTCGCTGCCTGGCCACGCCCACTCCCTCTGGCCACGCCCCCGCTGACCTCACTGTCGCGCGGCCCCTACGTCGCTGAATTCTACAGCCCTGCATGTCGTGGCAAGGAGTTCCGCAGGCTAATGAGGCGCTGGCTGCAGAAGCGCTTTTCCTGTTCTAACTCCCCCGACGTTCGATTTGAGTGGCTGCCGCCTGGCTCTGGTGTTACCCGTCCATAAGCACGTGCATGCTTAGGAGCTCTTGCGAATAATACCATCAGTCAATCAGCATTATTTATATACCGCTTTTCATCACAAAGTGGTGTGCAGGCAAATAATAAGTTGAATGGCTCCCTGTCCCAAAAGGGCTAACAATGTTAAAAAAATAATATGCAAAACACCACCAGCAACAGCTACTAGAAAAGACACTGTGCTGGGGTGGGAGGGACACACACAAGCAAACACTTTTTGCTTGTGTGTATTTGGGTGTGTGTAGGCTGCTAAGTTCGGCTCAGCCGTTATAGTTTAGTAAGCGGATCTTGTTTTTCCTATGATACGTTTCTTTTGGCTTTGTAACACCACCTCGCTTCCTAAGCCCAGGCGTGTTTGCTCAGCCCCATTGTGTTCAGTGGGCTTACTCCCAGGAAAATGTGCACTGGCTTGCACCCACACTGGCATAAATTGCCAAGGCTGCAGTGGCTACATTTGTCCAGGGTCTGTGTTTGAAGCCGTACCCGAAAGGGTGTTAAAGACTGGCTTGGCGTTCTGTAGCAACCAGGTGGGGGTGTTGTATGAAATGTAAAGTGTGCCAAAGATGAATGGGCTAGATAGGGACTCAGGTTCTTGGCATGCAACACAAATGCAAAACAGTGGTTCTTATTTTTGTCCTGAATTAACTGTCGGCAGAGGGTGCTGTTGCTGTGTTTTGCTGTCCTTACGGCCTTATTTAGCTATGCTGGGAATTGTGCCAGTAGCTGCCATTCCCCTTTCTGGAGACTGAAATTGTTACTGTGCAGGGGCCCAGCAAATTCACCCCTCATCAAATGCATGCCCTTTTCTGGCAGCTATAGTGTATTCTGGTGTTGTGTTTTTAGGGATGTTTGAAAATAGTGTAGTAAAGGTAACCCTCACTCTGGTGTCTTCCTTGGGGATAATAGGCCACTTTAGAAAGCCCGATGCAGGAAGGGCTGCAGGCATCTTGTGGTCTTGTGTGCTCCCTGAGGCATCTGGTGGGCCACTGAGAGATATGGAAAGCTGGACTAGATGGGCCCTGGGCCTGATCCAGCAAGACTTTCCTTATGCTTGCAGATTTTGTGATTTTCAAGGCAGAAAGCTATTTTACGTTTATTCTTAGTTCATTCCAAGTTCTCATTTTTATTTTTAAATGCTTTAAAAGTATACTGGGCTGGTGACATAGTGTCAGCAATTTTCTGGAAAACTAATAATTGGAATTTCTGGAAAATAGCTTCAACACCAAAAAGCGGTGTTTTGGGTTGTGTCTTCTACAACCACAAAAAACTCCACCCCCTACTCATGTTGCCTCTTCAGACAGCTTGTTTGATTGTATTTTGAGCTTTCAAGCCTTATAATACAACATTTTAGTGATCTTCTAATCCATCCAATTTATTGCCAATATCCAGCGTTTTAATAACTTCTAGTCCATAAAAAGTCCATATATCCACTTCTCTGTTTTTAATCGCCTTTGCATTATTCCAAATCCAAAACGTTCCAAAACCCACAAAACTTTAGCGTTCAAAGTTCTCTCCAGCAACAAGCAACAAGTCTATTCTCTCAAAATGGGTTTGAGCCAGTGATCTTTACAATTTCCAACAGCTTCCAATAAAGTCAGTTTCTCTGGCTCTCGCTTCTCGCCGCTGCTTCAGAAACCCTTAAGCTTAATCCCTCCACGCTTCTTCAAAACATAATTTCCACCATACTCACAAACTTCGGATATCTTCCTTCCAGATTATTAACAGCACGCTGCAACTTGTGAGCGGCACGTTGACTATACAGCCAGACGTGGCTGCTTTCTGTCACCTGCACGCATGCAAGCTACTTCTCCTGGGGGTCACAGCCGCCGCTGCAACCCGCAAGAAAGTTGTGCTTGGCCACTTAGATCCCCTCTCCTAGGGATCTAAAGGACTTACCAGCTTCAACACCAAAAAGCGGTGTTTTGGGTTGTGTCTTTTACAACCACAAAAAACCCCACCCCCTACTCATGTTGCCTCTTCAGACAGCTTGTTTGATTGTATTTTGAGCTTTGGGAAAGTGGCTTACAAATCTTTACAATATGCCTGTGTTAGTAGAAGATGAACAGTAAGCCTACTCTAGGAAGATTTCCCGGGGCTGGACTAGATGACCTTGTGTGTTGCTTTCAGTTCTATGATAAAATTTTAGTGGTGGTCAGGTTTGATCTGTAAGCTGCCTTAGGTTGCCATGATAGGTGTAAAGAAGCATGGTGTAAAAGTTTCATAGGAGAATGACTCTGCCATGGTAGGAGATGTGCTGTGATTATCCTGCAGGGCTTGCTGCTTGCTTGGCGATCTGTCGGTTCACACATAGTCACGACACTTGTCTCATCTCTGCAGGTCAGGTCACAGCCAAAATGACCACCAGCCAGAAGCACCGAGATTTCGTGGCTGAGCCCATGGGGGAGAAGACTGTGAGCACCCTGGCCGGAATCGGTGATGTGCTTGGCCGAAAGCTGGAAGAGAAAGGCTTCGACAAGGTCTCCTCGGGGTGGTTGGGTCTGAGAACCCCAAGTTTGCTGGTGGGGTTGGGAGCGAGCCTGCTGGGGTGCTTTGGGGGGTTTCACAGATCATTTTTGCCTTTGCGTGGGTCATTTCAGGGCTGCTGTAAGGTGTGTCCTGGGGCTGGAAACTCAAGGAGGCGTCTCTCTGTTTCTCTCTGTTTGATGCAACCTGCTGCTGTTGGCCCTACCGGCTCCTGGTTTGTTTGGCAACCATGCTGAAGCCAAGCAGGCCCCAGAAAGAAACTACCTGAGAGCCTCATATAAACTGCCCTGAGCAGTCTCATGGAGGAAAGATCAAAAACATTTTTTGCCATTCAGTTTTCCAGTGCCAATTTGGGCGGTGTCCCACACACGGAAGATCAAAGAAGCCTTTTTTGTAATGAACCTGGCTGAGACCCAAGTGTGTGATGCCAATTTGTGTACGGCAGGCCCTCACTTACGTTTCATTCAAAGTCCCGTTGTTATAATGTTGATGAAGAAAAACAAAAACCGATTCCTGGACTGGGCCCCTGTCTGGGTGGAGTTTGCATATTCTTCCCAGGTCTGTGTGGGTTTTCTCCAGCAAGGAGCACTTAAAACAAAGTGCAAGTCAGTCAGGCAGTCAGTTAGAAGGGCTGCTGTCGGCTCACTCCAAAACAAGCGACCTTAACCCTTTGCCCTCTCTCATTGAAGAATGGAATGCAAAAGTGATTAATTCAAATTCATTCAAATATAGTATTTATATACCGCTTTTCAACACAAAATTCACAAAGCGGTTTACAGGCAAATAGTAATAATAAAGTTCAATGGCTCCCTGTCCCAAAAGGGCTCACAATCTAAAAATATGCAAACACCACCAGCAACAGTCACTAGAAAAAGGCACTGTGCTGGGGTGAAGAGGGACAATTGCTCTCCCCCTGCTAAATATAAGAGGAGCACCACGTGAAGAAGTGCCTCTTGCCCAGTTAGCTCAGTGAGAGAGGGTCTTGGAGCGAGCTGAAAACAGCAATTCTCATAGTCTGACTCCCTGACTGAATTCCCAGCAAAGTGGTTTGTAGAACAAGCATGTGTTTTTTCCCTTTCGCCAGAGATCAGCAGGGTCCTTATCAGTGTGAAGTCAAACCAGAGTATAAGCAGAGGCGGATCTACAGGGAGGGCAAAGCGCTAAGTGTTGCAAGGAGCCTTACCCTGTCATGGAAATCCCGCCTCTCCCTTGCTGCTGTAGCCAGTAAGCAACGCCAAGATGTTGCTTTTCCCTGTGAGGATTGGCTAAAACGGTGCAGGAGAGGAGTGATTTCCACTGCAAGATCAGGCTTCTTGCAAAACTTAGAGCTTTGCCCTCCCTTAGATCTGCCTCTGTGTATAAGCAGGTTGGACCTGTAGCTCAAAAGTATTTGCACTAGGAAAAATGTTAAATAAAGCACTTTTGATACTTCTTACTCAGTTCCATGGAGTGACTTCTAGGCAGGCGGGCACATGGTTGCACCTTTAATGTGGTTCAAGACAATTCCAAAGTGTTGCTTGGAATGTATTTTTAAGGAAATATTTACAGGGGCAACACAGTAGTTTATACTGTGGGCCCTCTGCAGGGGAGAGGGTCTGGGAACTGAACCCCTGCAAGTACCAAGGGCCAATCTGTAATCCGTTCCTAAAAATATTTTGCTCCACCTAACGCACTGCCTCTCTCCCCCTTTTTCCCCAGGCGTACGTGGTGCTGGGGCAGTTCTTGGTGCTGAAGAAAGACGAAGACCTCTTCCGCGAGTGGCTGAAAGACACGTGCGGGGCCAACGCGAAGCAGTCGAGGGACTGTTACGGCTGCCTGCGGGAGTGGTGTGACGCCTTCTTGTAAACGCCGTTGCTTTGAGTTCTGTGGGTGCTGTAAGGGGCCTCTGTAGTTAGGTAGAGAATCAGCCTGTCCTTTTTAGGCCAGTGTTACTCCCATTAAACCCTACTGGCATCTGCGGTGGGTTCTCAGACCAGCGCAACTGACACCAGGTAAAAAAATATATCCATTGCAACAGCCTTTTAAATGTAACTGAACCTCTCTTTCCCCGGGGAGGAAATGGAGAAGGGGAGGGGAAAATATTCTGGTTTGGGATCCATAGAGAAAGTTCTGATACGTCCCCTTCTCTGCCGGGCCAGCTGCCTTCAAATCCTTGCTTGACACAAGAAAGACAACTTTGCCTTCTTGGGTTAGGCTTCAGTTGGCTTGAAGTTTCTAATTCTTGGTTTTCAAAAATATGTATTAAAGATTATTTTCCTGGCCTCTTTCCAAGTGTTTTTTTGATCCTTCATGTAACTCTTATGCCGCTTGGTTTAATGGTAAGGAGAATAATAAAAAAAAATCATTGCAAAGTTTTTAAACCAATAAAAATGAGCTGTGTTGATAAATATTTCCGTGTTTCTTGGAAAAAGCGAGCAGGGTCAACTGCCGGGAGTGAGCGAAGATCAGGGGAGGTGTCGACACTTGGTTGCCTCCCTGTCTGGGTAATGGGGCAGGAGAGGCTCAAACTGGGCCAAGCCACACCTTGAGCATGTGTTGTTGGAAGGCATTGTTCCGATCCACTGCCCTCTACTTCCTTAGAGACACACGTGAATGGACCCGTGTGTGACCAAGCTGGCTACACAAGCCCTAAAACTTGTCAGCACGCCGAGGATTTCTTTAAGGGGAAGAAACTGGCTCTATGAGCCTTGGCTGTTCAGTCAGACCTCTGGCACCTACAGCAGGCCTACAGCCTTAATATTTTAACCACAATTCCCCCTTAGGTCTGTTTCACTGAGTATGTATGATTCAGCATTAATCAAGCACATTTAAAATACCAAATTATTTTATTATTTATTTTATTTGAAAGATTTTTACCCCGCCTTTCTGCCTAAAAAGGCATTCAAGGCGGCATTACAAAAAACAATTAAAAACAGAATAAATACATCATAATTTAAAAACAGTCATTAAAAACAATATAAAAGTTTATTAAAAGAAAATAAGGCGCAGTGGTAAATATTACAAGTTCCAAGAAAAATAAGAAAAAAAGCTAAGCTCCTAACGCTTACTGGTTCCTAACTACACATGTCACGGCATCATAGTCTCTGCTAAGCAGCTGGTCAGTTGTTCCCACCTTACAATAGCAGTCCATAAGCAAATGGTTCAATTGCTCTAAATCCTCACCCTGGTTGAAATTAGCTGGTTGTGTGTTTCAGCAGCGCGACTCAGTGCTCCATAAGAGCTGGCTTTTTTTGTCTCCCTGCTAAATTTTTTATAGGGTTTTTTGGTGCATTCCTGTCCATCAAAATTTAAGTATCCGGTCACAATCCCGATGTTCCATTTCAGCCCCAAATCACTAGGCAAACTCTTCCCTTCTTTGTTGTTCAGTCACTGAGTCGTGTTCGACTCTCCGCGACCCCCTGGACCACAGCACGCCAGGCCTCCCTGTCCTCCACTAGTTTCCGGAGTTCGTCCAATGTCATGTTCATCGCTTCAGTGACACTCTCTAACCATCTCCTCCTCTGCCGCCCCCTTCTCCTTTTGCCTTCCATCTTTCCCAGCAGGAGGGTCTTTTCTAAAGAGTCCTCTCTTCTCGTGAGGTGGCCAAAGTACTTCAGCTTCAGGATTTGTCCTTCCAGGGAGCAATCAGGCTTGACTTCCTGGAGGATGGACCGATTGGATCTCCTTGCAGTCCAGGGGACTCTCAAGAGTCTTCTCCAACACCATAATTCAAAAGCATAAGATTAACAATTCTACAGAGCTAGCTGCAGGTGTGAATATTTCCTAAATTGCCTAAGCATCGCTCAGTTCCTGGGCCCCAGCAAAATATCAAGCAGCCTTTAGAAATGCAACTATTTCACAAGTAATCAGCATATTGATGTCTTTCCAGGCTACTCCTCATTTCCCCACAGACTTCTAGCCACCAATTATTTAGCTATCCCAGCATGCTGTTGGACAGTTCACTTGAGTGTAAGGTGGCTTCACTTTGGTTCTTTCTTAACAAGCTAAGATTTATTTGGCCTTGACAGGCACCACTTCCTGAAGGAAGTGGGGTGGCCTGAGAATTCTTGGCCTCATGCCATGCTTTCAGCATTCCTAACAGACACGGCCAGATCTTGCCTTTGTCAAAGTGTGCAGAAATGTCCCCTGGGCAATACACCCTGGAACAGTTGCCGTCAGAAGCAGGAGGCTTGCCTGCTTGGTTGCCTCTTGATGTTTTTAAACAGGGGGCCACATTTGCACGGATATTGCCATGTCAAAGTAATACTGTTGTGTACAGGGTTGTCTACAGCAGTGGTTCCCAAATGTTTCAGCACCAGGACCTGCCTGGCTTTATGAGATGTAAAAAAAGTTTCACCTACCCAGCTGCTAAAGCCTGTTCTTATCCTTTTTACGATGGTGGCGGCACTTTCTGGACCATTTGTTCAGCTCCTCGTTCATTGGATCTGGAATAGATTGCTGCCTGACCTTTGGTGAGAGAAGAGGCAACGGTTGTTCGCTGTGTGTGGGTTGGCTTGCATTTGGGAGCTGAAAGCTGCTGCATGTCAGTGCAAATTGCCAGTGGGCGCACTGTGCTCATGCATTATCTCATGTGCCTGAAAGCTCACATGCCTCTAGATGCTGATGCAGTCCCTCCATGCAAGGAACAGAACAACAAACAATGGCATGTGGCAGTCATGTGGCTCTTGGGCAGTCATGTTTTCTCTTGTCTGACCGCTGAATTTGCCACTGATGTACACAAGGAGGACTGAAAGCTGGCTCCCTGGAATTATTATCAATAACATTTACAGTACATGCTGCTTTTCAACCAACAAAGCAATTCACCCACAAAGTCAATTAAAGGGCTTTGAGTATTAAGCAAATGTTAATGTGTAGATGTGGGTTTGTTGTGCCTACCCTTATTTGGGGGGGGGGGGGGGTTGCACTTCTGCATGCCAACTAGATGGTTTATTTGACAAACTAAACAGTCAGTCTCCTGCAGAGCTCAGGGTTGTAAACAGCTCAGGGTTGATGGAGTCCTGCTCCATCCCTTAAAAGGGGACATTATCTGGCGTTTGTTGTTGGGGGTGGGTGATGCCAAATACAGAGGCTCTCCCCTTGTGCTGAGACCCAGGTGTGTTTCCCCTTGTGGAAGCCTGCTGGCACAGGCCTACTCAGAAGTAAGCCCGATTGGGCTCCATGGGGCTTACGTCCAGGAAAGTGTAGGACTGCAGCCTCACAAAGGTTCTGATGAACTCACACTCTCAAGACACTGCACGCATTCCTTCGTCTTCTCACGCACACGCGTTTCAGGAAAAAAACTTGGCCTCTGCCCATGACGTCACCGTTAGGGCGCCCCGCCCCTTTGCTACTGGGCCCGCCTCTTTCTTCCTGCGGAGAGGCAGTAACGCAGCCTGATCCCAGCTGCGCGGCAAGGCTAATCTCCATAATGGGCGGGGCTTGTCTGTAGAAGGCCCCGCCCCCTCTCCCGGCCTCGTCTTTTGGCCAACTTTTGGCCCGCTCGGAGACTTGAGAGGAGGCCCCGCCCCTTCCAACAGCTGGTCGGGAGGCGTGGTCTGGGCGGGGCTCGGCGGCGAAAGGCCCCGCCCCTCCCTCCCAGCTGCTCCTCAGAAGGCGTCGGGATGGCGCCGGCGACGGTCGTGTGTGCTGCGCTCCTGTGGCTGCGCTTGGCGGCCTCGCTGCCCGCGCCGGGGGCTCCGGCGGAGGCGGACGTGCGCGGCGCCTGGGCGAGGGAGGCGGCGCGCTTCGCCCTGGCCGAGGCCGAAGTCGGGGCGCTGGGGGGCCTCGCCTGGGCTCTGCGGGCGGCCGAGACGCAGGTGGGTCTGCGGCGGGCGGAGGGACCCGGGGGACACCGCGCGCTCCCCCCGCCAGCCAAGGACGCCTTGCAGACCGCCTCTTCCCCCCCGCGCGCTCCAGGCGGCTCGCGACGCGGGCTGGTGCCTTGCTTTGCGACTGGAATCTGGGGAGGGGGGTCCATGCATTGGCGGGGTGGGGGCCCTTGTGGACACGCAGGAGGGCTGAGATCCTGCAGAATGGTGGGGGGGGAGATGAAAAATGCAGCTGCTCTGCAATGCTCCTGTGTAATGCAAATGTTCCCCCATTTGTGCGCAAGGGGAAGGGGGCTTCCATCGTCCAGGAAAATCGCTGCCCAGGAGAACCTTCATCTCCCCCCCCCCCCGCCTTGCTGTGCTTTGTGCGTTGCACCTGCCTAGAGAGTCTCCTCCACGTCTAGTCTGTCAGATTGCTAATCTTCTTTAATCCTAAATAGCTTCAGGCACCCCTTCTCCAAAGATATATATATATATATACCTTTTGAAGAGGGGGGGAGAAAGCCCTTTTGGGAGCGCTGCTTCCTGTTTCCAGACATGGCCTGATTAAGCCAGGAGCTTGGTCCTAGAAATCCAGTTTAGGCATATCTGGTGCAGTCCTCCGGGATAAAATTGTGGCGTTGATTGCACTCAGGCTCCTGGTATGCTGAGAAGCAGGTCAGAGCCTGGGAGGGGGAAAGCATCGGCAGGTTCTTGGGGCTGGGCTCCCTGAGCACCAGATTGTGCACTGGGCAGGATTCAGCGATTGCACCGATTAGTCGCTGCCTGATGCAGATCTGAAATGTCCTGCCAGCCTGCAGAGGTCCCTTGCGTTGCTTAATATTTTGTGGGACGGTTGGTGGAGCGGCGCCTGTCAGAACCGTGCCTGAGGTCTCTGCCACAGCCCTGGCTATTGTGGCAGTTTCAGCTCTGCGGTGTCTGTGGTTTGCCTGTGGTCTGTTCCCTTCCTTATGGCATTCAGGAGAGCACGGTTGCAAAACCTCAAATGCTTGAGGTTGTCTAGCGCTTAACAGAGTAATAAGAGCCAGTTATCTTCTCCCCTTTGGGGATCCCACATAATACGGCCTTCCTGTTCTTCCATGCTGCTAGCTAAGAACATAGAAGACCATAAGAAGAGCCCTGCTGGATCAGACCAAAGGCCAGTCCAGCTTCCTGTATCTCACAGCGGCCCACCAGATGCCTCAGGGAGCACATGAGACAACAAGATGCCTGCATCCTGTCACTCCCTTGCACCACTCCCTTGCACCTGGCATTCGGTGCACTCCCTTGCACCTGGCATTCGGAGGCACCCTGCCTCCAGAACCAGCATATACCCATCATGGCTTGTAGCCTGCGATGGGACTTTTCCTCCATGAAGTTCTCCAGTCCCCTTTTAAAAGAATCTAGGTCAGGTGCCAGCTCCAAATCATGTGGCAGGGAGTTCCACAGGTTAAGGACACGCTAGGTAAAGGAATATTTTCTCCTGTCAGAGGCGTGCCAACTGGCTTACATGTTCACCTTTAGCTTGCATTGTTGGCTGCAAACCTCAGCTTTAAATCCAGGATTTAAAGCTTCCTCTTTTCTAACCACAATTCGATTTTTTTTGCCCCACACCGCAGAAGCCGTCTCAGTCCTTCTCGAGGTCAGCCTTGGCCTCTTCCAGGTTCTGCAGAGGTTGTTTGTCTCTTACAGTGCCACTGTCAACACCCTCAGCTCCTGTCCTGTAGAGAACAGTTCTTCCTGACTTTTCGTTTTCCCTTGTCCAGGTGGTGAATGGGGTCAAATATTACCTAGAGGTGACGATTCTGAGCAATCGGTGCAAGGGAAACCCGGTTCCAGGCCAGGATGCTTCCAGCTGCTCTCCTGCAGGAAAACCAGAGCACACTGTAAGAACCTGCATTTGCACTTGTGCGTCTTATTCTGGGTTCAGCTTGCGGTTGAATTTTAGAGGGGGTAGCCTGGCCACTGACCGCATCTCAGGATATTCCAAATTTCATGTTCTGTTGGTTCCTGTGTCTTTAAAACGACCAAAAAAAAGAATCTAGCAAACACTCCCAGGCTCCAGATTTACTTGGGCGGTTGGGAACTGAGACATGGGTCTTCCTCTTGAGGAAGCTGGGTGCAGCGCCCAGGTAAGCAATTGCAGTGCGGTTCTGCCCCTTGCCCCAGCGGATTGCATTATCCGTGGAATTTGGTATCCGCGGAGGGCCCTGATCTCCCTCCCCGCCCGCAGATCTGAAACAGATCTCCCTCCCCTGAAACAGATCTCCCTCCCCGCCCGCGGATACCGACGGCCCAGTCTAGCTTCTGCTACAGCTGTTTTCCTTGCAAGAGGTTGGGTGTGCAGGAGGAGGGTCTGAAATCAACAGGCCATTTTGTGCCGACCGCGGATAATTTTCCGGACTCCCAGCATTGCTGAGCTGGGTTTTTAACGTTCAAGGCCAGCGTTCCGACTGAGTGTCGCCTTTCTGGCTGCGAATCGGAGCCTGTCAATTCCCTTTTGTTGTCTTGTGACTTTGCTGCCGCTAAATCCAGTTGCCTCCAACAAGGACAGCTCAGCAGCTGATGACCAGCCTGTCAGCTGACACTTAATTCCCGCTGGTGCCTGCAGGGAAGAGTTTTGCAGCAGGCGGCGGTGGAGGAGGAGGCACAGACCCAGCCCTTGGCAGGTGGTGTATTTTGGAGAGCCAGGATAAGGTAGTAGTTCGGGAGTTGCGCTGAGACCCGAAAGATCCAGATTCAAATCCCCGCTTGGCCACCAAGCCTCCTTGGGCCGGCCACGTTCTCTCTCAGCCCCTCCTACCCCGCTGGGTTGTTCAGAATGAGAAGAAAAAGAGTTCTGCTAAGCATATACAGAGTTTTTAATTTGTATATTCCTTCCTTCCCTCTCAGGGGCTCAGAACACAGTGAGGGTGCAATCCTAAACTGAGGGTGCAATCCTAAAAAGTTGGGCCGGCATAAACTAAGCCAGCAAAGTTTGGCCGGCACAGAGAACACCGCAATGTGTGGACCACTCTTGGAGTCAGAGGGGCCAGTACACAGACATGCACCATCCTCCCTGACTCTGAGAGTGGTCCAAATCCCACTTCGTTGTATCTGGTATTCTGAGGTAAATTTCTGAGGTAAAATTCTGAGGTAAATATGAGGTGAATAAAGCAAAGTCTGGCCAGCACACTATAAAGCGTTTTCGGACCACTCTCTGAGTCAGAGAGGCCAGCACACAGACATGCGCCATCCTCCCTGACTCCGAGAGGGGTCCAAACGCACTTTAAGGTGGCCCTTGTGCTGGCCAGACTTCGCTGGCTTAGCTTATGCTGGCCTAACTCCAGTTTAGGATTGCGCTCCCAGTCTGTCCCCCGTCCTCAGCGTAAGTTAAGGATCTGAGCCGAGAGGCTGAATTTGAACCCTCATCTTCCTCAGCCGTGTGACTAACCACTAGGCTGCGGTGCCCATCCAGTAACCACCTTCAGCTGCTTTCCAACCTGGTGTTGGGTTTCTGAAACAGAGGGCAGGGCTAGGACGGTGTAGTAGTGATTCTGGAGTTGGTCTTCCAGGTTTTAAGACCCAGGTTCAAATCCCTGCTCAGCCACAAAGCTGAGGGTGTCCAGGGTGACCTTGGGCCAGTCACTCCCTCTCAGCTCTGCCTACCTCGCAGGGATGTTGTGAGGACAAAAGGAACGAAGGGACCACGTCCACTGCCCAGAGCTCCTTGGAAGAAGGGTGGCACCAAACTGTGGGGAATGAAGTAGATTTTCCTGGTGCCCCACCCAGTAGATACCAGCGGCCGCCCTAGAGCTGGTGGGCCAGCCCCAGTTTGCAGCCTGGCTCCCTCCTGCCACAGTCTTGATCTGCTGGTTCCCTGCCTGCCTCCTGTGTGCTTGTGTGACTCATCTGTCTCTCTCTCTCTCGCCCCCAGTCCTGCCACTTTGAAGTCTGGAGTCAGCCCTGGGCCAGCCGGAAGAAACTGGTGAAGCAGGATTGTCGCCCTGCCGGTAGGTCAGGTCTGGGTCTGTCTGTCTGAATCGTAAACCCGGCCGAGAGGACGGGGTGCAAATCCCGGCAAATCCTTGTCACGCCGCCAGCGTGTGTGGAGATGTGGCGGGCCCAGACTTCCTTGGAGAAGCTTGGCCTTGCAAGTGGACAAGTGCCAAACAACGGAAGGGAAGAGGCCTTGTGCTGGACAGTGGGTCTTAAGAACATAAGAAGAGCCCTGCTGGATCAGGCCAAAGGCCTATCTAGTCCAGCTTCCTATATCTCACAGGGGCCCACCAGGTGCCTCAGGGAGCACACGAGACAACAAGATGCCTGCATCCTGTTGCCATTCCCTTGTATCTTGACATTCTGAGGTAAATTTCTGAGGTAAATATGAGGTAAACACAATCGGGGCTTTAAGAACATAAGAAGAGCCCTCCTGGATCAGGCCAAAGCCCATCTAGTCCAGCTTCCTGCATCTTACAGGGGCCCACCAGGTGCCTCAGGGAGCACACGAGACAACAAGATGCCTGCATCCTGTTGCTATTCCCTTGTATCTGACATTCTGAGGTAAATATGAGGTAAACACAATCGGGGCCTTAAGGACATAAGAAGAGCCCCGCTGGATCAGGCCAAAGGCCTATCTAGTCCAGCTTCCTGCATCTCATAGTGGCCCACCAGGTGCCTTACAAGACAACTAGACAGGTATATCTCGTTGCCACTCCCTTGCATCCAGCACTCCGAAGGTGGCCAACCTCTAAAATAAGTAGGCTGCACTAACCATCATGGCCTGCAATGGACTTTTCCTCCAGAAATCGGTCCAGCCCCCTTTTAAAGGCGCCTAGGCCAGACGCCTTCGCCACCTCCTGTGGCAAGGAGTTCCACAGATTAATGACCCACTGGGTAAAAAAAGTATTTCCTTTTATCTGTTCTCCCTCTCCCAGCATTCAATTTGCGTGGATGTCCTCGGTATCTGCAGGGAATACCCCCCTTGGGTGCAGAAATCCAAGGTGGTTGGAATCTGGCAGGCAGCGGGCAATTACCTGGAGGCTGTGCAGCCCTCTGGAGGTTGTGCCAGCCTCCTCGGAAGGCCTCCCAGATGTGACCAGGAGCAGCCACTGTGAACCAGAAGTGGCTTCTGGCCGCATCTGAGAGGCCCTGTGCCCAAACTGGTGGATGCTGAGCCAGTGGTAAAGGCTGGCTGTACTTAGCCCCTGTGTGCGGATATGATTGCAAGCTTCTGTGCTGCACAGAATTCTGTTCTTCAGTCTACTTTGTACAAAGAGTTCTGTGTAAGCCAGAACCCTGCCAAAGCAAGTTTACCTCCAGAGTCATTTCTGACTCAACTCTGAGACTTGTACATCCTGACTTTTTTTTTCTTCACATGGACCTCTTCTCTGTTGAAAACAAGTGTGGGAAGGTTTAGGGTTCCAAAGAGTCTGAAAGAATTAGCCGTTTTGCTGGGTTTTGGGTGGCCCGGTAGTGCTGTGGGGGTGGATTGGAAAACTATGCTTTGCCCCCACTCAAAGACTCTCCCCTGCTTTGAGGACAAATAAAAATTAACCTTGGGGCATTGGGATACAGGCTGTGTCTGGTGGAACTTTGGGTTCAGACAGGTGGGGAGATCATAAAAGTTGGAAGATCACAAGGTCATCTAGTCCACCCCCCTGCCTGTAGCAGGAAATCCTCCTAGAGCATCTCCAGCAGGTGCCTGTCGAGCCTCTGCTTGAAGGCCTCCAGCGAGGGAGAATCCACCACCTCCCTCCAGTGGCAAGCTGTTCCACTGTCAAACAGCCCTTATCAAAAAATTCTTCCTGATGTGCAGCCAGAATCTCCTCTCTTGCATCTAGTGGCAGGGAGCAGAAACGCTTGACGCCGCAGCCCTGACTTGGCCAGACCGTGTCTGGCGGTTGTCGAAGTTACTCGGTTTGAAAGCTCTGCCCCTTCTGTCCCCGCAGAGCCTTCGGAGGTGGTCCAGGCCGCGCAGCTCGAGCAGTGGGAGGTGTTCGGCTCCAAGGCACCCGGTGTGGCGTTTCAGGAGTCATCGCAGGAGGGCAGGTCTCTGCAGGTGAGTAGTGTACCTCTCTAAAGTTGCCTTCTAGTTTTGTGGGACAGCTGCTTCCCTAGGAACGTAATGGAGGCTTGGAATAGCTCTATTTCTGATGACAGACTCCCTCTCCCTTGCTGGCCTCCGTCACAAGTTGTCGCTCCATCAGTTGAGTGCTCCATCAGTTCGCACCAGTGACTTATCACCAGTGATTATCACGCTGACCTCTCCGGTCTTCACCTCTTGTGATGCCACTCCCGGGCGATGCTTCCAGGTTCTGCGGCCCTGTTCGTAGGGCGACGATCTGTTGTCACAAATTGTTTATCCCTCTTCCTCTGCCTGCTCTGCAGCTCTCAAGTTGTAGTAAGTCAATTTCTCTCGGCAGGCAGCCACCCTAAAAACATTGCCACAGAACCCGGTCGCGTTTTCCAGTGATTTTTCAGCGGCTGTGCTCCAAAATCCTGCGGCACACCTGTGGGTTTTTTGTGGCACACCATTTGCCAACAGCTGGTCTGGGCCAAGTTACGGCAGCTTTGTCTAATTTTTATCCAAAAGCAGGTGAACGTTGGATTAATTCGTTCCCTACCCCACACAAAGCTAGGTGACCAGATAGCTCAGTGGTGTCAAATAAGGCCTGGAAGCATCTTATCCAGCCCTCGGGCTTTTTCAGCCGCTGAACTCTGCTGTCCCTGCTGAAAGGGTAGCCTGTGTGACAACTGAGCTCTCTCACATTTCAAAAATATGGTCAAGATTTGCGTATTTTTTCTTCTGCCATTTCAAAAATACGATCAAGATTTGCGTATTTTCTCTTCTGCCATTTGCTGTTATTGAGCTCTAAAGTGAGGGGGGGAAAAGTGCTTATTTCTTGTCATGACCTACTTAGTGACATCACTTCCTGCTTTATGACATCACTTCTGGCCCTCCCCAGAAACCATCGATGCTATCCGGCCTGCTGTAAGGCATGAGCTAGTAAAATTAAGAGGACGCTGAGAAAACTTGGCCGGGACAGCAGCTTCCATTGTGTGGGTGTTCAGGGAACACCTGGATCGCACAAGCGTGCCAGGGGTTTTTGTGGTGCAGCATTCAGAAGCGGAATGAATTGTGAGGGCTTGCCTGCCAGTGTATTGGGTAACTTGGCGCGTGTTGGCTGAGACGTGCGGCTTATTTTCTCCACATTTTTATCTGGTCCTTCCTCTAAGGAGCCCATGGTGGTATGTACAGTTCCTCCCTCCTTTCGGTCTTCCAACAACCCTGCAAGGTGGGGGGGGGAGGGAGGGAGGGAGAGAGAGGGAGTAGAGAGAGAGAGAGATTTTCATCTTTTGCCAGCTGAGGTTTTGAGGAAAGTTTCTTAATCTAGCCGGTGAGCTGAAGAAGTTGCCCAGCACCTCTGCAAAAGATGCTTCTTTTTTTTTTTTTCCAAATGATTTTATTTTCTACTATACAGAAATGGGAAAAGGAAGATGTTAATACAAAAAGGGAGGGGATGGTAACACAAGGTATACACATAAGGTCATGGAGAGATTATATATTGAAATCTACTTTAACTACAATACATTTCTTCAACAGTTATTAATAATACTGTCAAGCCAAGCCTCATATAGTGTTAAGCAAATGTTAATTTAGTTAATTTATTAATCTATATTAGTAGTCTTAATATTCCCTTGTCTGTCAGTGTAATCCAGTCTTTAAAATTATTTGGAGCCAAAAAGTTTCAGCAGAAAAATACTATCATTGATGTCAATTCTTATCTTACGCTATTCCTGATTCTCATTGGCCCCTTTTTTTCTCCCTTGTTTTGACAACGTGTTATCATAATACATTCTTTCTCACTGAACAGGCAGAACGTAGCAGATGTTACCACTAAAAAAAAAGAAAAGACAAAAAAGAAAGGACTACATTTACTATTATAATAATAAAAGATATAAAATGCAGCTGAGGAGAAACTACTACCTATCTTTGCTTTCAAATGTAATAAATTATATCAGTGTAACACCCCTGTTCTCATGCAAAAGATGCTTCTCACGGCAGATCTGTCAGCACTTAGGTAGGCCGTTGAGCTGTTCTTACTCGGGGCTGATGATTCATTTCTTCTTGCCTTTTTGCTGCAGGTCAGGGTTTGGACAGTATTTTCCGCCCCACCCTTAAATATGTTGGTTGTATAGCAGTCTCTTTCTCAGCAAAGCAGGAAGCAGTCACTTCCCCCCCAACCCACCCAGAGTCTCTGTTTTCCCACGCCTCCTTTAGGCAGCTGCAACATGGGAGCTAATTCTTGCCAATCCCTGAACTTGTTCAGCCTGTGTCTTCAATCCCTGGATGCGTTTTTTTCTGCCCCCCTAGAACGCCTCCGATCACCTGGTCTTCCTCTTCAAAGACTTCGTGGCCACGTATAAGAAGAGCTACCAGGATAGGGAAGGTGAGTTAAAGAAGCATTTCCTTGCGCAGCGTGCCATTTGTCTGGGGAACTCCTTGCCACAGGATGTGGTGACAGCACCTCGCCCAGATGCCTTTTGAAGGGGGTCGGGCAGATCGACGGAGGAAAAGCTCATCGCCGGTTACAAGCCCGTGATGGGACGTACGCAACCCCTTGGTTTTAGTTTGATTTAGGCCTGCCACAAGGCGTCGCTCGTGCTGGCCCGGGAGTGTTGCACACCCTCTGTAAAGTGTGCTTGCAGCACTCTCTGAGTCAGGGATGCCAGCGCACGGATGGAGAGTGGTCCAAGGGTGCTTTACGGAGAGTTTGCAACTCTCCTGGAAGGCCATACGACTTGTGCCCAACTAACCATTTGGTCGCCGCACCTCAAAAAGGACATAGTGGAGCTGGAAAAGGTGCAGAAGAGAGCGACAAAAATGATTACGGGGCTGGGGCACCTCCCTTAGGAAGAAAGACTGCAGCGTTTGGGGCTCTTCAGCCGAGAAAAAAGGCGCCTGAGGGGGGACATGATTGAGACATACAAAATCATGCACGGAAGGGACAGAGTCGATAGAGGGATGTTCTTTCCCCTCTCTCAAAACACCAGAACCAGGGGGCATCTGCTAAAACTGAGGGTTGGAAGAGTTAAAACAGAGAACAGGAAGTACTTTTTTACCCACCGGGTAGTGAATCTGTGGAACTCTTTGCCACAGGAGGTGGTGATGGTATCTGGTCTTGATGCCTTTAAGATGGGATTGGACAGATTTCTGGAGGAAAGGTCCATCGTGGGCTATAGGCAATAGCCCACGATTACAAAGGTGGTGGGCTACTTCAGAGTACCGGGTGCAAGGGAGTGGCAACAGGATGCAGGCATCTTGTTGTTTCATGCCTCCCTGGGGCACCTGGTGGGCCGCTGTGAGATCCAGGAAGCTGGACTAGATGGGCCTTTGGCCTGATCCAGCAGGGCTCTTCTTATGTTCTTATGTTTATGTTAGCCAGGTTAGGATTGCTCCCTAATTCCAATGGCTAGAACTGCCTCACTGCAACCTCAAGATTGTTCGAATCTTTATGGATGCAATAGTAGGACCTATTGCAGCTGAGGCTGGGGTGGAGCAGAGGAGAGCAGGCAATTCCACAATTTTGGCTGCCAGCAAAAGTCGCCATTCTCAATGGCGATGCCCAGGCAGAATTGACTGCCCGTATTTCAGATACCGAGTCCTACGTTGGAGGAAGATAAGAGTCGGGTGGATTATTCACAACAGAACATGGAACATGTAGCAAGAGCTGGCAGGTTACAACCCGTTTGCCTCCAGTTAGTGGCCCAATACGCTGAAGAACTGAATGACTGGGCCTGAGGCCCTGACTAGGGATGCTGCTCTTGCAGTTTCTAGTGCAAGAGTCTAAAGGTGGCAGCTGCTGGGATGTTTTGGAAATGGTAATTGGAACTTCAATTCATGCTTTCTTTAGCAGGGCAAATGTTTTCCCACATTCTGCCAGAGAGACTTTTGCAAAACGTTTTGCATGAAATTCACATAATGGTAGCCTGAATGCCAGGTGCAAGGGAGTGGCCACAGGGCAGGTGTATCTTGGCGTCAAGAGGCACTTTTCCAAGTGGTCTTCCTCTTATATTTAGCAGGGGGAGAGTAATTGTCCCTTTTCACCCCTGCGCAGGATCGTTCTAGTGGCTGTTGCTGGTGGTTTTCTCTCTTTTTTTCTTTCTTTTTTTTAGATTGTGAGCCCTTTGGGACAAAGGGATAAAGTCGATAGAGGGATGTTCTTTTCCCTCTCTCAAAACACCAGAACCAGGGGGCATCCGCCAAAACTGAGGGTTGGGAGAGTTAAAACAGAGAAAAGGAAGCACTTTTTTACCCAGCGGGTAGTTAATCTGTGGAACTCTTTGCTGCAGGAGGTGGTGATGGCATCTGGTCTGGATGCCTTTAAGAGGGGATGGGACGGATTTCTGGAGGAAAGGTCCATCGTGGGCTATAGGCCATGATGGATTGTGCAAGCTCCTTACAAAGGTGGTGGGCTACTGGTACCCGGTGCAAGGGAGTGGCAACAGGATGCAAGCATTTGTTGTCTCATGCCTCCCTGGGGCACCTGGTGGGCCACTGTGAGATCCAGGAAGCTGGACTAGATGGGCCTTTGGCCTGATCCAGCAGGGCTCTTCTTATGTTCTTATGACAGGGAGCCATTTAACTTTATTATTACTATTTGCCTGTAAATGGCTTTGTGAACTTGTGTTGAAAAGCGGTATATAAGGATTGATTGATTGATTGATTGATTGATTGATTGATTGATTGATGTGTGCTCCCAGAGGCATCTGGTGGGCCACTGAGATACAGGAAGCTGAACTAGGTGGGCCTTTAGTCTGATCTAGCAGGGCTCTTCTTATAAGTATGGGGCAGAAAAGTCTTGAATGTCCAGCCATGCTAACCCCCACCCCACTGCAGAAATAGTCTCTGCTGCTATTAATAGACATTTATTAGCCATCAGTGGTCAAAATTGCTCAGTCAGAGATGGAACAAGGGTGGAGCCTGAGGGGCATGCACCCCAGGGCGCTACACCAAGGGGGTACAATTTTCCTGCAGACCCACTTTAAAAGCGTTAAAAAGTAAAAGAAAAAAGCCCCAGAGAGCTTCCCTTACTGTTGAATGCGGAGTGCTCTCCAGGCGGTCTTCTGAGGTCTCTGCGGGTTTGCCCGGAGGCCCCTCCCATTGCCCGGAGGCCCCTCCCATTGCCCGGAGGCCCCTCCCATTGCCCAGGGGCGCCACATAGACTTCCTTGCCCCAGGAGCCTTTTTTGTCTAGTTCTGCCTCTGCTCAGTCGTCCTTGGTAACAGTTCTTCTCTTTCCTCCCAGAAACGGAGAAGCGCTTCCGGATCTTCGCGGAGAACTTGGAGAGAGCTCGGGCCATTCAGGAGCTGGACCAGGGCACCGCAGAATATGGGGTCACCAAATTCAGTGATCTGACAGGTAGGTGAGGGCGGAGGAGGGCCTCTGCTTCTGGTTTTCCCACCGGATCCCAAATACTCCCCTCTGCTTCCCAGATTCAGGGAACTGTTTTGCCTCCTCCCCCTGGGCTCCTGGAGGTGGATTGGCTCCGACGTTGGGCTGCCTTGGGGGTGATGGCTCCTGGCTCTGAGTGTAACGACAAGTGACAGACTCCAAACATACATCTTACGTTTTGATAACGCAGAAGCCTGTCATGTGTCAATCAGCACATCAGTGCCTCGAACTTCCATCCGGTTCGGAACCAGAGCCTGATTGAGCCGGCCAATTTATTTTAGGCAGAGAAAAACGCAAACCGCTAACTATGTATCACAGTGTTTTATTTCTCAAACTGTGGGTCAGGACCTGATATTTGGTGGGTCCCAGAAAGCTGGGAGAAGCCATCTTGGAAGCTGCAGACCTGACTCTTGCTATATTCCTTTTGTGAATCTTTTCAAGTGAGGATTTTTTTCTAAAAAAAAAAAAAAAAGGTTCTTAATTCAGTGCTTTGGCATCATATTTTGTCCTCATCCTGCTTTCTGTCAGGGATGTTTCCTGGTTGTACAATTGCGGCAGACCAAGAATGCCAGTTCGCATTTCAGGAGTGTCATTTTATTATGTTACAATGACAGCACTTCCTGCTTGATGATGTCACGTCCTGCCATGGCATCACTGCCAGGTTAATGACATCACTTCTGGTGGGTCCTGACACGAGTGCCAATCTCAAAAGTGGGTCCTGGTGCTAAAAGTTGGAGAACCACTGATATAACACATGCAGATTCATACAAAACCCAAACAAATGGGGGGGAATGAGAACATTGATAAACGTTGTGGTAGATTGGATGGAATTGGGCACAAGGGTGAAATTTGAAATGTGGTTCTGATTGAAACTCCTGCCAACGCAGCAGTTTGAAAGCACCTAAATGCCAGTAGATAAATAGGGACCACTTCGGTGGGAAGGGAACGGCGTTCCGTGTGCTATGGCGTAGAGTCATGCCGGCCACATGACCACGGAAGCTTGTCCTCGGACAAAACGCCGGTTCTACAGGCTTAGAAACGGAGATGAGCACCGCCCCCTACAGTCGGTCACGACTAGACCATTCGGTCGTGGGGAAACCTTTACCTTTTACTCTGATTGAAAACGACCAAAAGAACCCAGCAGTAAAGGTCAACCGGGTGGAAGTCAAGCTATTGCTGTATTGACGATATACCTTGGTCTACAGTGATCAAGCTGCAAAATTATGTACAAAGACGTAAAATCTGGAAGCTGCAGAATTTTTCCTACATCCGGGAGAGGGTAGGGGAGAGGGGCTTGGCAGACGGAGCAAGGCAAGGACATCGCACCGAATGGGGTTTGTGTGGAATTGTGTGCGTTGGCTCCCTGTGTGCTTTTCCGCCCAGCTGATGTGCTGGCGATTGCCTCTGACGTTGTGTCTGAACTCTGTGGGGCTAGAGCCCAAGTTCACCGCCTCTCGATGGCTTCTGTCTTTGGTTCAAATTCCCGGTCCAAATGCGCGTTCTGTTCCGTCCCCTTGCAGAGGAAGAATTTCGCGCCACCTACTTGAACCCGCTGCTGGCCAAGCTGCCCGGCCGCCCCATGAAACCGGCCGCTGCCCCCAGCAGTCCCGCCCCCGACGAATGGGATTGGCGGGAACACGGCGCCGTCACGGGGGTCAAGAACCAGGTCTGTGACTCGTGTACCTTAGTCGGCCGTCTGAGATGCTGGGGTGGGATTTGAGTATCCGAGCAGGAGTCGTCCTCCGATTTTTCAATTAGTGGGCCGCGAATGGCCTGCAGGTGTGCCACAGGAGTTTGGGGGGGATCATTTATGAGTAGGGCCACTGGGGTGTGTGAGCCTCCACCCGGCCGGCAGTGCAGCGATGGTTCACCTCGGCAGTTGTCAGCGCGTCCATGAGATGAGAGAGGGGTTGAACATGGATGCCTTGCAGACTAAACATGACACCTGGCTGGCCTTGCTAAGAGGATCAGGACTGGGAGGATGGAGTCTGACATGCTCAGGAGAGCCCTGCTGGATCAGGCCAAAAGCCCATCTAGTGCAGCTTCCTGCATCTCACAGGGGCCCACCAGGTGCCTCAGGGAGCACACAAGACCACAATAGGCTTGCATCCTGTTGCCACTCCCTTGCGCCTGGCATCCCGAGATCGCCTACTTCTAAAACCAGGAGGTTGCACAGATCCATCATAGCTTGTCACCTGTAATAGAGTTTTCCTCCGCAAATCCCCTTGTCAAGGCCTCTTGGCCTTCAGTTTCCATCATCGTATCCTGTGGCAGGTAGTTCCACAGGTTAATCACAATCTGGGTAAAGAAATCATTGAGCGCGCGCTCTCTCTCTCTCTTTTCCTCCTGACGACTGCAGGGCGAATGTGGCTCCTGCTGGGCCTTCTCTGTGACGGGCAACGTGGAAGGGCAGTGGTTTCTCCACAAGGGCTCCTTGGTCTCGCTCTCTGAGCAAGGTAGGGAAGCGCCCGGCAGCCTGGCTGGGGTTGGGTGGTGCTGGCCTCCAGGTGCCCCATCACAGTTCTGGCCGGGGAGCAGCTGCAAGCCCCACATGGCTGTCCGGTCCTCCTGCCGTCCCCCGGATCGTCAGGACACCGGTTCGGCTTCCCCTTGCAGGATGAGGGCCTCTGTTCCGGGGCAGTGCTGGTCCTTTAACCCCAGGTGGAGCTGAGGGTGGGGAGGGGAGAGGAGGCCAAGGAGGGGGAGGCCCCACCCCGTCGTCAGGCACTCGGGGCAAGTGATGAGGGGTCTCCGGACTGGCTTCCCCACGGCTGTTCTGTGCCTGCCCCCCTGGGACTGGGGCAAGCTCAAGCGACCCTTTCCCCACTGCCGAGCTCCGAGGCCCGGTTGCGGGATCTCAGCTGTAGTTGCCCGCAACGCCCCTCTTGCCCCGAGGCCAAGGAGGACGGGCACCAAGGGGAGCGCCCCCCTCTCGCTGCCGCCCCGCTGGGGCTGAGGACGGAGAAGCATAACCCCCCTCCCCAATCGATCTGCTCCTTGAGGGAGGCCGTGGCCTCAGTTGTCATCCTGCATAGGCCGGCCCAGGAAGTGGTAGTGCAGGAGGGCTGAGGTCTGGGAGGGTGGGGCTGTCTTAGGGCAGCTGCCTGGAGAAACCAGGAGGCAGCTCGGCCCGCCGAGGGGGACCCCAGGACAGATCTGCGCCTGGGAGGAAAACCCCACACCCAAGAGACCCGCTCATTAGCCCAAGGCCGAAAGCGGAGGGAAGTTCTCCTGCCCAGGCCGAAGTGAGCAGGAGCCGTGCAAGAGCATCATGGACCAGTGCTGGCGGTTAGCCGGCTACTGCCCCTGAGGGCTCAATGGAGCCTCCCTCTTCAGGCGCAGTATACCTCTGAATGCCGGAAGCTGGGCGCAAAAGCTTCTTCCTGCTGTATTATCTAGTCGTGGATTGGCCAAGACCAATTTATAACCGCCGCTTGAATGTGCTCTTGCATTTTAATGGCAATGTGTACAGTTTTATTACATTTTTGTCTATATTTATTAATACTATTGTGCTTCACGCCGCCTACATTGACTATATGCCTAATAAAGGTTGATGATGATGATGATGATGACGAAAAGCTCCGCTCTTCCAGAGAGCCTGGGCCTGACTGCAGTTGGTGTTTCCTCCGTGCCAAGTGCAGCTCGGGACCAGGCCGGAAGGAGAGAGGGGGAGGGGGGCTTCGGCATGGCTGACGGCTTCTGTCTCCCCTCCTTCCCCCTCCGCAGAGCTGCTGGACTGCGACTCCGTAGACAAAGCCTGCCGCGGAGGGCTGCCGTCCAGCGCCTACGAAGCCATCGAGCAGCTGGGTGAGTCTGGCCGTGGCCCCTGCTTGCCCTGTGGTGGGTCACCCTGTGAGGTGCCGCTTAGGGGGACAGGCCCACGCGGTGCGTCCTGCTGTCCAGCTTGGCTTCAGCCGCTGCTCAGAAACGAGGCCTCCGGGGTTGATGAGGGGGCGCATCCATGAAGGGGGGGGCGGGCAGGCCTCACGTCCGGATGTCGGCAAGCCCCGAATCTTGAGCGCAGAGACGTGATGCTGAAATTTCCTCTCAGAACCCCCCCCCCGAAGTTCCCTGTTTTTTCAGTCAAGCAGCATTAATTCCAATTCCTCCCTCCCTCAAAAATCTGCTTGCTTCTGTGGAGCATCTTTTGGGGGTGAGGCAGATGTGAGCTTTTTTGTACAGGAAAGCTATGGTGAACCTAGACAACTTAATCAAAAGCCAAGACATCACCCTGCCAACAAAGGTTCACGTAGTCAGAGCTATGGTTTTCCCAGTAGCCATGTATGGCTGTGAGAGCTGGACCATAAGGAAGGCAGAGCGCCTTTTGAATTATGCTTTTGAATTACGGTGGTGGAGAAGACTCTTGAGAGTCCCCTGGACTGCAAGGAGATCCAATCGGGCCATCCTCCAGGAAGTCAAGCCTGATTGCTCCCTGGAAGGACAAATCCTGAAGCTGAAGCTCAAGTACTTTGGCCACCTGATGAGAAGAGAGGACTCTTTAGGAAAGACCCTCCTGCTGGGCAAGATTGAAGGCCAAAGGAGAAGGGGGCGACAGAGGATCAGATGGTTAGACAGTGTCACCGAAGCGATGAGCATGAAATTGGGCGAACTCCGGAAGCTAGTGGAGGATAAGGAGGCCTGGCGTGCTGCGGTCCAGGGGGTCGCAAAGAGTCAGACACGACTTAGCGACTGAACAACATCAACAAAAGCAGTCTCTGTTCTAGCTGCTGGGAGGCTAGGGAGAGAGCAGGCAACTCGATGTGATTTAAGACCTTGTACCTAGTGGAGTTTTTTTTTTGTTAATAACGCATTAAAACACTGCCTTTCTGGTGTGTAAGCGACCTTCCAGAAAGGTCTTTTAATTCCAGAAAGGAGTTTTGATTCCAGAAATTAAAATAGATTACTTTTCCAATTAGAAATAATTAGGGGTGGGTTTTTTTTTGTTGAAAGCCTCTTTTTGGCGGTTAAAATATCTGAATAAAAACACAACACACCGCATTTTGGTTTAAGATCTTTTCCAGAAATTAAAATATGACGACTTTTCCAGTTAGAAAAAAATATTCTGGCTGCATCCGCTGACACTCCGTCACCTGCGTCATCTGCCTAGGACACTTTTAGAGCATTTAAAATGAATAAAAATGCAAACTTGGAATGAGAATTTAGAATAAAAACACATAACAGCGCAATTTGCTATTTTAAAATTTGTTTTGGGAAAAATACAGCCAAAAAAAAAGCACCCTAGAAATTATACTTCTGCTGATACTATAAAGGTAACGGTTTCCCCACGACCAAATGGTCTAGTCGTGACCGACTGTAGGAGGCGGTGCTCATCTCCGTTTCTAAGCCTACAGAGCCGGCGTTTTGTCCGAGGATAAGCTTCCGTGGTCATGTGGCCGGCATGACTCTACGCTGTAGAGCACGGAACGCCGTTCCCTTCCCACCAAAGTGGTCCCTATTGATCTACTTGCATTTATTTAGGTGCTTTCGAACTGCTAGGTGGGCAGGAGCTGGGACAAGCGACGGGAGCTCACTCCGTTGCGCGGTCTTGAATTCCCAACCTTCCGGTAGGAAAGCCCAGCAGCAGCGGATTAACCCGCTGTGCCACCACATCCCATGGATGAGCAGCCCCCATTTTACCCACATGTGCCCTTTCCAGGTGGAAGGTCCTTCTCTTTCTGCCTTTCAAATTGCTGGATTTGAGGGGGAAAAAATACATTTTCAAACACCCCTCCTTATAGCTCGTTTGAAAATGAGGCTTGCTTGTGGCCTGGGGGTGTTGCAGTCGCTCCCCAGTCTCTTGCCTCCGTGGCTGGAGCTGAGTCTCCCTGCCCTCTTGGAGCGCTAACTCCGCCCTGTGTTCCTTTCTTCCTCCAGGCGGCCTGGAGACAGAGCGCGACTACAGCTACGAGGGCTATGAGCAGAAGTGCGGCTTCTCCCGGGAGAAGGTGGCCGTGTACATCAACAGCTCCGTGGCCATCTCCAAGGACGAGAGAGGTGTGTGTCTTGGGGGGGGCGTCGGGCAGTCTGCTTATCCTGCTTGCAGGTGTTGTGCATCTTCCTGGGCAGCGGCCTGAGCAGCCGTTTGTGTTTCACGGTGGATAAAAGCACCACCACCCCATCTCGTTGACGGTCTCTCCACCCGGCTTTTCAGTTGGGGTCAGTGCTTTGCTCTTAGTCTCCCGGCCTCAGAGGTGCCAATATCAGAATAGAAATTTATTTGTTATTGTAGACGTGTACACATGTACAACGAAATTAGGTGCTTTCGCATGGTAAAAACAACACAACACACGACAACAAAAACAAAAACATCACATACAAGCAGTGGGGTCATTCAAATGATTTAGGAACAGGAACTCACTTTTGATTGGCACTTGTCGGGAACCCGGAACCAGCCACGGAGCCCGTTAGGATCCGGAACGCCCGTTCTGGTCCGTTCCCCCTGAATGACATCACTGCCTTCGCCCCCCCTAGGAATCCGGAGTCGCTCCCTTTAACCCTCTGAGTGCCGGCCAACCAAGAAGAAAAGCTCTTTGCAAAGGAATTGGGAGGGGGAGGAGGGGGAGTGAAGTGGGCGGAGTCAGCCCTAATTTTAACTAGTGGAACTGAGTTCCCCCAGCATGACATCACTGCTGGGGACCGAATTAAAGGGTTGGAAGGAACCCTTCAAGGTCCTCTAGTCCAGCCCCCTTGCCTGTAGCAGGAAATCCTCCTAGAGGTGCGTTTCTTAAACTGTGGGATGGGACACACTTGGTGGGTAGCAGAAAACCAGAGCACCCATCTTGAAAGCTGCAGACCCCTGACTCTTGCTACCTTCCTTTTGTGAGTGTAAACAGTTTGGATTTTCAAGTGAGGTGTTTTTTTTAAATTTTGTGTTCCGTGCTTTCGCACAACGCTTTGTCCTAAGCCTGCTTTCTGTCAGGGGTGTTTCACAGTCGTGCACTTGCTACAGCCCAAGCGTGCCAGTTTGCATTCCAGGAGTGTCAGTTGAATAAGTCGCAGTGATGTCACTTCCTGCTTGATGATGTCACTGCAAGCCTTGACATCAGTCAATCAACGGTATTTATATGCTGCTTTTCAACACAAAGTTCACGAAGCAGTTTATAGGCTATTATTAATAGTAATATTAATAATAGTAATTTACATGGTTCCCTGTCCCGAAAGGGCTC